>CM054061.1:97906528-98442848 GCA_028641055.1 Alopecurus myosuroides
CTATCGGGCATAAATACTCCCTCTTGGAGTTACTAGCATCTACTTGGACGGAGCATCTACTAATAATGGAGAGCATGCAAGATCATAAATAACATATGCATGAAGATAACATGATAGATTGATAATCAGAAGACATAGCATTCAACATTCATCAGATCCCAGCAAACACAACATGTAGCATTACATAAAGATGATCTTGATCATGATATGCAGCTCACAAGATTTAAACATGAGGTACAAAGTGGAGAGAACAACCATCTAGCTACTGCTATGGACCCGTACGTAGTCCAGAGATGAACTACTCACGCATCACTTCGGAGGAGGGCATGGTGGTGTAGACCCCTCCGGTGAAGATTTCCCCCTCCGGCAGGGTGCCGGGGAGAGCTCCAGAACCCTCCTGATCTCGGGATGACGGTGACGACGGCCTCGGGTGTTTTTCGGGAAAAAATGGTATCCCCTAGGGTTTTTGTCTCAGGCCTGGGGGCCCCACACCACCCCTCATCGTGGCCAGGGGGCACACCGCCCTATGGTGTGGCCCCCTGAGGCCCCCCTCCGGGTCTCTTCAGGACTCCGTGGAACCTTCGGGAATTCTAAGACTTCCGGACTTCGAATTTTCCAATTCCGAGAATATTTCCAGAACAACTTTTCTAAAACTCAAAACAACAGAAAACAGGGAACTGGGTCTGTGGCATCTTGTCAATAGGTTAGTCCGGAAAATCGATAAAAATGACATAAAGTGTATAGCAAACATGTGGTAAACAATAATAAAACAACATGGAACATCAGAAATTAAGGATACGTTTATGACGTATCAACATCCCAAAGCTTAGTTCCTACTCGTCCTCGAGTAGGTAAATGATAAAAACACAATAATTTCTGAGGTGACATGCTACCAACATAAACTTGATCATCAATAATGTAAAAGCATAAGTAAGCTGAGATCATAGAACTTCAACACAAGCATGAAAAATAAAACTTTAATAATAAAGCATAGCAATCACTTTGCATCATGAGAAGTAACTCAAATAAAAGATCACGAATAACAATGCAAAGAAAGATATACGTTTGTTTCAAGTATAGAGAAAGCATGGCAAAGTGATATTTCGTTAGTCCTTAAGAGTGGGGAAAAACATAAATGCGAGGACACCTTCAAAGTTCATGATGAAGACTAGAACAAATAATTAAAGAACAAGAAATAACACATCATGCAATTAGTAATGTTTCTGGAAACAATGCATAAAACTCAGAATGGAAAAAATGCTCTCTCAACTGTGCATAAAGTTAGAAGATGGAGACTCAACATAAAAGTAAAAGAAAGACCCTTCGCAAAGGGAAGCAGGGATCACTCATGTGCTAGAGCTTTTATTTTATTAAACAGAGGTATAAAAACTTGACACTCCTCCCAAACATCTTTCAAAAACCATGGCTAACCAAATCCTCTGGTGCCTGCCAACAATCACATATGGTGGAGGAGTGTCTATATTTTAAGAGAGGTGTATGCTTATGTCAACGAATGGTAAACAACAAATAAAGTACGTCACAAGCTAACTAGACTTCACAAGAGTGGCTCCCATAGAAGGACGCATCTGGGTAGAAGGTCATCCCCCTTTCTCTATTGTTTACGCAATTATGCTTTGACTGATAAATCAAGGGCAAAAATAGTGAAGAGAATTCATGTTATTAATTTGGGGCTGGGCACCCCACTGCCAGCTCTTCTATCATTGGATAAGCGGATGAAGCCACTAGTCCAGGGTGTGAAATTCCAATCAACAAGTGAGATAAAGATTCTCTATTTACGTTCTCATGAGCTAAAAGAGGAGCACAAAATAGGAGTAATTTTAAAGTTTTAAATGTAACACATGAGAAATTTACTTTGGAGTGGCGGTTAATTACCACATGTAGGTAGGTATGGTGGACACAATGGGAAAACTTTGGTATAGGTGGATGCACGAGTAGAGCTCATAATCAGTATAGGTGGAGGCTAGCAAAAGACTGGGCGCGACAAATCAAGAGAGCATAAGAGCCATAATCATGCATAGCGACATAAACATCATTAATCAAAGCATAAGTGCTACGGCAATTTCAAAAACTAAATGATCATGGAGGCTATTCGTGACTGGTTCATGGTCATAAACATGGTGTGAGCATGCACCAAGTCAACCAAATAAAACATCCAAAGGAGAACACCACAAATTTATGCTTCAATATGACAAGAACATCTCATGATTCTTTCAATGGAACATTAAACACCCTCAGATATTTTAGGCTAATCATGCTACTCAATAACCAAAAGGCTTTAAAACTAAAATAACATCTAGCATGATATGAAAAAGTTCTAGCCATAGTCTAGCAACAGTTTTTTTCCCAACAAGCACCATACAAATCACGCTTTAACAAAAACCTCTACATGATACAGCAACAAAACATGAGAGTACTCACATAACACTACTAAAACTAAAATCTATGAATAAGAGATGCAATGAAAACAAGAGCTAAACAGGAATTTTTGCAGCAGTTAGAAGAAAAACTAAGAATACTAGCATACCAAGTATTCAAACAAAAAGCGGAGCGTGTCTCTCTCCCTAACAAAGAATGCTAGGATCCAACTATATTATTGCATAAAAGGAAAAAATAAAACAAAGGAAAATAAAATAAAACAAAAGAAAAACAAACAGACGCTCCAAGTAAACTTCATATGATGTGACCGAATAAAAATATAGTTTCACGAGAAGTGACCTGATAGATAGTTGATGAAGAAGGGGATTCCTTGGGAATCCCCAAGCTTAGATGCTTGAGTCTTCTAAAAATATACTTGGATGAACCACGGGGGCATCCCCAAGCTTTAACCTTGCACTCTTCTTGATCACATATATCACCTCTTCTCTTGACACTCGAAAACTTCCTTCACACCATACTCAAACAGTAATTCACATTAGAGGGTTAGTGAAACAAATAAAAATCCATGGGTTCTGTATGGAACAAGTGCTATTTATACTTTTAAACATTATCTACAGACACTGATGTTTCGTGAAGCAAAGAAATCCACTTGACATCGCAAATGCAAGAAAAATGGCAGAATCTGTCAAAACCAGAACAGTCTGTAAAGACGAATTTTTTCGGGGCACTTATGTTTCTCATATCGAAACACTTAAAGAACGAAAAAGTTGAGAAATTAGCTGAGGAATAAGCAAAAACAATTTCATATCATTCTGATCTTCCAGGCTTTTATACGATTTTTTTACCTTGGACAGCAGAAATTTGTTTCCTGCGCAGAAATCCGAAAACCAACTCCAACTCTCGTCAGAAACCTTACTTGGCACTAATAAAACATGAAAAGAAAGATAAAAAAGGAGTTGCTACAGAAGTATAAAACCCCTTGACTCAAAGAAAACAGAGAAAAACAAAGCAATAATAAAACCATGGGTTATCTCCCAAGAAGTGCTTTTCTTTAACACCTTTTAGCTAGGCCCAGAAAAGTGGAATTACGTATTTTCAAGTGAAGAAGCGTCCAAATTGTAACTTTTTCAAATAACGGAACCAAAAGACAACTTCATTATATTTCTAGGAAAGTGTTCCATACCTTTCTTGAGTGGGAACTAAAATTTAATATTCCCCTCTTTCATATCAATAACAGAACCAACAGTTCTAAGAAAAGGTCTTCCGAAAACAATTGGACAAGAAGCATTGCATTCAATATTCAAGACAACAAAATCAACGGGGACAAGAGTATTATTAACCATGATAATAACATCATCAACTCTCCCCAAAGGTTTCTTTCTAACATTATCAATAAGACGAATATCCAAATAACAAGGTTCCAATGGTGGTAAATCAAGAATGTCATAGAGTTTCTTGGGAATAACAGAGATACTAGCACCAAGATTACATAGAGCATTCCAACCAAAATCATTCACTTTAATTTTAATAATAGGTTCCCAACCATCATCTAGCTTCCTAGGGATAGAGGCTTCACATCTTAATTCATCCTCTCTAATTTGCATGAGAGCATTTGTAATATGTTTTGTGAAAGCCATATTCATAGCACTAGCATTAGGACAACTAGAAAGATTTTGTAAGAACTTAATCACTTCAGTTATTTTGTAATCATAAAAGTAGAGATCATTTTTATCAAAGATAATGGGACTACTGTCTCCTATGTTTCTAAAAATTTCAGCACTTTTATCAGGAACATTTTTAGCAGTTTCAGGCAATTTTGCAATTTTACTAGCAGAAGTGTGAGTGTTTACAACACCAATTACTTTACCATTGATAGTAGAAGGTTTTCTAGTATTAGTAGCTTCAGTTTTACTAGTGGTGGTAATGGTGTAAACATTAGCTATATTACTCTTTCTAGCTATTTCATCTTTTCTTTCCCATCTAGCATGCAATTCAGCTAACATTCTAACATTGTCATCAATTCAAATTTGGATAGAATTTAAAGTTTTACTTTATTTAACATCATGAGTCATAATCTTTAGTTTCAGAAAATCAACATCAAGAGCAAGGCTATAACCTTTAGAAGCAAGAACATCAATGTTGCCAAATTTTTCCTCAACAGATTTATTAAAAGGAGTTTGTGTACTAATAAAATTCTTAAACATGTTCTCAAGATCAGAGGTTACACTTTTGTTGCTGTTACAGGAGTTACCATAAGAATTACCATAAGCATTGCTATTATTAAGAGGATATGGCCTATAATTGTTGCTATCAAAATTATTTCTATAAGCATTGGTGTTGAAATTATTATTTTTAATGAAGTTCACATCAACATGCTCTTCTTGAGTAACGAAAGAGGCTAAAGGAACATTATTTGGATCAATAGGAGCATGGCCATTCACAAGCATAGACATAATAACATCAAGTCTTTCATTCAAAGAGGAGGTTTCTTCAACAGAATTTACCTTCTTGCCAGTTGTAGCTCTCTCAGTGTGCCACTCAGAATAATTTACCATCATATCATGAAGAAGCTTTTTTGCTAACCCCAAGGTCATGGACATAAAGGTTCCTCCGGCAGCTGAATTAAGAAGGTTTCTTGAAGAAAAATTCAGACCTACATAAAAGGTTTGGATGATCATCCAAGTAGTCAGTCCATGAGTGGGACAATTCTTTACTAAAGATTTCATTCTTTCCCAAGCTTTAGCAACATGCTCATTATCAAGTTGCTTAAAATTCATGATGCTACTTCTTAAAGGTATAATCTTAGCAGGAGGATAATATTTTCCAATGAAAGCATCTTTACACTTAGTCCAAGAATCAATACTATTTCTAGGCAAAGATAGCAACCATTCTTTAGATCTTCCTCTCAAAGAGAAAGGAAATAATTTCAGTTTAATAATATCTCCATCCACATCTTTATATTTTTGCATCTCACATAGTTCAAAAAAATTATTAAGATGGGCAGCAGCATCATCAGTACTAACACCAGAATTTTTTTCTCTCATAACAAGGTTTAAAAGGGCAGGTTTTATCTCATAAAAATCAGCAGTAGGAGCAGGTGGAGCAATAGGTGTGCTAATGAAATCATTTTTGTTGGTACTAGTAAAGTCACACAACTTAGTGTTCACAGGAGTAGTCATTTTAACAAGACTAAAAAAAACTACAGCTAGAATAAGAACTAATTTTTTTTGTGTTTTTGATAAAGAGAAGCAAACAAGACAAAATAAAATAAAATAAGCAAAACAAAAAAAAGTAAAGAGATTGGAAGTGAGAGACCCCCCTTGAAAAAATTCTCTTCCTCCCCGGCAACGGCGGCATAAATTAGCTTGATGCGCGTGATACACACGTTCCTTGGAAGACCTCAAGATGAAGGTATGAAGAGCACAATAGAAAGTTTCCCTCAGAAAGAAACCATAGTTGAATCGACCAGTAGGAGGAAGGATTAACTTTAGAAGGTGAAGCAGCTGAGATGGCAGGGCGCACTACCGGTTCAGAAGCAATGTAGAAGCTGCACAACACAATCAAATCACTTTCCCCCAACGAAGCAGTGAGGTTGTCAATTTCAATGGTTTTGCTGAACACAAAGAGGTTAAACGTATGGTGTGGAAAACAGTAGTAACAGTATGAGAGAAGTATGAAAGCAGTAGGTGTTTATCAGTTTGAGGAAAAAGGACCGGGGTCCACAGTTCACTAATGGTGTCTCTCCGTGAAAGATAAATAACATGTGTGGTGAACAAATTAGAGCTGGGCAATCGACAGAAATGAAGGCTGCACCATAGTGCATATGCAATACATAAATATTAGTATGTGATTCATGCGGGCATTATAACAAGATACATATACCGTTATGCAACTGCATCTATGACTAAAAATCCACCCTTCGAATATAATCCGAACAAACATTGGGTATTAAGTTGCAAGCAACAGATAATTGCAGTAAACAAAGTGTGTAATATAAACAATAACATCATCCTTAGACAAAGCATTGTTGTTTTCTCCCTAATGGCAACATCACATCCTCCATCCGTCACGTTTCTGTCACTTGAGCACAGAGGAAAAGGAGGCATGAACCTACTATCGAGCATAAATACTCCCTCTTTGAGTTACTAGCATCTACTTGGCCAAAGCATCTACTTATAACGGAGAGCATGCAAGATCATACATAACATATGCATGAAGATAACATCATAGATTGATAATCAGAAGACATAGCATTCAACATTCATCAGATCCCAACAAACACAACATGTAGAATTACATAAAGATGATCTTGATCATGATAGGAAGCTCACAAGATCTAAACATGAGGTAAAAAGTGGAGAGAAAAACCATCTAGCTACTGCTATGGACCCGTAGTCCAGAGATGAACTACTCACGCATCATTTCGGAGGAGGGCATGGTGGTGTAGACCGCTCCGGTGATGATTTCCCCCTCCGGCAGGGTGCCGGGGAGAGCTCTACTACCCTTCCGATCTAGGGATGACGGTGACGGCGGCCTTGGGTATTTCTCGGGAAAAAGTGGTAACCCCTAGGGTTTTTGTCTCGGGGGGATTAAATAGGCGAAAGGGCATAGGCGGTGGAGGCCTAGGGCCCCACACCATCCCCGGCACGGCCAGGGGGGGGCGACGCCCTATGGTGTGGGCCCCCTGAGGCCCCCCTCCAGGTCTCTTCGGGGATCCGTGGAACCTTCAGGAATTCTAAGACTTCCGGGTTTCAAATTTTCCAATTCCGAGAATATTTCCAGAACAACTTTTCTGAAACTAAAAACAACAAAAAACTGGGAACTGGCTATGTGGCATCTTGTCAATAGGTTGGTCCGGAAAATCGATAAAAATGACATAAAGTGTATAGCTAACATGTGGGAAACAATAAGAAAACAACATGGAACATCAGAAATTAAGGATATATTTATGACATATCAACAACATATGATCAAGGTTTCCTGATCATGGGCATTTATGTCATTGACAACAGAATCATGTCATTGGATAATGATGTGATGGATTCATACCCATTATGTTTATCATAAGGAGATCTAGTCATTTAAAGTTACGATAACGAAAACATAGTACCATGACCTTTGACCGTGAGATGGTATCTGAATTGCTATCCTAGAAGTTACTTTGATTGTATCAAACGTCACATAGTGACAAGGTGATTATAAAGGTGTCTCTTGGGTAATGAAAGGGATATGTTGAGTGAGCCATCAAGAGCGGGACTTGTCAATCCTAATGACGGATATATACTCCTATGTCCACTCGGTGGAGTTGCATCAATTAGCTTGCAAGCATGTGCCTTGGTCATGGGGATGCAACGAGACGGAACAAGTAGAATTGTTATGTCGGCAACGAGACTAAACGGGGTATGAAATACCGGAAGATCAAGTCTCGGACTAACATAGTATCACTAAGGAAAGAGGTATGGGCATTTATGTTTAAGGTTTACAGCGATGCAAAACTTTGATGGATACACAGGGGCCATTATGGATGTCCAGATCCCACTATTGGTCACTGGCCATAGAGTGGTCTCAACCATGTCTGGAGTTGCCCGAACCGTAGGGTGTCACACTTAAGGATAGATGATGTGTTAAGGGAGATCTTAGTACTTAAGAGAATAATAAAGAGATCCGGAATCGTTCTGGTATTTATCCGACAGGAATCATAGAGTTCTGAAGGGGTATCGGAATTAAGGGAGAAATGCGTGATAGTAATCGGAGAGTACCAGAAGTGGTTCTGGGACTCGAAATAATAAGAAATGTGCATTTATTATTAATTATGTAATTAATAATTAAATATCATTTTATTTTATTTTTAAAGTCATTTATTTCACTAATGGGCCTTCTGGGCAAAAGACACCCGTTAGGGAAAAGTGGGAGAAGGAAAAGGGAAAAAGGAGGGGAACCCACATGGGCCACTTGGTGCCCATGTGGGGATGCGGCAGTCCCCTTGGCCGCATGACTTGGCCAAGGAGAAGGCCCCCTCCCCCCATTTATATAGTTGGACTCCCCTCCCCTTTTCCCATCCAACAATCTCTCTCTTCTCCAAACGTGGTTCTCTTTTGAGCCGTGCTAGGAGTTGAGAATTCTCTACTACAAGCACACCATCGGGCTATTAGTCTTCCGTCCATCTCTCTTCTTCCACAACCTTCGCTGGGTCGGACACCAGGAGTCATCGTCTACACCGGACGTGTGTAATCCCACGAGGTTCCACACTTGGGGCACTAGTCGTGGAACCAGTCCTCAACCTTGAGGTCGGCTTCGTTGTCTTCATCGACAACCCTTGTGCGGGAGGGTAATCCCTGCTTTCGGTATTAAAGGGTATGATCACCGTTCCTTCTCCGTTACTCTATATCTACATATTAATAGATCTTGGCTGTTTTTCGGTTATCGTTGATAGCAAATTTTCTGTTTTCTGCTACGAAACCCTGCAACATCTAGATATATACTTTAATTTTCAAAAAAAATCTAAATCATCTTATTATAATGAATAGAGGGAGTAATTTATAAAAAAAAGATAGGGAAAGTTTACTATTTCATTGATTAAGCATAGGGAAACATAAGGCTGATGCCACAAAGGAAAAAAAAGTTCGAGGAGAAACATGGAGTAAATTAAAATATAATACTTTTTACAATCTCAGCAGAAAAATAAAAGGTCCTTCAACACGCCATTCAAATACAATAGTATTTCTTACAATATAGTTATAACAATTAATGTTGCTTAAATTTTGCATATGATTTGACGTTGGTTTATAAAAAAATTACATATTTGAATATACTAGACATCGTAGTACTATATGGAGTCAACGTTGTATATATTAGCATATTTTTGTATAAACTAGTCAAACATAGAGTTTAGACTTAGGGTAATTATAGACCATCAACAGATGGAGTAGATTATACATATAAGATACTCTCTCCATTCTAAATTACCTTGTCAAAGACCGATTTTGTAAATTTTAACCACATATATACGAAAAATGCCAACATATATAATATTAAACATGTATACTTTGATGAATCTGGAAACTCTCTCGTGGATCACCAGGAGAAGGAAGTGGATTTTTGGATGTGCTTTAGGAACAGAATGGGAGTCTCCAAGGATATAAATTCTCAAGTTAATCTGGCATCTTTTATTTCCTCAAGGCAAGACCTTTCCCACCTTCCATTGAATATGAAATTGAGGGACTAATGAAGAATTTGGAAATTCATAGAGCTCCTTGTACTGATGGGTTTACTGGGATTTTTATTAAGCATTAATGTCAGATCATAAAAAATTATTTTATTCAGTTATGCAACAATTTCCATGAGGGAAATACTTCTTTGCAAAATATTAATTGGTCCTTTATCACTTTGGTTCCCAAGAATAATTCTCCTCAGACTGGGAATGAATTTAGGCCAATCTCATTCACAAACACTTGCCTCAATTTTCTCACCAAGTTGATTGTAAATAGTTTTTACTTATAACAAGATGCATTCATGACAATTAGTATGGCCTCATTAAATCTAGAAAAAATCAGGACTGTTTGGCATGATGTTTTGAATACATTCATTAATGTAAGCAGTCCAAAAGGAAAATTGTGGTGTTCAAAATTGACCTTGAGAAAGCTTTTGACACCATTGAGCATAAGGCTATTCTAAAAATTCTAGAATGTAAGGGCTTTCCTCCTTTGGTTATCTGTTGGATTAAGGAGATTTTATCCTCTGGATCCTCTTCAATATTATTAAATGGAGTCCTAGGAGAAAAATTGTTCTTATAAAAGGAGGATGAGGCAGGGTGACCCTTTGTCACCATTCTTGGGGGAGATTTGCTGCAGAGTATTGTTAATCTTTCTCTTGCTGATGAAAAACTCTAGTTGCCAATTCCATTTGAAGGTGTTTACCCAATTGTTCTGATAATACATTAATTGTACTACCATCCGAGGAGGGCCAGTTAGTGATTTCCAAAGATTTATTATAGTTGTTTGCTTCTATTACTAGGCTGAAGGTCAATTATAACAAATATGCAATGATTCCAATTAACTTATCACCTGAGGAAACTTTGGTTCTAGCTCAGGTTCTTGATTGTAAGGTGGTTGGAATGCCTTTTACATATCAAGTCTCCCTACGGGAACCACCAAATATGCAATTAAGGATTTCACACCTCTTATTGGTAGAGTCGAAAGAAGGTTATCTGCAAAAACTTATTTCTTGTCGTATGGTGATAGTTTGATTTTGTTAAATTCAATGATTTCCTCCTTGCCAACATATTTCATGTGCACTGTGGTAATTCCTAAGGGTGTGATTGATAAAGCAAGAAGAAGGTGTCTTTGGAGGAAACATAATAACAACAGAGGGTGAATTCCCTAACTGCTTTGTGTATGGTTTGTAAGAAAAAAAAAATGGATGTTTGGGTATTGTTAACTTGAGAATTCAAAACAGAGGCATTTTACTTAAATTCCTTAACAAGTTCTATAACAATGCTGAATTCCCTTGCGTCAGCTTAATCAGAAATGCTTATTACTATGAATCGGTTTCCCGTATTGTGGTTCTAAGTGATTCATTCGGTTGGTGTGGTGTACTTAATTTGGGTAGTACTTGGTATTCTTTGACAAGATATGCCAGCTGGGATCTGGTGCTTCTATTCTATTTCGGGAAGATAGTTGGTGCCAAGGATTCATTCTATCCTAGAAATTTCCCAGGCTTTTTTCCTATGCTAAGGATCATTTAGCCCCTGTCATAGAGTTGTTATGTTTGCCCTGGTTTTCTGATGAATTTCATTTACCCATGACGGTGGAGGCATTCTAGGAGTATACTGAGATCCAATTACTGTTTAACGGAATGCATGTTACTGATCTGATGACACGTAGATATTCAAGTGTAATAAAGGGGTGTATACTCCTAAATATCTCTACAAGCTGGAGTTCAGTCAGCTGGCCCAACACCATCCATCAATGTGGATTTGGAATTCAAAATTTATGTCCAAACATAAGTTTTTAGCATGGCTTATTCAACACAAAGGATATGCCCGTGAGGAGGAATTAGAAAGTTACTAATAACAATGATTGTTTTCTTTGTCATCAACACAAACTAGAAGAATGGCTTCATTTTTTCTTTACATATTGTTTCGGTTCTAGAATTTGGTCTTATTTACAGATCAAACGGTCTAATGCACCTTTCATTTAGAATTGGAAGAGGGCTCGGGAGGGTTTTGCTGGCCCTTGTTTCACTAAGGTTGCCATTTTGGCTTGTTGGGATATTTGGAAGCAAAGAAATGGAATGATTTTCAAATCAGTAAGGCATTCCTTTACGGGTTGGAAATCAAGTTTTCTGCTGAATATCACCTTTCTTAAGCATAGGGTGAAGATTTATTTAGCTTATGATTTGTCATCTTGGATAGGTAGTCCCATCAATTTTCTGCCCCCATCTTCCCTTGTACATTTGTAAATATTTGGTCTCATTTTGGTAATAAATAAACTATGGAGGGCTCCTCCTTTGGTCTCGTTTTCTGCCACCATATTTCAGATGTTAGTGTTTTTATTATATATCCGATCAAACTTTAGAATGCTTAACTTTGAATAAACCCAGAACGCACAGTAGTTTGGAATGGAAGGAGTATAGTATAGCATCACTAATCATTCACAACTTCCCCTACTACTATCTCTAATACTCTACCTCATTTTCATCATAGCATCCCATTTGAGGAGGTGACTATTTTGTGCAGCTAGAATTATAGATATTCTATATCAAGTTATCGTTTTTCTAGATGGTATCATAGTTCTGCTGTTAGCCACCCTTACAACTTTAACCAAAATTAAATGATCTATGAAATGATAATTGCACTTTAGTAGACAAACATTTCTACTAATTGTGTTATGCTACTGGTAAATATGATAACATTAGGGTCTTCAAATTATTTTGGAATGATATGAGGATCTTCCTCTTGCACTGATATTCGACCGTCGATCTCTATCTTCCCTATAATATATTTTAAATGGACTAAAGTTTACATATATAACACTAAATACTCCTACTTGGGTTTAAAGATCTCTTGATTCATCGACTCGGGGCTATATCACTAGTATTATCATACAATACATGGTAGTCCTTCTAGGTACTTCCAAGATAGCTCACACTTTACTCTAATTAACCTTACCAAACTATTATTGTGACATATTAGTACATGTGTCCCACGATGTGTTAATTAATAAATCATGTATAAAAGCATTGCTTAACTTGGTTTCCTATTTAGAGTATGTCCGTGTCGAGAAAACTGTCCTTGTGTGATGCTTAATCGGGTTCAAGACTTGTTTATTTCCATATTTCACTCTATATGGAGAAAAATTAAGAAAAACTGTAATATTTGAACAATGAAAACATCGAGATATGGACAAGATTACTATATTGATCTAACTACAAGACAGGGAAACAATTAGAATATTTGTTTGGGTACCAATATTCATGGAGTTTAAAATTGAATGGAACATTAATAGGAAATTGATACGGCAATAATTATCCTCACGTTGGCCTGCCTTTTATACAAAAATTGTTTAATGTAAATCTTATCGATTCTAATAATTGTTTAATTTTGGAAATCAAGATCTTTTTATAGCATTATGTGTTCAGTTGCTCGACTTAGATGTCGAAGAAGATCCACAT
Organism: Alopecurus myosuroides; assembly: GCA_028641055.1. NCBI lineage: Eukaryota > Viridiplantae > Streptophyta > Magnoliopsida > Poales > Poaceae > Alopecurus > Alopecurus myosuroides. The sequence goes on from CM054061.1 coordinate 97,919,597, forward strand.
GTTTAGTTCGAGAGAATTTTAGAGGCCGGTGTGAATAAACCACCACCAACTCATCTTTAATAGTAAATGTTTATGAACAAAATTTGCTAAAATATTCTCGGCCTATCTCTCCCCCATTCCTTCTCTCTCTATATACATTATTATTGGATGGAAGCAGGTAGGGAGATCAAATCACTAAATAAATATGTTGTCAGAATAAAAGCTCCAAGTCAAATGCAACGTATTAATAGCCCACATACATAAAAAATCTCATGATTGTTTGATGTGTAATGGTGTAGCGATGCTACTCGTGGGCTAACTGGGCTTACCGATGGCCCTAGTGAACTACCATACTTCTAAAAACATGCATGAGTGCATAAAATTTGTGCAACTACAAAAAATTGCGAATTTTTTGGCTAAAGGAAAATATATCTACCAATGGCCCCACCCCTTCTCACACAACCAAAACCTCAAATCTCCCGAGTACATCTTGGTCACAATATATTCAAGTCTTGTGATATTAAATGATTTTTTAGGGAAGTAGAGGATGACCTTGAAGAAGAGCCTAGAGATCACTCGAGTGTAGCATCTAAAGAACACCTGAATTTTTTTTGGTACAAAATACTTCCATCCATCCCTGTCACATGATAATAAGAATGTCTTATAACTATATGGAAATATGAGCAACCGAAAAAGAACAATCGAGTGACCATTCGGAAAACCATACAACTTCACAAGTGTTATGCGAAAGTTCCTTTCAGACCCAATTTCAAAACTCCCTGTTTGAACAAACCTGCCACTTGAGAGTTTTGCGGTACACATAAGACTCATGTTTTTTTTTAGAACTTGAGAGTTTAAGTTTTGCATAACCTTTAGAGGAGCTTCACATACATTGCAGTGGATTTTAAAATTATTGTTTTAACCATGTTTGTAACATTTTGATAGAAGTTTAACAGAAAATGTGAAATTCAAAATGTACAAAACTTTGGTTTCATGGATGCTAACAATTAATTTGAATGGTTCGTACATAAAGTTGGTGGGTGAGACAAGATAGGTCGACTGGGAGATACATATTGTTTTATCACCTCTGGAATAATATTTGGACGTTTTAATTGAAAAATAATGCTAGAAGATGTTTTATTTTGGAAAAAAAGTAGACTTCATGAGCTGCATGGGACCCTCAAGGGATGCATCGTCCTTGGACTGGGGTACGTGGTGCCCTCCTACGTGTAATACAGAGCCATATAGAGCTGGTTCCCTCTCGTATTATTGCATCGGAGATTAAACTTTTTGAGAGGTAATATTTTGATTTTATGGATGGAAACATATGCAAACAAAGTTTTGAAAATGCTTCATTTAAAAAAATGTGCTTTGAATGGCTTGAAGAATAGAAAATAAAATTTCTTTGTGTCTACTCACTTCTAAGTTTCCTTTTGTCATGCTATTTTGGTTACCAAGTTTAATCATTTCACAAAATCCAACGTTGGGAGATAAACTGAAGAAGCTAGGGGTCAGACATGAGTTAGTCAATAAGACTACACTATGTTATGAACTAAAAAAAGGAAACTCATAGTCAACTTAATAAGTCTCCTACCATCAAGACATGCCAAATCTTAACACTTGGTGTTCCTGTTTTCGCCCACTCAAACCTTTAATCGTATTCTAGTAAGACGTTTTTCTGTTTCATCATGTGTCGTTTATGTCATGAACAATGTAGTGTGCAATCATTACTACTCGAGCCTCCAAAACCGAAGAATATATACACATTTATCGAGTTTGAGGGTTCATAAATCATCGTGGTAATGCCACAACTTCTATGGCATATCACTTTGCACTTACCTGTGTGATTTTCCTGCATCAGGAGACGAGGAAAACCACTAATATTTTTTAGTACACTAAGAAACATTGTTACTTCGACACAAAACAAACTATAAAAACAAGTTCCATTGAATATGGAAATTAAAAGGCCCTTATTTGGGAAACCGTCAATGAAGTTTCATTGAGTTTCTCCGTATGAAATAACAACCGTGAATATAATTGTGGCATTGTTACAATGATTGACGAGTTCCATTGAGTCTCTCCTTATAAAATTAGAATTCCTTATTTAAGAAACCATAGCTTCATAAAAATATCATTGAATGATAAACAGGGAAAATCTATTTCTTTTCTAGTTTCATGGATGTTTGTATTGTTCATTGTATTTTAATGATCAATATGCTAATTAGCTTCCAAATTGTAGTATATCATTTTTATTCCATCGTGTAGGAAAAGTTGTGAAAAATAAGAAAGTTTCCATGTTAGATTTCTTGGATGGGGAGCTTAGCTATCAAATGAAGGAGATATGGTGGATCCTACCAAGCCTTGATCGCCTGATCTAAGGGCTCCCAAAATTCATATAAGTTTGAGTTTTGTGACAACATTGCTCGCAACAAACTACGTGCAAACTCCAAGATCAGACGGTTGCAACAAGAAGTTTCTTCCTCCCAAAAATGATTCGAGGTTTGATACGTCAAAAATGTATCTATGAAAATTTTAGTTTATTAATATTATATCTGATATATATGCAACATACCATGAGTTTACACCATACTTTGCACGTTTTATGAGAGTTCAGATGGAATATCTTTATTTGGGTTATAACTCTGGAAAATAGGAAACTCTGTTTTTTGTATTTTGACTTGTAGGAACCTTCTAAATCTCAAATAGACATAAAAAATTCCACATCAATATTAGGAAATACCCAAGATCTGGGGATCAAGACGGACACCAAACAACACACGTAGCATCCTTCAAACCGCACGTCGTGGTCACCCTAGCCACCTTATTTTAGGACCTGGATAAGTATATATGGTTATTGCCAACAATTCCTACATTAATGATGAGACCATTCTTAACCTGTTTATGATGCCTCAACAACCATTTCAATTGCAGCATCTTGATATCCGCATTATTCGGCAGAACTTGTCCTACACCAACAATCACATCCTCGGGATAAATAAAGCCGACTGACATGACATAGGCATCCGGGGTACAATTCGGACCTGTTGAAAAAAGAGGTACAATTTGTCCGCTTACCTTGATAGGATCATAGAACCGCTCAATGACGTCCGGCCGGGATGGATAGATGAAAGACACTCGTTTGAACTCAATGTTGTCGTGGACTTGATCCAGGCACCTCCCATCAGCCGAGTCTTGGACTATCATTGGCCTCTGCCTTATCACCTCCAACATCTTGTATCCGGCAATATTCCCTTTGTTGAATGCTCACAGTTTGAGAATGACTTTCCCAGGCTCCTCGAGTCGTCAAATTCACATATTAGTCGTATTATTTTCAATGGAAGCAGGCAAGAAAGCTGCATAAGTGTGCAAAAATAAGTCTAACAGGCCTCCGATGATGGTGGCAAAAATTGTCGTGAATGCCTTTCCACCATCTGTCTAGGCACTCTAGATTAATACGCGGGCATAGAGATAATAGCATAAAATTACCACTTTTAGCATCAAATTTTGGTTCGGTGTCACTTTATCTTTCAATCTAGAAAATCTACCATATTTTTTGTAATCTTTAGCAAAAACATGGTACGATTTCTGATACTCGGGCTCACTTGTCAGCCTACGGGCACACGAGAACAACTGTGTTTATTCGGCAGACATTGCAGCAAGCTGGGTGAGAAGTAGAGGTAGATGTGTGGTTGAAGAAATCTATCTATACTTCCTATAAAGCAAAACCCCACTAACATGCATTAATGATTTTTCTATCTCAACATGCAACGTATCCACATCATCCACTCTCTTAACCAATCAATTGTCCATGTCATCTCCACTCATATTTATTAATCATTGCATGCAAATTACACATCATCAATTTCTTAAATCATCCAATTATTCATATTAAAAATTTAAAATATATCTATGATCAATTGAATTTTGCATATTCACTTAGAAAACATAATTTATCACATCTCTCGTAACCTTTTGTTTATAATATATTGTAATTTCTAAAGCGGTCCCGCCGGCAACGCGTGGGGTATCCTTCTAGTTCTCAAAAAAAGTGTGGTTGAAGAAGGCTAGAGAAGGGGTTGGGTTTGGCAGCCCATATACATACATGGTCCAGTTCACGATCTCATGCACCAATAGCAATTCTACCCACTACACCTAAAAACAAACACAATTCCACCAACTAGTTTGCCCTCGTGTTTTAGTATCTACCATTTCCGTGTATAGTCAACATGATCCGGCCTCAAGTTGCAACATAAAGGCCTTGCTCTTTTGCACGGAATAGGTCTCCACTTCTGACACACCCGTCTTAATCACCATATGCGGCGGCCGTATTAATAATTAACGACGAATTTTCTGTAGGATTGCAAAATCTCTTTCCTCTCGTTCCTTTTCATTGCCAACATATGGAAGCAAAATAATATAATATAGCATTGCATGTTGGTTAACACTTTCTTTCTTTAGAATTCAGTAAATTAATTTTTTCAATTACTCCCTCTATATCGTAATATAATATGTTTAGCTTTTTCCATAAGAACAATATATGAATATATATAGACATATTTTAGTGGCAAGGTACACTCATTTTTCTCCATATGTAGTCCATATCGGAATTACTAAAACATATTACATTGTGATACAGAGGGAATAGATCCGTAACTATGTAGTAGAGGGCGAAGAAAGGAAACACATATACGTAGTTGGTACTCACTAATCCGTTTCCGGTCATCAAAACTGAATTCTCTTGTTCGAATCAGGCAGCTGGCACGACACACATCATTATGTGCTCGTATGCCACATCAGGGGCGGATCTATAAAGAAATTCACCGGGTGTCCCACATATACATGATATATATATTAGTGGAGCTTCGTGTAGGTCAGAGGGAGGGGGCAGTGGCCCCCTCCCCCTAACACATAGACATTTAGTCTATACTCCTTTGTAAAATGGCCCATTTAACTTCCTCTCAAATTTGACCAAAAAATACTCTCTAATTTTGTTCTCATTTATCATCCAGGTGAGTTGACCCAAGCTCTGTCACTGATGATATGCGTAAATGACAAGCAATGTTTTGCATAATCGTGGCACCTCGTCTAGAAATTTGACATAGATAGATATTAAGGATGCGCCCACCCCTACATTGGTCGCCATGAAGCCTGCTATTAAGGATGTTGGGGCCGCCTCGAAGGCTCGTGGGGATACACCGCCTACTGCGGCATCCGCTAGTGCGGCCGCCTCGAAGCCTACTATTAAGGATCCTGGGGCCGCCTCAACGGCTCATGGGGGCACCGACTACGGCGGCACCTGCTACTCGTGCGCCCATGGCTACATTGGGCGGAATGCCAGCTTGGGCCGCCTCGACGGCTCCGTGGGGGGCCACCGCCTACCGCGGCCGCCCCTAAGCCTGCCATTAAGGCTCTTGCGGCCGTCTCGAAGCCTGCCGGGGCTAAGAATTCCACAAAGGAACAAACGCAACATCTTAGGATAGCACGCTCAAAAGCACCGCCCAAGCGAATAGAGACACCAGCAGCTCTTACCACCGATTTGAAGGGTAAGACCAAAAAGTAAAGAAACAAAAGACGAACAACAAGCAGTTTGTGCAGATTAATCTCAGTCAAATGAGTGATGAACAGTTCAATCTATATATGAAATCAGGTGTTTTTGGGCATGATGTAGATACAAGGGATTATCTGCCCTGGGGAAAACTTGTATTGGATGTTGAGGATGTGTCCAAATAGTTTGGCCCTGCTTGTGTAGAGGTGGACAAGATATATATAAATAATTGCATGAAGTCGGTAAACAAGCAAAAATCCGGAATCATGGTTAGTTACAAAGCTGAAGCCTTTCACCATGACATTCAGTTCACTTTTTTCCAGGTCAAGATTTATTCAACTTGAGAGAAATGGACGTCAATGTAGTGAGATGTATCACATTGTGAGTATTTAACAACATGGAATCAATATCTATGCTACTATAAACTATGTATACAGTTTTTTCATATATGTTTGTTTCTATATATGTAGGTAAGCTCATCTTCGAGCAAAGAAATTTAGCTATCCAATGGTCTTTTTCGACCCCGATGTTTCTTGTAAACAAATGATGATGTAGACAATAGTGAAAAGAATGTCCAGACATACATCCTCAATGTGATGGAGAAGAAGGATATAAGGAGTTTATCCTATTGCCTTTTAGTAAAGAGTAAGCTAGTACTACCCCATCTTCATGTGCCAATTTTCTTACACGTCCAGCGAAGTAATTATTTTAACTTGTAGGTTTCATTGGATTCTTGTCAGTATCTCCCTACCGCAAGGCAATGCCTAGCATCTTGATTCTTATCTTTAGATGAATAAGAAGACAAAATTTAATAGTGTGAAGGAACTTATTGACATGTGATTTAATACTTTCATTTGCGTAATAAAAGTTATTTTGACCGAGGATACATTTCGGGTTTGTAATACCACAAAATTATATATTCTTATTTTTTTCATCCATATTCTTTAGAGCGTTAGAAACATATCGCTCGGGAAAAAGAACTACATACCTGAAGTATACAAAGCTTACTCATCACTTTGGTGTTCCGGTTAATTTCCAACAACACTTACATATATGCATGCATATGTTAAATATATTTTCTGGATAATACAATTATTTTTATGTTATCTAAGTGCCACCAGCAGCCTATAAGGAAAACCTGTGTGGCTACTATGTTTCTTGACATTTGACCAGCATGACATCGAACCCAACATCTTTGGTATGCAATAAACATCATTTTCATTTATTGAAATATTCTTCTTGCTTGTACCGGTTTTGATCATGAGTTAATTTACCCAGCTTCCGTGCACTGCTGGAGAACATTCTAGGAATAATCCGAGCGGATATTGCCTAATTTTTGGTTAATCAAGTGGTTAAGAAAGACAGAGAGTTCGACCACACAGACTAGGGTTTGACAAAATGAAACAACAAGGAAGTATGTGTTAGAAACATGTCGTTTGTTCAATGGGAAATTGCTGTGAATAGTAGTGCACAATACGACTTCTCTCTTTTATATCTTATTTCTTTATACTTGGCTTCGATGACACAGGGCACGGCCGGGGGCTGCTGCGACAATGACGATACGCGTCATAGAGCTAGCTACAACGAGACGGCTAGACACGGGCTATGTCAACACCGGGTTACTACTACATGGGGTTACGACCGTAAATCGTGGATTTATTTTTTGAATTCCAGAAAAACATACCGGAAGCGTGCAAACAGGAGTACTCGCTTCTGGACACGATGTTACCTGAAGCTTGCGCAGTGTGGCCAACGATGTGGGTTCCTCAGAATACTATAAGTGTGCGCGGATGAGAGACTGCTACCGATAGATCCTTTACCAGAAGTGTGTGTGTGTGTGTCAATAGCACGCTTCTGGTAAACCATAACAGCAGCGGGATATTGGCAGCGTGTGGGGAAATGCTTCTAATAGGTGTTTTCCGCATGCTTTTGATAGGCTTTTTCCTACTAGTGCTTGATGCACATAATATGATAGCATTAGGGTCTTTAGCTTTGTGTAAGTACGCGGTACATTTTTGGAATGATACGAGGATCTTCCTCTTGCACTGATATTCGACCGTCTGTCTCTATCTTCCCTATAATATATTTTAAATGGATTAAAGTTTACATATATAACATAAAAACTCCTACATGGGTTTAAAGATCTCTTGATTCATCGACTCGGGGCTATATCACTAGTATTCTCATACAATACATGGTAGTCCTTCTAGGTACTTCCAAGCTAGGTCACTTTACTCTAATTAACCTTACCAAACTATTATTGTGACATATTTAGTACATGTGTGTTACGATGTATTAATTAATAAATCGTGTATAAAAGCATTCTTTAACTTGGTTTCCTATTTCGGGTATGTCTCTGTCTATAAAAATGTCCTTGTGTGATGCTTAATCGGGTTCAAGACTTGTTTATTTCCATATTTCACTCTATATGGAGAAAATGTAATATTTGAACAATGAAAACATCGAGATATGGAAAAGATTACAATACTGACCCAAATTCAAATATTTACAAAGTTTCATATGGAATGCAACAGTAATAGGAAACAAAAACTAACAATAATTATCTTACATGTGGACCTATTTTTATATGTAAAATTTTATAACATGAATCTTATCGATTCTAAGAAAAGTTGTCTTTTGGAAAGAAAGACCTTGTTTCATAGAGAAACATTTGTCTTGTTGCTTGATTAGACGTGGGAAAAGATCCACATGTCTGGTTTGTGAGATTTGTAGAGGGAGGTGTGAATAAACCGGTGCCACATGAGCCATGACCAACTCGCTTTCAATAGTAATGATTTGTTAATGAAATTTGCTAAAAGACTGTCTGCCTCCCTCCCTTTTTCTATCTCTCTCATCTATTCTCTATGTATACATTATTCTAGGGAGATCAAATCACTAACTAAATAGTCACAGAAATAAATTTGTTGCCAAGTTTTAACCAAGAGCGTCTCCAGGTCAAATGCACACACTAATAGCTCACATTTCCGGAAATATCTTGATCCAGTTGATCTGTATTGGTGCCACGATGTTATCTATGGGTGAGCTCGGTTTATCTGTGGCCCTAGTGAACTACCATAGTCTTTAAAAAATGCATCTTTGAATACAATTTAATAAAAAAAATCCAAAAAAATATTTTCCAATGGCGCTTCCTAATGCACATAAAACATACTCATTTTTATTCTTTACACCATATCATTGTCATGAAATTGATGAGATATTAATCTATACCTGCCACTAATCACTAATGTGAAAATAAATTACAAATATCCATATCATTATTTCTATTTATGTTTTAGACGTGCAAATCATTGGAAATCGGGACTAAAAGGAAGGAAACGATCAAGGCTGGAAAGAACAATTCAAGATGCACTCATAAGACCTTTAACGATCAATGGTATGGCTGCACACGATCGTACTAGCCACCGTACCAAGCACCATTCTGACCGTCTGATCAAACCAACTAAAAGCCATCAAACGGCCCAGAGAAATTCTTAATAGAATGGCCCCGAAAACCTAATTTCGTCCGTTGCCACTATAAAAGTGAGAGAAAATAGCACCCAGGGAGGAGGTCATCATCATTCATCACCGCCACGAAGTGCTTCCGCCATAACCACTCCAGTACCATCACCACACCGTAGTCATAGTCATACTACTTTGTAATTTAGATCTCATCGCGATTGGCAACCTTGTGAGAACTATCATTCTTTCAATACAATTACTATTTCCAGCTATGTTTTCTATTGGTGATCTCATCACTTTGAGTAGTCCTCTCGGGCTAAGGGTCGAGGTATAACCTTGCAGCTACGTGCTTCATCTTATTCATGGGATATTAGTTTAATGAGTCCATGTTATTTGTGTATGCTTTTGTATCTGTGACTCTCTCCTAGGACGTATCAGGTACCCAAGACCCCGAAAAGTGATCAAGGTAACGATATGCTGAGACAAACGTGGAAGGCTGATAGTGAAACCCCTTGAGAGGAGGATAAGTACAACCGATGAAAGTGATTCTGTTCTGAATTACAATGATGTTAAAATGCTTAATAATTTCGTATGTTTATTCTTAGATACCAAGGCAACCCCGCGAGACAAAATAGGGCCATCGGTTCGACGAATTACTCTATGGGAACCAATGCTCTATGCCATAGTGGCTTATGGATGCATTTCCTACATACATCTAAATATCATATGAATTAATTATCACTAGCAGTTTACACTTTATCTTATTCATCCCATGATTGCTAATGCACTGTTGTAGGTAAAATTTTAGGCCCTGTCCTATTTTAATCCATTCAACACAACCCTTTTTTCAGAACATGATTGGTCTGGTAAAACGAGAATCAATTTAAGATTTCTTAGGTTCAACAATTGTCCTTATCAATCACCTATTTCCGGTTCTATAAACTTAGGGTAACTAGGGAAAAAACACATACTAGAATTCGGTAATCCGGATTGAAGGTATCAACCCTTTTTTTGACACTGTTGCGGGGGAAGTATTTCTTCTACCATGATAAGGTCATAGAGCCCTTTTTAGTTTTGTTAATTTTTTTAGTTTATTTCTTTTTCTAGTGTATTCTTGTTTAGTTATTTGAAAACCCAAAAATATTAGTTTGCACTTTTTTTCTTGATAGAAAACCCAAAACTATTAATTAGGCTGCTCCAAATGATTAATATTTACGTGCACCCATCACTCAACCCGCTATTGTTGCAGAGAATTATGAAATTGAATCTAATCTTTTGAATTTGAAACTCCAGAGTCAACCAAAGGCACACATATGGAAACATAAAATTTCCCAAGGACCAGTATGAGCGTGTGCGCTCATACCAACACTGGTACCACTCGTCACTGCCTTAGTGACACCACCGCAAAAAAGGACCAGCTCAAATTCGCGGGAGAAGAGCCCCCAAAACCCTACTCTTGTACTCTACACTATATAAATGAGAGGTTCAACCACCACAGAGAAGCCACACTAAGAGAATTGTGAACACCATATATGTCACGCGAAAGAAGTGTCGCTGATGGTGCAGATCTTGCACTCGTTGGGATACCCCAAGAGGAGGGTGTGAAGAGCACAACGGTAGGAAGTTTTCCCCTTAGTTAAGAACCACGGTCATCAATCCAGTAGGAGAAAGAGAATCTTCGGAAGGTTGATGCCACTAACAGTGGTGCTGGTGCTTCAACGGTGTCAGGAACAACGTGGGACCTGCACACAACACAACCAAAATACTTTGCTCCAACGGTACAGTGAGGTTGTCAATCTCCCCGGTCTTGCTGAAAACAAAGATTAGACGTATAGTGTGGGAAAACAGTGGGGGGGGGGGCACGGCCCCCCAGCCCATGAAAGATTAAGATTTTTTTAGTACTATTTAGCCTATTTTGTCCCAAAATTTGTACTTCTAGTCCTATTCCCCCCCCCCCAATAACGGGCCAAGGTGGTTGTAAAACGCACTCGTCCCCCCCCCCCGGCCTTTTGGCCCAAACTCCGCATGTGTATAAAATATGGTCGAAAGGAAGCCGTCGAAGTGGTCGAACAAGCATCCACGCGTCACGGCAAAGCCGCCCTGCAAAGTGGGCAACGGGAATACTCCAGGGCTACCTCCTTCCCGAGGCAGCGGCGGTGGAAGATGTGTCCACAAGCTGGGACGGTGGCGATGCGATCGCCAGTGCTGAAGTCCGAAATACACACCACACACATGGTGTGTACATCCCCGTGTTGTATTTGTGTCGAATATTTATACAAAGGGGTTACATTAGGACTTGGAGTTGTATTAGGTGTGGCTAGGTACGAGTAGTATTGGAGTCGACCTCTTGTATCCGTTGGCCTCTCATATAATGCAGGGGGTGCCACAAAATGTAACCACGACGACTTAATAGGAATAGGCACACAGGGGGAGCCGGCGGCTTGTGCCGGTGCCTAGGGCAGCCGTTGCGGTATCTTTGGGGAGGAGCGTCCGTAGTCATGCCCCGTAGATGTAGGCGTTAAGCGCTGAACTACGTTAACAAATATCGTGCCTCGGTGTCGTATATGATCTTGCATGGCGTAATTATCGTAACAAGTGGTATCAGAGCCTGGTCGAGGCTATGCGGAAGATCATCTGGAGGTACATGAGGTTCATGCTCGGTGGACGCCTGGAAACGTCCAATAGGCGCAAGGTGGAGCATGGCGGCGATCGCGGATGCGGTCGATGGTATTGGACACTTCGGGCAGGAGGCCTGAACCGTCCAATGGGCTGCAAACCCGTAGGGATCGGCTAGACGTGGTGATCAGACCGACATAGTGGCTGAGGAAGATGTCGTGGAGGCGGCGCTTCAGTTCGCGATCAGATCGGCGACCAGACGTGGAGGACGGCCGAATAAATCGGAGCGGGAGAGCATCAGAAAGATGCACTCGGTGTTGCACACATGCGGCGTCGTGACACTGCGGACGAGTTGTGTCGATGACGCGGGAAGCCATGGTGCACACGGCTCAGTGCACAGATGATGCGCGAGGTGGCAATTGTTGCGGCAGGGTCGACATGGAGCAATCTCGCGCGACAGAGCATGTGACAGATTGCTGGCGAGAATCAAGAAACATGCGATAAGCTAGCTATCGGAAATTATCGGCTTATTTTTCGAGCTGAACGGAATCGAGTAAGGAAAGTCCACCCGACGAGACGGGCGGACGGACTCGTATGCCAGCATGTCTCCGATGCATGCGCTTAAGGACAGGTAAAGGAACTTGCGTGTACGTGCAGGCTAATGCACATGCATGGTGGGTCCAAGGTTGCATGCATATACTGTTTGGAGATTCCTTTTCCTTATGCGTGCATGCATGTTGGCTCCTCGATGATTGAGTTGAGGTTGTAAAGTGAGCACCAGGTGGACTCAGTTTCCGTGTGTACAAGGACTCGTTTTCCGTGACAGGCAAGGAAAAATAAAGGTCGGTGCCTAGCTAAGATAAAAGGCAAGGCGACAGAGACTAGCAACTCATGGAAAAATCGTTTCGCAAGTTCAGAAAAAGGTGGAGCTGGACTAGAGTTCCACGGCTATTCTGAAGGGCGAAAAAGTGCGGGCGAGAGGTTTGTTGATAATCGTGGAAAATCTATTGGCAGAATCAGGATCCATGATACATCCAGTTCATCAAGGTGGCATTGGCGGTCAAGGCAAAACCAGACATCAGAGGTTGAGCGGAAGTTATTCTTCGCCAGTCAGCTGTAGATCATGGCACCATCAGGTACCAAGTTTGAAGTGTAAAAATTCGATAGGACTGGAAACTTCGCGCTATGGCAGAAAAGGGTGAATGATTTGTTAGCACAACATGGATGCTTGAAGGTGTTGCGAGATGTCAAGCCGGCTAACATGGACAATCATGACTGGGAGGAGTTATAGATGCAAGCAGCCGGGACCATACGGTTGTGTCTATCGGACCAGGTCATGTATCATGTGATAGATGAGAATTCGTCGAAAAAGATTTGGGAGAAACTTGAAAGTCAGTTTATGTCCAAGACTGAATGACCAAGGTGTATTTGAAGCAAAAATTCTATAGGCTGAAGATGCAGGAAGGGTCGGATCTTGTGGAGCACATGAATGCATTTAATCAGGTTGTCACATATCTAGCACATCTGAGTGTGAAGATTGACGACGAGGATAGGGCGATTCTCCTTCTTTGTTTGTTGCCACTGTCCTATGAGCATTTAGTCTATCTCAAACAAGCTGGGACGATGGCGATGTGATCGCAAGTGCCGAAGTCCGAAATACACACCACACACATGGTGAGTACATTCCCCGTGTTGTATTTGTGTCGAATATTTATACAAAGGGGTTACATTAGGACTTGGAGTTGTATTAGGTGTGGCTAGGTACGAGTAGAATTGGAGTCGACCTCTTGTACCCATTGTCCTCTCATATAATGCAGGGGGTGCCACACAATGTAACCACGACGACTTAATAGCAATAGGCACACAGGGGGAGCCGACAGCTTGTGACGGTGCCTAGGGAAGCCGTTGCGGTATCTTTGGGTAGGAGCGCCCGTAGTCATGCCCCACAGATGTAGGCGTTAAGAGCTGAACTACGTTAAAAAATATAGTGCCTCGGTGTCGTCTATGTTCTTGCATGGCGTAGTTATCGTAACAAGTGGTATCAGAGCCTGGTCGGGGCTATGCGGAAGATCATCTGGAGGTACACGAGGTTCATGTTCGGTGGACGCATAGAAACGTCCGATAGGCGCAAGGTGGAGCATGGAGACGATCGCGGATGCGGTCGATGGTATTGGACACTTCGGGCAGGAGGTCTGAACCGTCCAATGGGGTGCAAACCTGTAGGGATCGGCTAGACGTGGCGATCAGACCGACATAGTGGCTGAGGAAGACGTCGTGGAGGCGGCGCTTCAGTTCGCGATCAGATCAGCGACCAGACGTGGAGGACGGTCAAATAAATCGGAGCGGGAGAGCATCAGAAAGATGCATGATACGTCTCCAACGTATCTATAATTTCTGATGTTTCATGTTGATATTATACCACTTGCTTCATGTTTCCTCCCTTCTTTATAGCATTTTTACGTGTTTTCCGGGACTAACCTATTAACAAGATGCCAAGTGCCAGTTCCTTGTTTTCTGCTGTTTTTAGTTTCAAAGTTGTTCCGGAAATATTCTCGGAATTGGAAAATTTGAAAGCCAGAAGTCTTAGAAGTCCCGGAAGCTTCCAGAAGACCCAAAGAGCCCCGGAGGGGGGGGCACAGGGTGGCCACACCATGGGGTAGCGCGGGTCCCCCTGGCCGCGCCACCTAGGGGTGTGGGCCCCCTGACCACCTCCCGGCATCGCCCTTTCGCCCATATATACTCCCTGAGGCATAAACCCTAGAGGAATCGACCTTTTCCACAAAATACATCCGTAGCTCCTCCGCCGCTGCCGACAAGTTTCGGGGGGCAGATCTCTGTTCTGGCACCCTGCCGGGACGGGGAAGTGCCTCCGGAAGCCATCTCCATCGACTCCACCGCCATCACCATCGCCGTTGCTGTCTCCTATGATGAGGAGGGAGTAGTTCTCCCCCGAGGCTGAGGGCTCTACCGGTAGCTATGTGTTTCATCTCTCTCTCCCATGGTGTGATCTATATGTGATCGTGAGCTTTGTAATCTAGTTGAATTCATAGATATTATTCTTCATCTATTATGCTACTCAAGTGGTTTTTTTTATAAGATCTCCGTAAACACTTTGATCACGGTATAAAGGTGACAGTGTGTGCGTCGTGTGGTTTAGCATTATATTTATATTTTGTGTTGGATAACCCTATGAAATTGTGGTGTTTGCGTGGAACCATATAGGTCCCATGGTGATAGCATGGGGTTACTTGGTTGGGAAAGTGCTTACTCTGAGGAGTGTTGTTACATCCCTACGCAATGATTGGTGTTTGTTATTTGACCGGAGAGTGGTTCGGAGTAGCATAGTGAAGAAATAATATTTATGCATTCAATTATGTTTTCATTGTTGAGAATGTCCACTAGTGAAAGTAGGAGCCCTAGGCCTTATTTCCAAGCATTGAAACACCATTTTCCGCATGTTCTGCTACATGTTTGCTTGCTGCCATTTTTATTTCAGATTGCTATTATCACTTATTATCATCCATATTACTTGCATTTTACTCTCTCTTCGCTGAACTAGTGCACCTATATACCTGACAAGTATATTGGGTGTGTTGGGGACACAAGAGACTTCTTGTATCTTAATTACAGGGTTGCTTGAGAGGGATATCTTTGACCATTACCTCCCTGAGTTCGATAAACTATGGGTAATCCACTTAAGGGAAACTTGCTGCTGTTCTACAAACCTCTGCACTTGGAGGCCCAACACTGTCCACAAGAATAGAAGCATGCGTAGAAATCAAGCTCTTTTCTGGCGCCGTTGCCGGGGAGGTAAGGTAAAAGGTTCTCACATCCTCGGGTATGAGTGCTCGAAGCTATTTCCTTTAGATTTTGCAATTATATCTTTTTGTTTCTTGTTTTCACTAGTTAGGCTTATTTTCACTTGTTGCTTGTTTTTATCTTTACTAGTTAGTCTTAATGGAAAACAAAAAAAATATGAGAGAACTTTATTTTCATTCTAGTAGCAATGTTATTAGCATTAATTATTTGGATACCATTATTTCTAGTACTATGGAAAAGTCTAAGCTTGGGGAAGCTAGTTTCTATAATTTTTTTATTTTCCCAGCTTTAGAGGAGAAAATTTGCTCCGATGATACTTTATCTCCCATATATACTTTATCTCTCGTAGCTAGGATTCCTTTATATCTTGTGATATTTTAAATCCTCCTACTGAAAGCATTCCTTTTAAAATACCCAAGAAAATTGTTGAACTTATCAGGGATAACCTTTATTTTGGAGATGGAACTGTCCATCCTCGTGATCATTTACTCTTTATACATGAATTATGCGGGTTGTTCAAGTGTGCAGGTATTTCAATGGACCAAGTTAAGAGGAGGTTATTCTCTTTATCTCTTAAGGACAAATCAAGGGAGTGGTATAAACTATTCATCATTTGGAGTGGAAGGAACTTGAATCTCTCTTTTACTCTAAATTTTATTCTTCTCATGAACTATATTTAGATAGGAATTACATTTATAATTTTTGGCCTCATGATGGAGAAAGCATTGCCCAAGCTTGGGGAAGACTGAAAACATTAATACTCAAATGTCCTAACCATGAGCTTCGTGAGGAAATAATTTTTACTAATTTTTATGCAAGACTTTCAGGACATTGGAAGGATTATCTAGATGCCTATTCAGAGGGTTCTTTTTGTAGTAAGAAGGTTGAAGCTAAGTGGGATCTTCTTGAAACAATTGAAACCAATAATGAAGATTGGAATAACAACAAAGGTAAAGAATCAGGTATAAACTATGAGTATGATTGCATTAAGACTTTTGCTGAAACTGATAATTTTCATGAGCTTAATGCTAAATATGGTCTTGATCCTCAAATGTCTGTCGGTTGGTATAGATCCTTTGCTTCTTATATTAATATTCCTAAAAATGGGGACTTATATCATGAACCTTTTAAAGACACTTGCATGAAAAATGAAATTGTTATTGATGATTGCAATAAACATGCTCAAACTTCTGAAAGTACTATTTCTTATAAGCATGTTAATTTCTGTGGAGCCCTTAGACCTTGTGAAAAGAATCAAATCGAAGAAGAATATTGTATCCATCATAGGAATGAAAAAACTAGAAAGTGGGATAGGGCTTTAGATGATCTTGGTAAAAAAGTTTGTGCTCTCTATCCTTTTATTTGTGAACTTCGCTGTAAAGTGGGTCATTTTAATTTTCAATGCTCAAGCCATGATAGTAGCCTTTCGAATCCTATGAATACTGCAAGTTTGTATTGTGATGACATGATCACCCCTAATGAGCATGATGAACTTACATTATTTTTGGGGTGTGAAGAGTTATTAAGAAAAACTTCTTTGATTGATATGACTGCTTTTGATATGAATAGTGTCTTACATGAATGCCATCTTTATCATGTTGAAAATTTCCATGCAAATACTTACATACAAAATATTCTAAAAGAGGACAATTTACCAAAATATGATAGGGCTAATATTTGTTTTCATCTTATTAATGAAGAGGAGGAATCCTCCAAGGTTTGTTCTATTGTTTCTGACAATAAACCAGGGTATGTGGAGAAGCTTCCTTTCAAGCCTCTCTCTCCTATAGAGAGTAAGAAGAAGAAGAAGAAGAAGAAGAAGAAGAAGAAGAAGAGTAAAAAGAGAGAGGTAACGGTATCTCTCCCTAAGCATGTTGCTCATATTACAGCTTTTTCTGATGAGTCTGAACTCGATGATTTTCCTATGCCTGTTATTTATGAAAGTGACCATGATTGAGAGAAACACATTACTTTTGATATTGAAAATCTTTTTGGTACCAATTCTGAAAATGGAGATAATTGCTGTACTATTAGTACCATCCATGTTCCTTCCAATGATAATAAAAGAAGATCTGAGCTTGTGGATGATGTGTTTGAAAATCCTTTTGCTATTGATGATATGCTTGATACATCTCTTTCCAGTAAAAATGATGATATGCTTACAAATGAATGCACTTTGAAAGATAATTGTTCTATTGCCTATGATGATACTATGCCCTTTGATAACTATTATAAAAGATGCTATAACATAGGCTATGATTACAGTTATCCTTATGAAACATGTCATAGTTATGGGGGGATTACCCAAAACCATCTCCCTAATATACAACTTGTCTATCATGTTGGAGTTATTTATGATGATTATAATGATTTTGATATTTTTAGTCCACCTACTATTGAGGAGAAAATTAATTATGATTGCAAAATGCCTCCTATGTTTAATTATTATGGTGATGAGAATAATAATGATAGCTATTTTGTTGAATTTGCTCCCACTACTATTAATAAGAATGACTATGCTTATGTGGAGAGTATTAATTCCATTATGCATGTGGCTCATGATAAGAATGTTTTATGTGATAGTTATATTGTTAATTTTATTCATGATGCTACTGAAAGTTATTATGAGAGAGGGAAACATGGTTTTATGCATCTCAACAATATTAAGTTTCCCCTCTTTATGTTAAATTTTTGAAGTTGCACATATTTTGTGTTCCTATGATAGTCGCTTTGTGTTTCGTTGACTTGTTTTTCTACAAGATTATTTTTCATAGGAAGTGGGTTAGACTTAAATGTGTTTTATATTTTCTTCTTGATTCTATCTTATTGTGCTTCAACTCTTATTCTTATGTGAGCATTGTTTTTAAATCATTGTGCCTAGCTGAAAGGCGTTAAAGAAAAGCGCTGCCGGGAGACAACCTGTTTTATTTCTCTGTTTTCAACCGGTTTTCCTTTGATTTCTTTTATTTTCTTTGCACCTGGGTGTTGTCTATTTCCTTAGCAACCCCTCTGTATATTTTCTTTTGTGTTTTTGTTGAGCCAAGTAAAGCCTCTAGTGGAAAGTTGAGACTATATTTCGGATTTCTGCGCAGGAAACAGATTTCTGCTGTTCACTGTTAAAATCATATAAAATCACGGAAAATTCAAAATGACCTGAGTTTTTTTTGCGTAATCCTGGGTTATATATGTAACTTTTCTTAGTTTACCACTTTTTTTATTGGAGCAACATAAGATTTTCAGAAAAAATCATCTTTACCTGCTGTCCTGTTTTGATAGATTTCTGCCAATAATTGCATTTGCCTCTTAATCTCTTTCTTTCGGTGTTCTTTTGAGAAAAATAGTTTTAAAAGAAGTTGTGACAGTAGCTAATGTGTGTATGAGTGTTAGGCTTGTGTTGAAACTGAACCATGTGGATTTATTATTTCGATTGCACTAACGTTGCTAATGAAGATTGTGAGAAGTTTGGTGTGAATGAAGTTTTCAAGGGTCAAGAGAACAGGATGATATGACGTGATCAAGAAGAGTGAAAAGCCTAAGCTTGGGGATGCCCAAGGCACCCCCTTCTTCATCGGCATATTATCAGGTCACTTCTAGTGAAACTATATTTTTAGTTAGTCACATCTTATGTGTTGTACTTGGAGCGTCTTTTATTTTTGCTTTCAGTTTGTTTGGTTTTCTTTGCTGTAATAAATAGTTGGTTATTATCATACTTTCTTTGCTTGCAGAAAGTAAAGAGAGCAGGGAACTATTGTAGTTTGTTTAACAGTCTGGAAAAATGGACCGGGGTTCGTAGTTTCACTAGTGGTGTCTCTCCCTAAAAGATAGCATGCAGTGAACAAATTACAGGTGGGAAATTGACAAATAAAGGTTGCACCGTAGTGCACAATGTGACATGAAGATTACTATGTTATTTAGTGCGGGCATTACAACAAGATACATAGACCGACATCCATCTGCATCTATGACTAATAATCCACCTTCAGGTTATCATCCGAACCCCCTCAGGTATTAAGTTGCAAGCAACAGATAATTGCATTAAACAAAGTGTGTAATGTAAGCAATGATTATGCACGCGGGCACTCTCACCGCTGTTTTCTCCCTAATGGCAACAACACATCCTTCCCCTTCATGTTTCTGTCACTCGAGAAAGGCAACAAGGAGGCATGAACCCACTATCGACCATAAATACTCCCTCTTGGAGTCACTAACAATTACTTGGCCAGAATAACCACTAGCACCGGAGAGCATGCAAGATCACAAATAACACATGCAAATAAAGACTATAATCAACTTGGCATAAGGTCAATATTCATCGGATCCGGCAAACACAGCACAGAGAATTACATAAGATCAATCTCGATCATGATAGGCAGCTCACGAGATCTAAACATGGAGGCATATGAGGAGAAGACAACCATCTAGCTACAGCTACGAACCCGTAGTCCAAGGATGAACTACTCACGCATCACTCCGGAGGAAGGCATGGTGATGAAGAGGCCTCCAGTGATGATCTCCTCTCCGGCAGGGTGCCAGAAACAGCTTCAAAACCCCCCTGATCTGGAGTTGACGGTGACGGCGGCTGTGGAACTTTTTTGGGGATTTTGATCAGGTGTCTAGGGTTTTCCATCTGGGGGGCTTAAATAGGCGAAAGGGCGAAGGCGGTGGCTGTCCAGGGGGCCCACACCCCTAGCTGGCGCGACCAGGGGGGCCGCTCCACCCTATGGTGTAGCCCCCATGCTTCCCCTCTCCGGCTCCTCTTCGGTCTTCTGGATGCTTCCGGGGAACTAGGACTTCCGGGCTTCAAATTTTGCAATTTCCAGAATATTTCCAGAACAAATTTTCTGAAACTAAAAAACAGCAGAAAACAGGAAACTGGCTCTGTGGCATCTTGTTAATAGGTTAGTCCGGAAAACGTATAAAAATGACATAAAGAAGGGAGAAAACAAGTAGCAATTGTCAAAATATGATCATGGAACATCAGAAATTCGGGATACGTTTATGACGTATCAAGCATCCCCAAGATTAGTTAATACTCGTCCTCGAGTAGGTAAACGATAAAACAGTAATTTCTAAGGTGACATGCTACTAACACAAACTTGATCAATCTAATGTAAAAGCATATGCACCCTGAGATCATAAGACTTTAAACACATGCATGATAAATAAAACTTTAATAATAAAGCATAGCAATTACTTTGCATCATGAAGAGTAACTCAAATAAAGGATCATGAATAATAATGCAAAGAAAGGTAAACGTTTGTTTCAGGTATAGAGAAAGCATGGCAAAGTGATATTTCGATAGTCCTTAAGAGTGGGGCAAAACATAAATGCCAGGACACCTTCAAAGTTCAAGAGGAAGACTAGAACTCAGAATGGCAAAATTGCTCTCTCAACTGTGCATAAAGTTAGAAGATGGAGACTCAACATAAACATAAAAGGAAGTACCTTCGCATAGGGAAGCAGGGATCACTCATGTGCTAGAGCTTTTATTTTATTAAATAGAGGTATTAAAAGTTTGACATTCCTCCCATCCATCTTTCACAAACCATGGCTAACCGAAGCCTCGGGTGCCTGTCAACAATCACATACCGTGGAGAAGTGTCTATATTTTGGGAGATGTATGCTAATGTCAACGAATGATACACAGAAAATACAGTACGTCACAAGTCAACTGGATTCACAAGAACGGCTCCCATAGTGAAGGACACAACTGGTGTAAAAGGTCATCCCTCTCTCTTTTTTTTACACAATTATGCTTTGACTGATAAATCAGGGGCAAAACTAGTGAAGAGAATGTGTATGCATTAATTTGGGGCTGGGCACCCCGCTGCCAGCTCTTCTATCATTTGGATAAGCGGATGAAGCCACTATTCCAGGGTGTGAAATCCAATCAACAAGTGAGATAAAGATTCTCTATTTACGTCCCCATGAGCAAAAACAGGAACATAAAGCAGGAGTAATTTTGAAGGTTTTAAATGTAACACATGAGCAATTTACTTTGGAATGGCAGTTAAATACCACATGTAGGTAGGTATGGTGGACACAATGGGAAAAACTTTGGTCTAAGGGAGTTTGGATGCACGAGTAGAGCTCATACTCATTACATGTGGAGGCTAGTAGAAGAATGGCATCGACAAATCAAGAGAGCATAAGTGCCATAATCATGCATAGCGAGATAAGCATCATTAATTAAAACATAAGCAGTATCACAAGTTCAAAAGCTAAGTGGTCATGGAGGCTATTCATGACTGGTTTGTAGTCTTAAACATGGTGTGAGCATGCGCCAAGTCGACCAAATAAAACATTCGACAGAGAATACCATATATTGATGCTTTACTATGACAAGAACAACTCAATAATCTTTCAATACATATTAAACACTCTCAGCTATTTGAGGCTAATCATGCTACTCAATAACCACAAGGCTTTAAAACTAAAATAACATTTAGTATGGCATGAAAAAGTCCTAGCCACAGTCTATACAAGCTTCTACTATTACTGTTATAAATTCTACTTGAAGCAGCAGTTTTCTTTCGTTTCTCCCAACAAGCACCATACAAAACATGCTTTAACAAAAATACTCTTTATGATACAGCAAGAAAACATGAGAGTACTCAAATAATACTACTAAAACTAACAGCTCTAATAAGAGATGCATGCAAAACAGGAGCTGAATAAATGCAACAGATAAACAGAGACTAAGAATACAACATATTCTCGTGAAAAAGCGAAGCGTGTCACTCTCCAATAAAACAATTCTGGGGTCCAACCAAGCTTATTATGAAAGTAAAAATAAACTGAAAGCAAAAGAAAAATAAAACTGAAATCAAAAATAAAAGACGCTCCAAGTAAAGCACATAAGATGCGACCAAATAAAAATATAGTTTCACTATAAGTGACCTGATAATTTGTTGATGAAGAAGGGGATGCCTTGGGCATCCTCAAGCTTAGACGCTTGAGTATTCTTGGAATTTTCTTGGATGTACCACAGGGGAATCCCCAAGATTAGGCTTTTCACTCTTCTTGATCACATCATATCATCCTCTTCTCTTGACCCTTGAAAACTTCCTTCACATCAAAATTCTCACAATCTTCATTAGCAATGTTAGTGCAATCGAAATAATAAATCCACAAGGTTCAGTTTCAACACAAGTGTAACACTCAAAAACACATTAGCTAATGTCACAACTTCTTTCAAAACTCTTTTTCTGAAAAGAACACCAAAAGAAAGAGATTAAGATGCAAATGCGATAAATGACACAAATCTGTCAAAAACAGAACAGTAGGCAAAGATTTATTTTTTAAAACATCCTCTGTTGCTCAAATCAAAAAGTGGTCTTCTAGAAAAATTTGCGTATATAACTCGGGATTAAGCACAAAAAAGCTCAGCTCAATTTGAATTTTCTGTGATCTTTAACGGAATTTACAATGGACAGCAAAAATCTGTTTCCTGCGCAGAAATCCGAAATATAGGCTCAACTTTTCACTAGTGGCTTTACTTGGCTCAACAAAAACTCAAAAGAAAAGAGACAGCGGGGTTGATAAGGTAATAGAAAACAACCAGGTGCAAGAACACCAAAGAAAACAAAGGAAAACTGAAAGGAAACAGAGAAATAAAACGGGTTGTCTCCCGGTAGCGTTTTTCTTTAAAGCCTTTCAGCTAGGCATAGAAAAATCAACTCAAGTATTTTCAAGAGAGGAAGCATCAACATAAATACCAATAACTATATTTTTGCTCCTCTTACCCTTATTTTTAACCTTCTTCTTGGGTTGGGGAAACGTGTGTTCACGTGGTGTGAAGGTAAATTTTAATGTACCATTCCCCACATCTATTACTGCCCCCAGGAGTTTCAGCAGGGATCTTCCAAGCGTAATTCTTCCTTCTCCTACACATTCAATGACAAGATAATCAGTGGATATGGTACTTCCCATGATTTTTGTAAACATTCCTTCAACTATCCCAATGGGAAATATAGTGGTGTTATTAATGAGAGGAATTTCTTCTCCTCCATCAGCTAGCCCCCAAAAGTTCAAAGATTCATAAATTTCCTTAGCCATAAGACAAAATTCAGACATGATATCACAACGAGCATGAAATGTTTCACCATTATAACAACTTTAACCAAAGGGATCATATTTGTTGACTCAAAATTTATTGGTACATGATCAAGATGTTCACGAATTTGGCTATATCCCTCTTTTAAGATAGAAATATGTGATTCAAGAGTATTTAATCTAGCATAAATATCTGCAAAGGATTTATCAGAACTACTGGATAAGCTGTAGGTTGCAATTCATTTTCTTATAGCACTGAAATATTGATCTCTATCACAATTAAGGAAATCACCTCCTACCACGGTGTCCAAAGCATATCTATAACAAAGAACAAGACCAACGTAAAAACTACGAAGAAACAGATTTAAAGTCATTTTAGGTTCAACTTTAATAGGAATCAAAAGCATACAATAAAAACAAAATAAAGAGATTGAGAGTGAGAGACTCCCCTTGCCAGAAGACATCCTTTCCCCGGCAACGGCGCCGGAAAAAGTCCTTGATGGTGCAGATCTTGCACTCGTTGGGATACCCCAAGAGGAGGGTGTGAAGAGCACAGCGGTAGGAAGTTTTCCCCTTAGTTAAGAACCAGGGTTATCAATCCAGTAGGAGAAAGAGAATCTTCGGAAGGTTGATGCCACTGACGGTGGTGTTGGCACTTCACCGGTGTCAGCAACAACGTGGAACCTGCACACAACACAACCAAAATACTTTTCCCCAACGGTACAGTGGGGTTGTCAATCTCACCGGTCTTGCTGAAAACAAAGATTAGACGTATAGTGTGGAAAAACAGTGTATGCTTCCAGAAAGTAAAGAGAGCAGGAAATTGTTCTGGGTTATTTAACAGTGTGGAAAAATGGACCGGGGTTCGTAGTTTCACTAGTGGTGTCTCTCCATAAAAGATAGCATGTTGGGTGAACAAATTACAGCTGGGCAATTGACAAATAAAGGTTGCACCGTAGTGCACAATATATGACATGAAGATTACTATGTTATTTAGTGCGGGCATTACAACAAGATACATAGACCGACATCCAGCTGCATCTAGGACTAATAATCCACCCTCAGGTTATCATCCGAACCCCCTCAGGTATTCAGTTGCAAACAACAAATAATTGCATTAAACAAAGTGTGTAATGTAAGCAATGATTATGCACACGTGCACTCTCACTGATGTTTTCTCCCTAATGGCAACAACACATCCCCCCTTCACGTTTCTGTCACTCGAGCAAGGCAACAAGGAGGCATGAACCCACTATCGAGCATAAATACTCCCTCTTGGAGTCACTAATAATTACTTGGCCATAACAACCACTAGCAAGGGAGAGCATGCAAGATCACAAACATATGCAAATAAAGACTGTAATCAACTTGGCATAAGCTCAATATTCATCGGATCCCAGCAAACACAACACAAAGAATTACATAAGATCAATCTCGATCATGATAGGCAGCTCACGAGATCTAAACATGGAGGCATATGAGGAGAAGAAAATCATCTAGCTACAGCTACGAACCTGTCGTCCAAGGATGAACTACTCACGCATCACTCCGGAGGCACGCATGGTGATGAAGAGGCCTCCGGTGATGATCTCCTCTCCGGCAGGGTGTCGGAAACAGCTTCAGAACCCCCCTGATCTGGGGTTGACGGTGACGGCGGCTGGGGAACTTTTTCAGGGGTTTTGATCAGGTGTCTAGGGTTTTCCATCTGGGGGGGCTTAAATAGTCGAAAGGGAGAAGGTGTTGGCGCTCCAGGAGGCCCACACCCCTAGCTGGCGCGGCCAGGGGGCGCGCCACCCTATGCGGTGGCCCCCTGCTGCCCCTCTCCGGATCCTCTTCGGTCTTCTGGATGCTTCCGGGGAAAATAGGACTTCGGGGCTATGAATTTTCCAATTCCGAGAATATTTTCTGAACAACTTTTATGAAACTAAAAAACCAGCAGAAAACAGGGAACTGACTCTGTGGCATCTTGTTAATAGGTTAGTCCGGAAAAAGTATAAAAATGACATAAAGAAGGGAGAAAACATGTAGCAGTTGTCAAAATATGATCATGGAACATCAGAAATTAGGGATACGTTTATGACGTATCAGCCGCCACACCATATCCACCTCCATAGCCATCTCCATAGCCATACCACTTGTACTCATGTTTCATTCACGATTGGTGACATTGTAAGACTATCAACATAGCATCTTACTATTTTATTTTGAGTGTTTACTATTTTAAATTTCATAGCAGTGTGTGAGTAGTCCCTCCCTTGGGCCATGGGCTGCATGTGCGCAAGAGATGGGATTATCGGTGTAATTTATATGTCTTCCGGTATTTTTACTCTTGTCTCGGAAGGTTACGCGAGAAACCTGTGAAATTAAGGGGAGTATAATAGCTAGAAATAATTCTCTAGGGAGAAGCAGTGACATCATAGAACGCTAATGTGTCGGTCTGATTCTATTTTAATAATCGAGACATCCTACGAGATGGATAGTACTGAGTTTTGAAAGTCGTATGTACAACACTGCAGTAGTATGATCGTGGTTTCGCAAGGACTCAACACCCACTTTATATCTTTGTTTAGCATAAATATAAATTTTCACCGACTTCTAGTTTTATATTTTATGAATCTCCATGTGTGTGTGCACAGCTGCAAGTGAAACCTCTACCCTAAGCATATTTCACTCTATTGATAAAACCATTACAATTATTTATGTTGGTCCAGGAAATTGAAACACTATGCCCTAACAAAGATGTGAAGATATCACCTTTCCAAGCTTAATCACTCTATGAATTCAATAACTCCTAGGTCTACAGGGAACAAGAGAAATTACTACGTCCAAAAGCATGTCATAGTTACTCCATCCATTTGTTGGAACCATTGCCGAAGAAGTACTTTTCTTCCTTGGTATGGTCATCTGAGTCTTGTTAGTTCATTTTGCTTCTCTAGTTTATTATTATTTCTAGTTAAATCTTTGTTTTCGGCACCAACCCCCCCCCCCCCCCCCAAAAAAAAATTCAAGGGAGACAAGAAGATTTTAAATTTTGCCACTCCCAATGATGAGCACTTGCAAGCTCGTGTAACTCAGCCTAATGTTCAAGCTGATAAATATGAGATTAAACTTAACCTACTGAATTTGGTTCAGCAGAAACAATTTGGTGACTCGTCATATAAGGACGCAGGTGTGCATCACCACACATTTACTGAGTTATGTGCTAAGATCAGTATTAAAGATGTTAATCGCAAAGCAAGTAAGATACGCTTATTTATTTATTAACTTTGAGGCAAACCTAGAGAATGGTTGCTTGCTCTACCAAAAGGCACAATTACATACTAGGAAAAAAAATTATAGCACATTTATGACTAAGTATTTTCCACCTAGAAAACCCTGCAATTGTGTTTTAAATTCACAAGTTTTAAGTGGGAAGATCATGAGCCACTATTATTCTTCACTTGTTTTATAGTGTTTTAAATCTTCTTCAAAGTCTATGCTTCATAATGCTGCAGGAGGGCCAGCATGAGATAAGATGTCGCAATAGCGAAAAAACTCCTCGATGTTATGCAATAGAATCATGCCCAATGGCTTATGGAAAGATCCACCTCAAGGAAGATAAAATCTATAGCCGGAAAAATGGATAACTTATATCTAGAATGAATGATCTTATCTGTATAATAAAATGTAAAGACGGGTCTCTATAAATCCTACAGGATGAAGCTAATGTTGAAAAAATTGATTTCATTTCTCGTAATAGTTTTAACCCTGCATGGAGGAGCCAGCACTATGGTTCTAATTATCAAATAAGGTAACCGTTAATCACTTGATACTTTCAGACTTTCTTGTTGCTCGAACTGAGAAAAATATTGTTTTCAATGAAATGGTTGACACCCATGATGCAAATCTTGGTCAATTGACCAAAAACATTGTTACCATGAAAATTGATGTGTAGGATCGTCCACAATTTGGGAACAAAAAATGCTAAAATATATGAGAGACACACCGCCATCCTTGCTAAGTTTGCATGTAAACCAAAAGCAACCCGGTAGAAGATCTTAAGATGATGATGTGTAATGATGAAGTCATGCTCCTACCGACAGATACACCGGGGAAGATTTTGTCTAGATGGTGAACTTAAGAGGCTTGCACGGAAGGGCAAGATGACACTACATACAAAAAAATTATCGATCAAGTAGTAGTTAAACTACATGAACTACAATCAGAATATTAGAAATTATAATCCTCCAACTAAGCAAGAGGATACATTTGGCCTACCGTTACAATTACTATTGGGATTAATGAGATTACATCGCTTTGTGACCTTGGCTCTAGTGTCTCTACCATTCCTAGAACTCTTTATGATTGGCTAAATCTTGGTCCTTATTTTGTAACGGATCGAATTAAAACTGCATTTAGTTGATTCTGCCTTCGAGAAAGTTGTGGCTATTCAAGAGAATGTTGCCGTGCAAATCAAGGGGTCTCCCACGGTTTTTTTTAATCTTATTATAGATGATATAGCTAAGGATGTTATTTCTCCTACAATTCTAGGTAGACCATTTCTAAGAATTGTTAAACAAAGCCACATGTTCCCTTCATATAGATTAATCAAAGCCTTAAAGGCCAATTACTTCATGGCGGAATACCATTACTGAAGCCTGCTTGATCATCATACTGGTTCAGCTAAGTGACCAAAATGGTAGCGCTTCATGGGAGACAATCTATGTGAAGTAATATTTACTTTTGTTCTTGTTTTTGTTAAAAAAAAGTGTTCAAAGAGGAGAGGAGAAGAACATGTCACTTGTTATGTATTATGATTAATTATTGGATATGATGACTCGTAAATCTCTGCAACTGTATATGCCCCGTTTGTGCGTTGCACTAATATTTCAGGTTCTTAATTAGAAAAAATCAGAAGAAAAGTATTTGCTTCTCGCCAAACAGAAGTTTTAGTGATACATGGTATGAGTTGTCGAGGTTGTACCGAACTACCGATGTCCATACTACACTGCGCCAAGCGAATTTAAGTTAATAGAAGTTTTAGCGATGCATAGTGCGACGGTGTGGTCGTACTAATGGTCATACTACTATGCGCCATGCAAAGTCACAATTAACAAAAGATTTAACTAGGTGTCATATGGTAAAATCGCGCAAGCGATTCATACTTTTCTATATCCGGTGTTCTTACTCCCTTGCTACTTTACTTTCTAACTTGATTTTTTATTACTTGCTTTTTGCTTGTGAATTATAGCAGCCTTGTAGAGTTCCTTCACACTTATTGCTACACCCTGGCATGCTAAAATAAAATTTTGGTTAATCTGTATTCACGCACTTGGCTAATAAACCTTGATCTTTCACATTTGCACGCCATGTATGTATCTGTCATGCTATTGGTCACGTAAAAAAATGTAAGAACGATCATAATTAAAGGATAAAACCAGCATTGGTCAGTACTAAACACTGCTATTCGATTTTACAGATTTGATACTATTCACAGTTAAATTTCTTTCTTTTTTTAACATGTCACCAGAACTTTTACCTAGCTAAAATCATCGTGTGTGTATGTTATAATTCTTTTCCAAAATTATTCATAACATGTAAGACAGTGAATTATATGCCTAGCAAGGGCACAACCGCACGAGTACACATCAACTGTTGAGTAGTGCACCGTGCACGTACCGGAGTTGGACCAGGTGGGAGTCCCACCGTGGGACACCCAGAAAATAATTTGAGCCAACCTTAAGGCACTAGAAAGGGTTGATGTAGATGCACGTAAAATTCTTAACTATTGCAGATGACAATTTCATCTTGGTGTGCATGTAAAGACTTGGTAAAAATTCATCATCCAACTGTGTCAACCGAGAGATCAACTCAATGTCCAAAAGAAGAAAAACCAATAGGACAAACGGTCAACCGTGAGTATATTGCAAGTGAAAATCAAACATTATTACAAGATCGGGACTTCTTGGAGAAAACTTTACATGCATGGACATAACAAAACAATCAATTAATATAATGAAAACTGAGGGAGGGAGAAGGAAGTAAATCTACATGGAAAAAGATGGTCACAAAGGAGAAAGCCTCGTACGTCAATCTGCAGTCGTCACACTGTGTACGGGTTACACCCGTTTCTACCTCGGTACGGCCGTCAATCAATGGTTAACCACGGAGCACTTCTTCCTGATCTCGCCCTGGCTGCCGGTGAGCACGTCGGCGTTTCCCATCTTGATCATGGAGGCTGCAAAGTCGGCGAAGAACTCCTCCTTATACTCACCGCCGGCGTGGCGCTGGACGTAGGCGCGGGTGAAGGCGTTGGTGAGCAGCGCGCCGTCGGAGTGGAAGAGTCCCCTCCGCTTGACGACGTTCTTGAAGTAGTCGAGGTCGAAGGTCCTGAAGCTCCCGGGGTCCATCTCCACGAGCGTGGTGTTGTCGTTGAGGCTGGCGCACTTGTTCTTCAGCTTTGCCATGTACTGCGGCTCCAGCGTGGGGTCGATGTCGCTGGGGTTGACCCTGCCGGTGAAGTTGTAGAGACGGTCGGAGAAGGAGAAGCAGTGCGACGTCCCGATGGTATGCCCGGCGGAGAGGACGACGAGGTCCTTGGTGTCGAGGTTCTTGGCGGCGAAGAGCTGGGTGAGCACGGTGAAGTTGGCGGTCGGAGGCGGCAGCTGGTCGGTCTCGTTGGAGATGGACACGCTGCCGTCTCGCCGGCCTAGAGGAACTTCCCAGAATGGCCCCTTGCTCTGGAAAAATCAAGAGCAACAGTGAGAATCTTAGTTACAACAACAAACTTGGAACTCAGATTGTAAGGACAGAGAAATTATTAGCTAATACTAACTGGCATGCTGATAACTGCCAGATAGACATAGTATATTTTTTTTCATTTTTCTTTGCACTTGTACTCGGTGATGACTTTACAAATAGACGTCTACCAATTTCCACTGTACTATAGTACTATACTCACCAACCAGACAGCGTCCCTGGCCATGAGGGCAAGCACGTCTGCGCAGGAAACGGTGTCAGGGCAGGCCTTCTCCACGGCAGCCTTCACCCTCTCGACGAAGTCGAAGCCACGCAGGGTTTGGTTCGGTTTCGCGTCCTTCTCCGCCGTCTTGTTCGCGGAGTCCAGAAGAACCGAGCCGTCGCAACCCTGCAATCGTCCATTAATTCATTCATGGTGCTCAGGCCAGGCCAAATAGTATGGTCGATCGGACATTCGAACCTCGCAATGCAACTACTTACCCTGACGAAGCAGTCGTGGAAGTGCATCCTGAGCAGCGGCCCGGCGAGGCTGGGCGCGGCGGCGAGCGCCTTCACCATCTCCTTCCGGACGACGTCCTCCACGCTGGGGCACGACCCGCTGTAGAACTTCTCCTGCAGCTGCGCTCTTGCACACGACGCCGCCACAGCGGCGAGCAGCAGCGTCACCATGACAGCTCTCGACGCCATTTCCACACAAGAAGATCAGATGGCTTGCTTCTTGCTTGACTACGCTTGGAAGACGACGATGGCGATGCTGCTAGCTATAAATCGACCAGGAAGAAGCTTGAACCGGTGGTGCTGCTGCTGAATGGAACGGGCAGCCAAGAATTTATAGCGCCGGGCCGTGCATGCGGTGGGCTGTCCTGCTTCCGAAGCAGCAGCTAGCTACCCCACCCTAGCGAGCGAGCTTGCTTGCATGCATGGCGCCATGAGTGGGTCGTTGCTTGCACTTTCCTGGAGCAGGTGCACGGGCCACCGTATAATGCAGGCAGCCAGCACTGGAGTGCATGCAGATTACCTTTACTTTTTCCCCCCTTTGATGATATCTCACATCAGCTTAGTTATTATTAGTCACGGAGCCAAATTTGTTATCCAGTTCCAATCAAACCCAAAGGCTAGCTGAGTCCGGCCCTCTAGCAAGAGTCAATGCCACCTACTGGTAGCTCCAAGAGATGCAAGTCTCACGCATGATCCGTAGATTTGTGTACTCGCGGTGTCTGTGCACACATATCTTTCCATGTTCACATGCATGGTATGGCATGCAGTATGTCGATGAGTTTTGCATGTTCACGTGGTATAACATGAACCACAAAAGGAAACCAACATTTTTTTTTCAGAACTATGGGGTGCCTCAACACCTTCTTGGAAGCACTTACGTGAAAATAAATGGTCATTTTGCATGTCCATGTGCTATATATAGCATGAACTAAGCACAAAATGCACAAAACTTTTAATACTATGGGATGCCTCAATAATCAACATGCATCAAGCTCTTAAGATTTTTTTCCCCCATTTTAGAAAAATACTGGCGCTTTTGCACGGTATATACACATCAGTAAGAATAGGTGCTCGATATATATAGGCCATACGAAATTTCAATCAGATTTTGGAGCTCAACGTCCAGTGGTTATGGATAATAAACAAGTTCCCGAGCAACTCTAGCGGATTCCATGGGACCCCCACATCTAAAAAAGGATAAAATAGGAGAAAGCTCTACCAGATTCCTTGAGTGTGCTCGACCTATACCTAAAGTCGTTACTACATGACCCACTAAAAATACACACCTACAACGTGTTTGGTAAACCTTTGGGAGTGCCATTATTTTTGTAAGCTGGCCATCGCTGATCTGGAGGTTGCCAGCATGGAAGCCTCGCAGTGCAGATTTATGTCCTCTGCTGCCCGTCTCACGTTGGTGGACGTGTGTCTCTAGCTTCCTCAAAACAATCTTTACGCTCTGCTTCATAAATAAAGCATTCACAGTCATACAAAGAGTGCAATACCAAAGACGAAAGAAAAATAAATAAATAAATTCGCTGGGGCCACACCACACATATGCCCAAAGTACAGTAAACCAGGGAAAGCGATACAACTTCGGGTGGAGTATAACTCAACGGCTGGACGTGGCAGAAAGTCGGCGAGTTGCCCTCACCAGGTCCTAAATCGCGCCATCCAGCCGCTCCTTGTCCCATTGTCTACAGAAAGGGTGTCACTGTTGCAAGAATGGCACGAATTTAAACACAGAGTCAGAGACCTGCCTCTAAAAGACGGGCTCGATAACCATCTTGTTAAGAATAGTCCATAGGGTCCAGGTCATCGCGGCGAAGAGTAACTAGAAGAGGCGCCTCCTCCTCCCAGACCGGTTCGCCTGCACTTCCAGGAGCTCGCCAAGGTCTAGGGTCTGCCACTCAGGCCCAAATGCCTCAGCTACGAAGTTCCAAAGGAAACGATATGGGGGCAAGAAAATAGGATGTGGGTCCCCGATTCTAGGACTGCACATAGTGTGCAGGTCCCATCACCTGACCAAACCGCTTGGCCACCTCCACGCCCGAAGTGGAGGCGGTCTGGCAAAAGTTGCCAAGTGTCTCTCTAGCTTCTTGATCTACACAGTAGGCATGTTTCTTTTGCCGGATGGCATCCATGCCGGTTTCGATAAACATCGTGGCCATTTCTTCTGGAAGGCGAAAGACAACAAGCGCAAGTATCACATGGTCAGTTGGCAGGAAATTTGCTAGCCTTTGCTAGCCAATAGACCAGGACGGTCTTGGCGTGTCCAACACCAAGCTTATCAACAAAGCCTTAATAGAAAATGGATTTGGTGATTTTTCCTGAAAGAAGAGGACGAAAGTCTCTGGGCGAGACTTCTGAGGGCTAAATCCCAGGTGCATTGGACATCTTTGGGTCCAACCTTGCTGGCTGCTCCCAGTTTTGACACAGCTTGCATAAGGTTAAAGAGGCTTTTAAGTTAGGAGCCGGATTCTCGTTAGGAAATGGTGAGTCCATAAGATTTTGGGCTGATCATTAGACTGGCGCAGGCCCCCTCCGTACCAGATTCCCAAATTTGTTTGCAGTCTCGACAGTCTGATACCCTGATCAGCCAAGCCCATGTTGGGGTTGGCTGGAATCTTAGCTTTAGACATTGTTTTGGCCGGGTTGATCTGTATTAGTGGCAGCTCCTACTTGAGAAGATTGTGGAGGTTTCTCTTTGTGGTTCAAATCATGTTTAAGTTTAAAGGCAAAACACTTAATGTTTCTTGGAATCCAGCGGGATTCTCTGACCTGTTTGAGTTTAAAGGCAAAATGCACAAAGTGTTGCCTATGCTCTTTGGCGTGGTCGACTAGGATCTTTGGTTGATTCGAAAAAAAAAAGTATAATTGAAATAAAATTCCCCAAGAAACCTGATTGCACTTAATCTTTTCTATTCTCTTACAGCCATGGAGGCCCCTTCTCAAGGTCGAGCTTGCACCGCTTCTGGATGCGTTGATCAAAATAATTAAAGCCCTCATTAGTGCCACCCTTTTTTCTCAAAATGGAGGTTCTACCTCGAGTCTCTGCATCAAAATGATGTACACGGCCGTTTATTTAATTAATAATAAAAGTGAAACCACGATACCTTACAAAGGATTACAAGAATCGACCAGAAGCCACCTGCCTGACAACAAAATTCATCACAGCTACAAACTTGATGAACAAGGTGGTCATTGTCGGAGCCATGTGTCCTGACCTCACTCACCAACACACATCATCCAATCTGATTGCCTCCACCAAGCCGCCTGGCAGTGAACCAGGAGCACAAACCAGTCCAACAGGCCCGCAGTATACATTGTATGCGCACACTCAAAATATGCTGCCTCGTCATCCGCCAAACCACCTTCTGGAGAGATAGATGCAAAAACCTTACCAGGCCTGCCATTAAGACCGCCATGGCGCCAAACAACAACACCTTCCTGCGCGCATCTGATGTCTACGCACGCTTCTATTCTTGTAGAACAGCAGCAAGTTTCACTTAAGTGGATTGCCCAATGTTTATTGAACTCGGGGAGGAAGAGGTCAAAGTTATCCCTCTCAAGCAACCCTGTAATTACGATACAAGAAGTCTCTTGTGTACCCAACACGCCTAATACAATTGTCAGTTGTATAGGTGAACTAGTTCGGAGAAGAGAGAGTAAAATACAAGTGATATGGATTATTATAATTGACACATCAATCTGAAATAAAAATGGCAGCAAGCAAACATGTAGCAGAACAGATTGTAAATGGTGTTTCAATGCTTGAAAACAAGGCCTAGGGATCCTACTTTCACTAGTGAACACTCTCAACAATGATAACATAATTGAATGCATAAATATCTCTCTTCACTATGTTACTCTGAACCACTCTCCGGCTGAATAACAAACATCAATTCATTGCGTAGGTCTGCAAAAAGCACTCCTCAAAGTCGCATTCCCATGTCTAGTTAACCCCACGCTGTCACTATGAGCGCACTAGAAGGTACTAGACAAACACCACAATTTCATAAGGTCATCCAACACAAGATATAAATATCATGCTAAACCACATGGTGCACATACTATCACTTTTACACCATGATCAAAGTGTTTACAGAGATCTCATAACAAAACCACTAGAGTAGCATAACAGATGAAGAGCAACATCTACTTATCAACTAGATTACAAAGCTCAGGATCACAAAAAGATCACACAATGGGAGAGATGAAACACATAGCTACCGGTAGATCCCTCAGCCCCGGGGAAAAACTACTCCCTCCTCATCATAGGAGACAGCAACAGTGATAGAGTCGATGGGGATGGCTCCGAGGGCACTTCCCCGTCCCGGCAGGGTGCCGGAATAGAGATTTCTGTACCCCAAAACTTGTCGGCGGCGGTGGCGGAGCTACGGAACTTTTCGTAAAAAATGCTGATTTATAGAGGGTTTATGCATCAGGGGGCATATATAGGCGAAAGGGCGATGCCGGGGGTGGCCAGGGGGCCACACCACCTGGTGGCGCGGCTAAGGGGATCCGTGCCACCCTATGGTGTGGCCACCTTGTGGCCCCCCTCCGGGTCTCTTCGGTACTTCCCTGACCCTCTTAGACTTCTAAGACTTCTGACTTTTGAATCGTCCAATTCCGAGAATATTTCCAGAACAACTTTTTTGAAACTAAAAACAGCAGAAAACAGGAACTGGCTCTATGGCATCTTGTCAGTAGGTTGGTCCCGGGAAATCGATAAAAATGACATAAAGTGTAAGGAAAACATGTAGCATACGGCATGAAAACAACATGGAACATCAGAAATTAAGGATACGTTTATGACGTATCAACATCCCCAAGCTTAGTTCCTACTCGTCCTCGAGTAGGTAAACGATAAAAACACATAATTTCTGAGGTGACATGCTACCAACATAAACTTGATCATCAATAATGTAAAAGCATAAGTAAGATGAGATCATATAACTTAACCACAAGCATGATAAATAGAATTTTAATAATAAAGCATAGCAATCACCTTGCATCATGAGAAGTAACACAAATAAAAAATCATGAATAACAATGCAACAAAAGATATACGTTTGTTTCAAGTATAGAGAAAGCATGTCAAAGTGATATTTCGCTAGTCCTTAAATGTGGGGCAAAACATAAATGCCAGGACACCTTCAAAGTTCATGAGGAAGACTAGAAAAAATAATTAGAGAACAAGCAATAACACATCATGAATCAATTAATAATGTTTCTGGGACAAATGCACATAAAACTCAGAATGGAAACTATGCTCTCTCAACCGTGCATAAAGTTAGAAGATAGAGACTCAACATAAAAGTAAAAGAAAGGCCCTTTGCAGAGGGAAGCATGGATAACTCATGTGCTAGAGCTTTTATTTTATTAAACGGAGGTATAAAAAGCTTGAAACTCCTCCCATCCATCTTATACAAACCATGGCTAACTGAATCCTCAGGTGCCTGCCAACAATCATATACCGTGGAGGAGTATCTATATTTCTTAGAGAGGTGTACGCTTATGTCAACGAATGGTAAACAGAAAATGCAGTATGTCACAAGCCAACTAGAATTCACAAGAGCGGCTCCCATAGAAGGACACATCTGGGTAGAAGGTCATCCCTATTTTTCTTTTGTTTACACAATTACACTTTGACTGATAAATCAAGGGCAAAAATAGTGAAGAGAATTTGCTGTTATTAATTTGGGGCTGGGCACCCTGCTGCCAGCTCTTCTATCATTCGATAAGAGGATGAAGTCACTAGTCCAGGGTGTGAAAGTCCAATCAACAAATGAGATAAAGATTCTCTATTTACGTCCTCATGAGCTAAAACAGGAGCACAAAACAGGAGTAATTTTGAAAGTTTTAAAGGTAACACATGAGCAATTTACTTTGGAGTGGCGGTTAAATACCACATGTAGGTAGGTATGGTGGACACAATGGGAAAATTTTGTTTTTTTGGACTTGGATGCACGAGTAGAGCTCATACTCAGTACAGGTGGAGGCTATAAAAAGACTGGGAGTGACAAATCAAGAGAGCATAAGAGCCATAATCATGCATAGCGACATAAACATCATTAATAAAAGCATAAGTGGTATCACATGTTCAAAAACTAAATGATCATAGAGGCTATTAGTGACTGGTTCATAGTCATAAACATGGTGTGAGCATGCGTCAAGTCAACCAAATAAAACATTCAAAGGAGAACACCACAAATTTATGCTTCAATATGACAAGAACAACTCATGATTCTTTCAATGGCACATTAAACACTCTCAGCTATTTGAGGCTAATCATGCTACTAAATAACCACAAGGATTTAGAATTAAAATAACATCTAGCATGATATGAAAATTCTAGCCATAGTCTATACAATCTTCTACTTGCACCGTTAAAAATTCTACCTCAAGCAGTAGTTTCTTTTCCCAACAAGCACCATACAAAACATGCTTTAACAAAAACTCTCTAAATGATACAGCAAGCAAACATGATAGGACTCACAAATCACTACTAAAACTAACAGGTCTGAACAAGATATGCAATGGAAACGAGAGCTAAACATGAATTTTTGCAGCAACTAGAAGAAAAACTAAGAATACTAGCATAACAAGTATTCAAACAAAAAAATGGAGCGTGTCTCTCTCCCAAACAAAGAATGCTAGGATCCAACTATATTATTGCAGCAAGGAAAAAAATAAAATAAAGGAAAACAAAAGAAAACAAAAGAAAAACAAACAGACGCTCTAAGTAAGCTTCATATGATGTGACCGAACAAAAATGTAGTTTCACGAGAAGTGACCTGATAGATAGTTGATGAAGAAGGGGATGCCTTGGGAATCCCCAAGATTATATGCTCGAGTCTTCTAAAAATATGCTTGGATGAACCACGGGGTCATCCTCAAGCTTTGACCTTGCACTCTTCTTGATCACATATATCACCTCTTCTCTTGTCCCTTGAAAACTTCCTTCACACCACACTCAAACAGTAATTCGCATTAGAGGGTTAGTGCAACAATTAAAAATCCATGGGTTCTGTATGGCACAAGTGTTATTGATACATTTACACATTAGCTACAACCACTGATGTTTCGTGAAGCAAAGAAATACACTTGACATCGCAAAAGAGCAAATGCAAGAAAAATGGAAGAATCTGTCAAAACCAGAATAGTCTGTAAAGACGAATTTTTTTGAGGCACTTATGTTGCTCAGATCGAAAAACTTAAAGAAAAAAAAGTTGAGGAATAAGCACAAGAAATTTCAGGTCATTCTGATTTTTCTACTACGATTTTTTACGGTGGACGGCAGAAATCTGTGTCCTGCGCAGAAATCCGAAAACCAACTCCAACTCTCGTCAGGAACCTTACTTGGCTCTACTAAAACATGAAAATAAAGACACAAAGGAGTATCTACAGAAGTATACAACCCCTTGACTCAAAGAAAACAGAGAAAAACAAAGCAAAAATAAAACCATGGGTTATCTCCCAAGAAGTGCGTTTCTTTAAAGCCTTTTAGCTAAGCATGATAATTTGAGAAGATGCCCACATAAGAAATATGACTTGAAGAAAAACAGAGCATCAATAAGCAAATGTGAAACAAATTTAAGTCTAACCCACTTTCTATGAAAAAGAATCTTGTAGAAAAACAAGTCAATGAAGCACAAAGTGGCTAGCATAGGAAGGCAAAACAAGTGCAACTTCAAAATTTTCAACATGGAGAGGGGAAACTTGATATTGTTTATATGCATAAAATTATGTTTCCCTCTCTCATAATAACTTTCAGTAGCATCATGAATAAAATTAACAATATAACTATCATAAGAAACATTCTTATCATGAGCCACATGCATAAAAGAATTATTACTCTCCACATAAGCATAGTCATTCTTATTAATAGTAGTGGGAGCAAATTCAACAAAAAATAGCTATCATTACCATTATCATCACCATAATCGTCAAATATTGGAGGAATATTGTAATCATAATTAATGTTCTCCTCAATAGTAGGTGGATTGAAAATATCATATTCATCATCGTAATCATCATAAAGAACTCCAACATGATAGACAAGTTGTATATTAGGGAGATGGTTTTGGGTAATCCCTCCATAACTATGACAAGTTTCATAAGGATAATTGTAATCATAGCCTATGTATAGCATCTTTTATATATCAAAGATTGGAGGCATAGTATCATCATAAGCAATATCATCATTTTTACTAAAAAGAGATGTATCAAGC
The DNA here is from genome assembly GCA_028641055.1 of Alopecurus myosuroides. Classification (NCBI taxonomy): domain Eukaryota; kingdom Viridiplantae; phylum Streptophyta; class Magnoliopsida; order Poales; family Poaceae; genus Alopecurus; species Alopecurus myosuroides. The sequence goes on from CM054061.1 coordinate 97,958,541, forward strand.
ATATAATCATCAGTAGCAAAAGGACTTTCAAACACATCATCCACAAGCTCAGAGATTTCTATATCATCATTGGAAGGAACATGGATGGTACTAATAGTACAGCAATTATCATCATTTCTAGAATTGGTACCAAAGAGATTTTCAATATCAAAATAGTGTGTTTATCCCAATCATGATCACTTTCATAAATAAGAGGCATAGGAAAATCATCGAGTTCAAACTCATCAAAAACTATAATAGGAGCAACATGCTTAGGGGGAGATATCGTTACCTCTCTCATTTTACTCCTCCTCTTCTTCTTCTTCTCTATAGGAGGGAGAGGCTTGAAAGGAAGCTCCTCCACATATCCTGGTTTATTGTCAGAAACAATAGAAAAAACCTTGGAGGATTCCTTCTCTTAATTAATAAGATGAAAACAAATATTAGCCCTGTCATATTTTGGTAAAGTATCCTCTTTTATAATATTTTGTATGTAAGTATTTGTGTGGCAATTATTAACACAATAAATATGACAACCATGCAGGACACTATTCATATCAAAATCACTCATGTCTACCAAAGAAGTTTTTCTTGATAACTCTTCACACCCCAAAAATAATGTAAGTTCATCGTGCTGATTAGGAGTTATCATGTCATCACAATCCAAACTTGCAGTATTCGAATAGCTATTACATCGTGAGCATTGAAAATTGAAATGACCCACTTTACAGCAAAGTTCACAAATAAAAGGATAGAGGGCACAAACTTTTTTACCATGATCATCTAAAGCCCTGTCCCACTTTCTAGTTTTTTCATTCCTATGATGGATGCAATATTCTTCTTCGGTTTGATTGTTTTCACAAGGTGTAAGTGCTCCACAAAAATTAACATGCTTATAATAAATAGTACTTTCAGAAGTTTGAGCATGTTCATTGCAATCATTAATAACAGTTTCATTTTTTATGCAAGTGTCTTTAAAAGGTTCATGATGTATGTCCCCATTTGATTTAGGAACATTAATATAAGAAACAGAGGATCTATACCAACCAACAATCATTTGAGGATCAAAACCATATTTAGCACCAAGCTCTTGAAAATCAGCAGTTTCAGCGAAAGACTTAATGCAATCATACTCATAGTTTATACCTGATTCTTTACCTTTGTCGTTATTCCAACCTTCATTATTGGTTTCAATTGTTTCAAGAAGATCACATTTATCTTCAAACTTCTTACTTGAGAAAAAACCCTCTGAACATGCATCTAGATCCTGTAATTTCCTGAAAGCCTTGCATAAAAATTAGTAACAATTATTTCCTTAGGAAGCTCATGGTTAGGACATTTAAGTATTAATGTTTTCAGTCTTCCCCAAGCTTGAGCAATGCTTTATCCATCATGAGGCCAAAAATTATAAATTTAATTCCTATCTAAATACAGTTCATGAGAAGAATAAATTTAGAGTAAAATAGAGATTCAAGCTCCTTCCACTCCAAATGATGCGGATCATCTAGTAGCTCATACTAGTCCCTTGCTTTGTCCTTAAGTGAAAAAGAGAATAACCTCCTATTAACTTTGTCCATTGAAATACCCGCACACTTGAACAACCCGCATAATTCATGTATAAAGAGTAAATGATCACGAGGATGGACAGTTCCATCTCTAAAATAGCAGTTATTCGTGACACGTTCAACAATTTTCATAGGTATTTTAAAAGGAACACTTTCAGCAGAAGGGTTTAAAATATCACAAGCATCATTAGATTTATCACATATAGGAGATAAAGTATCATCAGAGCAAATTTTCTCCTCTAAAGATGGGGAACTAAAAAGTTTATAAAAACTAGCTTCCCCAAGCTTAGACTTTTCCATAGTATTAGAAATAATTGTATCCAAATAATTAATGCTAATAACAATTGCTACTACCATGCAAATAAATCTCTCTCATATTTTTGTTGTTTTCCATTAAGACTAACTAGTAAAAATAAAAACAATCAACAAGTAAAAATAAGCCTAATTAGTGAAAACAAGAAACAAAAAGATATAATTGCAGAATCTAAAGGAAATAACTTCGAGCACTCACAAGGATGTGAGTACCTTTTACCTTACCTCCCCGGCAATGGCGCCAGAGTTGACAAGGGAGTGGTTGCTTCTTGATGACTTTAAGATCCCTGGCAACGGCGCCAGAAAAGAGCTTGATGTCTACGCACGCTTCTATTAATGTAGACAGTGTTGGGCCTCCAAGTGCAGAGGTTTGTAGAACAGCAGCAAGTTTCCCTTAATTGGATTACCCAAGGTTTATCGAACTCGGGGAGGAAGAGGTCAAAGGTATCCCTCTCAAGAAACCCTGCAATTACGATATAAGAAGTCTCTTTTGTCCCCAACACACCTAATACAATTTTCAGTTGTATAGCTGCACTAGTTCGGCGAAGAGAGAGTAAAATACAAGTGATATGGATGATTATAAGTGACAATAGAAATCTGAAATAAAAATGGCAGCAAGCAAACATGTAGCAGAACTGATTGTAAATGGTGTTTCAATGCTTGGAAACAAGGCCTAGGGATCCTACTTTCACTAGTGAACACTCTCAACAATGATAACATAATTGAATGCATAAATATCTCTCTTCACTATGCTACTCCAAACCACTCTCTGGCTGAATAACAAACACCAATTCATTGCGTAGGGCTACAAAAAAGCACTCCTCAAAGTCGCATTCCCATGTCTAGTTAACCCCACGCTGTCACTATGAGCGCCCTAGAAGGTACTAGACAAACACCACAATTTTATAGGGTCATCCAACACAAGATATAAATATCATGCTAAACCACATGGTGCACACACTGTCACTTTTACACCGTGATCGAAGTGTTTACATAGATCTCATAAAAAACCACTAGAGTAGCATAACAGGTCAAGAGAAACATCTACTTATCAACTAGATTACAAAGTTCACGATCACATAAAGATCACACCATGGGAGAGAGAGATGAAACACATAGCTACTGGTAGAGCCCTCAGCCCTGGGGGGATAACTACTCCCTCCACATCATAGGAGACAGTAACAGCGATGAAGATGGTGGTGGATTCGATGGGGATGGCTCCGGGGGCACTTTCCCCGTCCCAGCAAGGTGCCGGAACAAAGATTTCTGTCCCCTAAAACTTGTTGGCGGAGGCGGAGCTACGGAACTTTTCGTGGAAAAAGGCTGATTGATTTAGGTTTATGCATCAGGGGGCATATATAGGCGAAAGGGTGATGCCGGGGGTGGCCAGGGGGGCCACACCACCTGGTGGCGCGGCCAGGGGGACCCGCGCCACCCTATGGTGTGGCCACCCTGTGGCCCCCCACTTCCGGGTCTCTTCGGAACTTCCTTGACCCTCCGAGAATATTTCTAGAACAACTTTTCTGAAAATAAAAATAGTAGAAAACAGGAACTGGCTCTGTGGCATCTTGTCAATAGGTTAGTCTCGGGAAATCGATAAAAAATTACATAAATTGTAAGGAAAACATGTAGCATATGGCACGAAAACAACATGGAACATCAGAAATTAAGGCTATGTTTATGACGTATCAGCATCCCTGCCGAGACCCCGTGGCGCCACTCTTCCAAGACTCATCGTTGTCGATGCAATATAAGAAACACCGCTCCACCTCCAGACCCCTCCAGCCATTGCCTGCTCCAAAAACAATTCCCCCAACAGGGAGAATGGCGTCGCGCGCCGAGATCCAGGTCTGGGGTTTTCCCCAGAGCAGGCCAGACGAGAAGAAATGCATGCTGCAGGAATGATGCCTTCAACAAGATAGCGAGAAACATGCCCGCCATCGCCCGCCATGAATGAATTCAGGGCCGGTTTTCACCAGCAGCCATGCCATACTGTCGGGGACTATATGTCGAATCATGAGACACACCAACCTAGCCACAAAACTATTTGATCTCCTCCGGCGAAAGGGGATACCACCACCGCCATGCCTAGAGTAGATACCCCAGGCACCCTCGTGAAGCAAAAGTATCCTAGGGGAGGGGTGCCACCGGAGGACACCGACGAGGAAGCAACGGCAGCGATAGCACTAGACGATTGTTGCCTACCCCAGGATCATCTAGGACCATATCGGGCCCAGCCTCTGTGTCGTTGCCGCCCGATGGCGCTGCCGCATGTGTCCGTCGTGGTCACGCCGAGGTCGTCGCACCTCTAGCCTCACAATCAACCGGGCAGAAGGCGTGGAAACCACCACCGTCCCATCTCCGGCGATTGAGGGAAACCGACGCCGCCGCGGAACCACCAGGGCTTTGCCTGGCGACACCCACCTTCTCTAATCCTGCCCGAGTCTATGCTGGTATTCTGTGTAGTACCTACATTTTTTGTTGTTGGTGTGTGTGCCACTTTGTTTCTATCCCTAGTGTTGTTTTCGTTTCAGTAAAACTCCCATGTGTTTTGGGTGTGTGGCCGTGAGGGTGTGTGTTCTTGTTAAGTAAAACTCGTGTATGCCATTGGCCTTGTGGATTTGTTGTCGGGCACATAGTGCATTCCGTGTAAAAAAACTATTAGGGAGGGTTAATGAGGCTTTAACAACAAATCAATACCCCCCCCCCCGGGCCCATCTCAATTACTCACCTCCTTTACCTAAGATATTTGTGAGAATTTTAAGTTGTGAAGTCCCTTTCCCATTCCTTTTGTAATCCAATTCCACCCAACAATTTAGGGGATCATACATCTCCTATTCTCAAACTCCCATTTCCAGTCTCCAATTCCCTCCAACTAAACAAGCCGCTAGCCTTTATATTTTAGGAATACATGAAGGGATACATATGGAACTCTTTCGCCGAAAATTTAGGAGGGTAGAAAGGTCCATACTCCCTCTCTCCCTCTTGCACATGCCACCACCAGTCATCCCATATATCAACACCGCCAATCTCTCACTGCCTCTCGCACCTCCCGCCGCACCTTATGTGCCTCTACGTATGCCCGTTTCCGCCTTGCCTACTTTCACATGGTTGGTGCCACCAGAAATGACAAAAGTGGCCACCTTTCTTTTCTCACCAACAGGCCACAACCAATTCCATCCCCCGCTCTAATGCTCCCATGTCGTCACCCTAGCTAGCCCATGAAAAACAAGCACAAGAGGACCAAAACGCCATCGAGCTGACATGGGAGGTGAATGAGGCAATGACTCGAACTCTTTCGAGGGGAAAAGTGGAGGTGGATGGAGAGCACAAATGGAGGGGGGAAGAGGATTTCACGGGCAGCCACAAACACAGCAGGAGACCATGCCCCGTCTATAGATGAAGGTTGCAGCGGATGGGATGGACGAAAAGGGAAACTACAAAGTTTTGTACGCCCCTTAAAAGTACAAGGATATCGTTTAGAGGGGGGGTGAATATGCAGTTTTAAATAAATGTGGATTAGTTTTGAATAAATGCGGAATAAAACTAGCGTTTAATTTATCAAGCACAAAACCTAAACAATCTAGGTTCACCTATGTGCACCAACAGGTTATTCTAAGCAACATAATCAAACAAGTGATTACAAGATATATAAATTCAAATTTGATGGCTATCATAAAATAATTATTTTAAAGGTTTGTGTATAGAGATAACCGATGGAAACGAAGACAACGAGGTGATTCCCTAAGTTCCTTCCACTGTGGAAGTACGTATTTGTTGGGGAGGTGTGAAGCCACCAAGAATCTCCAACGCACGGTTGTACTCACCCTATTGTCCTTGAGCTTCTCCGTTGAGGGGGAGGATCTCGTTTCCACTATGAGGTTGACTTGAAGGCGTTGATCAAACATTTACACAAGGTTGAGGCACCTGTCGACAACTTAATTGGGGCCTCCCAAAAACTCCTGGAGCTTCTTGCACCAAGGTGAAGCTCCGAGTACCAACCGTCTAGGGTGCACAATGCACCCCAAGAGTAACAAACTTCTCATACTTTACTTTCAGGAATCATGTGGGGAATTCAAACTGATCACCTAAATGAAATTGCAAGGACAAACAAAGTGGTCAAAGTTTTTTACTCTCAAATTCATCCAAAGCAACTAATTTCATGGAGGAAGATGGGAGGAAGAACAATAAAAACAATAAATGAATCCTAAGATCTAGATCTAATAGTCACAAATAGGAGATATTGATTGGTGGAGTTGAGATCTAGATCTCCTCTCTCTTTTACCTAAAAAAGAAGTAAAAATCATTGGAGAGATTGAGATAAAGCAAGTTCAAAGAAGATCAACAATGGAGCAGAGAGACTTGCAAAATAGTTGGGGGTCATTGAGGAAATTCCCCAGTTATATAGGACCTCAAAACTCTAACCCTTATGATCCAGACTCGCGCAGCAACTGTAGTATTGCTTGGGGCAACAACCCCTTCCGACGGTATTACTGCTGCGGAAAACTGTCGATAGCCCGATACAAAAACTTTGATAATTTTTTGCATCCGAACTCTAATTTCAATGATCTTAGGCTCATTTTAAATCTAACAACAAGTTATACATAAACATGCGTAGAAACTTCATATTCTAAGAGCGGAAAACTACCGATAACCCGATACAAAAACTTTGATAAATTTTTTGCATCCGAACTCTAATTTCAATGATCTTAGGCTCATTTTAAAGCTAACAACAAGTTATACATAAACACGCGTAGAAACTTCATATTCTAAGAAGGGAGGATACAACAAAATGTTGAAACATTTGACCGTACATATCTCTAGAAGAACAACCGGTACAACCTCCAACATAAAAAACATGATACTTTTCCCTACTAAATACGGTTTTGTTGAACTTGAGCTTGTGTTGAAGAACCTGACAAGTTCTAAAACAACTCACGGATAAAAAAAAAATAAGAACCAAGAAAATTGATATTTACGCTCTCTACGATAGATAAGATCAAGTTAATGATTCGAGGGCCCCTCTTGATAGAATTATCTATCATATAATCCGCCACAACTAACAACAGGAGATTGGTAAATAGAAATCCTATCAAGGTCATACCTTTTCCTTGCGCAGTCCACTTGATCTAGATTATGACGATCTTGATCGCCTCAAATTGGACCACCTTTCTTGTTTGTGTTTCGCTTGGTGAAGACTTGTAAATTGCTCGCCCATAAACCAATATGGGAAACCTTCTCTCATGCCCATCTTCACTTGTCCATAATCTCACTAGTGGAAACAGGGCCTTTTGTCCCGGGTCGTAAGGGCCATTTGTCCCGGTTGCGCAACCGGGATGGGCTAGCCGGGACAAATGGCCCTCCCCATTGGTCCCGGTTGTGCCAGGACCCGGGATGGTAAGGCTGGCCCACGTGGCGACTCTGGGCCAGGGACCGCGAGGGAGTTCGTCCCGGTTCGTTTTAGGGACCGGGATGGATGCCTTCTTAAAAAAAGAATAAAGTCCGCCCATTTTCCCTGCCGCGGCAGGTTTTTTTTGTTCGTTTTTTTTCTCCTGCCTCGCAATCGCCAACCGGCCTCCCCTTCCCCAACCGCTCCAGGCCCACGTCTTTAATTAAGCCCACAGACACATTTTATAGTTAAAAAGGCCCACTGGCCCGCGTCTTTTATTATGGACAGTCAACGGTTCGAAGGGCCCACTGGCCCGCGTCTGTTATTATGGCCAGTCAACAGGGGCCACTGGCCAGCGGCCTGGTGGCTGGTTCGCCTGGTCCCTTAAACTAAGACCGAAGGACGGTCAAAGGGCCGCTGTCCGCCTCGTCTTCCCGCCCCGCCTCGGCTTCCCGCGCCCCACTCCCCACGCGCCACGCCTCGGCTCCCCGCATTCATGGCCGCCTGCAACCGCCGCCACGTTCAGGCCGCCGGTTGGCATGCCAGCCCACCCCGGGTCCTTTTTAAAGGCCCCCCGCTGCCCGTACAACCCACCCACCCCGGACGCGTCCCTGGCAAAGCAACCCTAGCCGCCACCATGTCCCGCTGGTTCTCGAACTCCGGCAAGCGCCCAAGGAACGACGACGGAGGCTCGTCGAGCGGCGCCGGCCGCATCCCACCCCCGCCGGCGGAGGCCTTCGGCTACGGCCCTGGAGGTGTCCGCCTCGGCGGGGCGCCGCGCGTCCCCGCGCCACCTCCGGCGGCCCGCCCGCCGCCCCGCGCCGCGCCCCCAGGCAAGCGGTTCCGCCGGTACGTCCGGGTGGACGAGGCGGAGTGGCACTGGAACAATGCCACTCCGGTGTTCTACAACGACGTGCACCTCCCGGACGGCTGGCACCTGAACCCCCAGCGGATCCCAGTGCCGCCGGCCCCGACCGGCGCGGCGCTGCTCGAGGAGATCGACCGCCGGCGCGAGCTCCTGCCGGCCCCCATCCGCAGGGAGCGGATGTACGCGCGCGGCTCCCCCTACTGGGCCGCCTGGCTCGAGCAGGAGCACGAGCAGCGCCGCCGCTCCTTCATCCCCGCCCCCCTCGAGGCCAACGTGGACGACTACCCCCCGCCAGCGCCCGGCCGGGAGAGGGAGCTATGGCTCCTCGTGGACGAGCCGGAGGACTTCTCCGGGGAGGAGGACCCCAAGCTCCGGGCCGCCATGGAGAAGGCCTGCGAGGCCTCCCGCCGCTCCCTCATCGACGACGAGATCAAGAGGTGGGAGCGTGTCGTGGCCGCCGCCGCCGCCGACGCCGCCGCCATGCCGCCGCCGCCGCCACCCCCTAACGAGCCTGCCATCCCCTGGTGGCAGGCGATGAACGCCGAGCTGGAGGCGTCCGAGGACATGCCGGAGCCCCAGCCGCTCCCACCAGGCCTGGAGTATGGCATGACCTGGGCCTGGACCGGCGGCGTTTGGGCGCCGGGGTCGCCGGAGCAGGAGGAGGAGCTGCCCCCGCCGCCGCCGCTGCCGCAGGAGGTGCTGCCCCCGCCGCCCCCGATGCCCCCGATGTCTCCAGCCCCGGCGAGCCCGGCCCAGCCGCCTGCCCACCTGTGGCAGCCACCCGCCTATGTAAGCCTCTCCGACGACGAGGACGACTAGATCGGCGCCGGCCGCCTGTGGCCGCGCCGCCGCCCCCCGTATTCTATATAGACAACGCCCCTAGCTACCCCCCCAAGAAACGGCCGGCCGCCTGTGGCCGCGCCGCCGCCCCTTATGCAAGTACGGCCGGCCGCCTGTGGCCGCGCCGCCCCTATGTAAGCAAGGCCCCTGGCCTTATTTTAATATAAGTTGTGTTCCCCTAATCTACTGTGTCCCTAGTCCATCCCCGCCGGCGGATCTGTCCACTCGTTCCCGCCGCCGGCAGGGCTTCGCCCAGCCATATCCACTCGTACCCGACCCTGGAGTGTCCGCTCGGCCTGGAGAGAGGGCCGCGCTTTTTATACACCTGGGCCTTTAGTCCCGGCCCGTGCCACCAACCGGGACTAGAGCCCCTTTGGTCCCGGTTGGTACCACGGCCCGGGACCAAAAACAAATTTCGAATTTCGGTGGCACCCCTGCGCGCCCAAAGTGTTTTAGCGCCAAAATTTGAAAAGTGTTAAGTTTGCACATTAACAACTTTTATATACTTCCAAATTTGACAAAAATTCCAACATGAAAAATGCTAGAATTTGCAAAACTAATTTAAATCCATTTTTCGTTTAACTAAATAATTATTCTAACTATTGAAACTATTAATTATTTTTTCATTTGTATATAATTTGAATATAAATTATGGAAGTTATGGATGTAGCCTCTTTCTTGAGCAGCTGCACAGAAGTGCTTAGAATCCACAAACTCCGGCTCTGTGTCATACAAATTTCTGGAAATTTCCACCCATACACTTTTTGGAGCTAGGGCCTCATTTTCATAGTAGAAGTAGGGTGGCTTGTTCATCCTCTAGAGTCGATGTCAGTCCTGGCTGCTTGTCCATCCTCTAGAGTCTGCTCTGCTCTGCTCTACTGCTCCTTGCGGCTCAGGTTGGTAACGGTCCATGTTTGCGTATGCTTTGTGAACTTATGGTTTGATTTGAGAATTTCAAAACTTTGATTTGATAATCTTTTGGCCGGAAGCACCTAGCAATATCTTTTAAACCTTGTTTCTCTCCATATGCTATTTGTACTTCTCATCGGCTCTAATGTTTCTCTACCTGATTCTACTTATCCTCTGCCTAGTTTACAGATGTTTGCTCTTTTCTGTAGATGTTTCTACACTGTAAAATGGGCATGTCCTGCGAAACATGCAGACAAGGCGCTGAGCACCACTACTGGGACATCTTGGACGATCAAGGCAAAGGTTTTTTCAAGATTATGCAATTCTATCATTAGTGAGAGACTTCACGTCGGCAATCTCAATTAAAGTGCCAGTTTGTGTCTGATCCCACCAACCCCTCAGAATCCTCCTATTAACTTCACCTATCTCAACTGAAATCACTGTCTTCATGTGGATGCCAAGCCTGTGCAAAGCTATCTCTCCTCCTCCAATGCCTCAAATTAATATGGTGTGCCTGCAATATGTGCGCGGAATATATCGCTTGTTCTATACCGTGTGTCAACAGATACTACATCTTAAAAGTAGTTATAATCCTGCAATATCTGTCAGGATGTTATCCGTACTATCACTTCGAAATGTATTCGGACATGGGTCATAGTTGTCAGCTATTTACCGGTCAATACAAAATACTAATCAGACAGAACTATATGATCATGTATTCCACGCTTATTATTACACATCACCAACATACGAAGGAGAGAGAAACAGAAAAGTGGGATGGTGGAACAATAATGCTTGCCAGCTTTTCTTCGTGTCCCTTGCTTATGATCGCTTCGGCCGTAACCATGGAGCATCTTCATTATTTAACGGGATGGTGGGGTCAGATTTCACTGTGAAGGGTGGAATTTTAACAAACTTATTATAATCTTCTGACATGTCTGTCGTGTCCTCGATTCCCACGATGTTTCTTTTCCCTGAGAGAACTATGTGACGCTTCGGCTCATCGTATGATGAAATTGTTCCCTTATTTTTTTTTTCTTCGGTCTGGAAGACATGTCCTTCACATAGAAGACCTGAGCCACATCATTGGCTAGAACGAATGGTTCGTCATTGTAACCAATACAGTTGAGATCCACTGTTGTCATTCCATAAAGCGGGTCTACCTTTACCCCTTCTCCATTCAGGTTGACCCATTTGCACTTGAACAAAGGGACCTTAAAAGAAGGTCCATAGTCAAGTTCCCATATCTCCTCTATGTAACCATAGTATGTGTCAGTTTTTCCATTCTCGTTTGTTGTATCAAAGCGGACACCACTGTTTTGGTTGGTGCTCTTCTTATCTTGGGAGCTCGTGTAAAATGTATTTCCATTTATCTCGTACCCTTGAAAACTCCCAATAGTCGAAGATGGTGACCCTGCCAACATGTATAGCTGATCTTCAACAGTGGTGTCATTTATAAGACGTGTTTGCAGATGAAAAAGATAATTTGTTAACCTCGGTCGAAGAAACCATTTTCAGTGAGCTTGTGTGCGTCTCGGGAATTTCGTCGAACACCTCGTGTGCATAGTAAAAAAAAACAGCAACACCACACTCTCTCACACCTCCAAGCAAAAAAAAAAAGATGGAAGGAGGGGGGGCTGGGGCAGTATATATAGGGGAAGGGGGCATTGGTCCCGGTTCGTGGACTGAACCGGGACAACAGGTCATGCGCGTGCCACGTGGCCTGTGGCTAGGCATTGGTCCCGGTCCGTGGCACGAGCCGGGACCGATATGCCCCCAACGAACCGGGACCAATGCGCCCAGGCGATTCCTGTTGCCCCGGGCGCACGAACCGGGACCAATGCAGGGCATTTGTCCCGGATTTGGTTGCAACCGGGACAGCTGCCCCCCGGCCCCCTGGACGAGAGGGGTTGTTTCCACTAGTGTCTCCAAATGGAAGCAAAGCTTCAAGCATAATGTCTCTTCTTGTTGCTCATCTTGAACTTGCATAACACACTCTTGATGACGATCACCACTTGTCGTTATCCTCCATGAGCTATGTGAAATATCCCATTTGATGCAAGCACATGGGAATATACCCAACGCTACATACAAGATACACATATATACTATGGGTTAGTTCACAAATCTATATAGACAATTGCTTATCATGCCACGAGATCACATGATCTCACTAGGTACATCATTTATCTTTGTGTGTTAATCAACTTCAATCCACTCTTTGCAATTCTACTTTATAAACCATGTATATTCTCCTATTTCTTCATAATGATGGTGTCTTGAAGTTAGACATGAATGTTCATACAAACACATTCTTCAAGACATACTTGTAATATGCTCAACACTATCATGACCATTCTTCCTCTTGGTCATATCAAATATATTCATTATAAGTAAGAATCTTGATGGAATCCAACCTTGAATCCAACACATGGAGTTTAAGTTATTCCTATGGACAAACCTATATCTCAATACGACCATTAGTCCATAAAAATTGTCATTAACTACCAAGATCACGCATGGGGGCACCATGCTCTTTCACCCTTGACATGTGGGCTTCGTATGAAAATTCCTATATATTTCCATTATAGAGCTGATTTTTTCGTGAAATCTTATACAGAACAAGGCCCTAAAACCTCTAAAATGTTTTTAGATAGTTGAAAACAGTTTAGAGGCCACCTTTTCAGGGAATCCGCTAGAGTTGTCTTTACCACTTTCTAGCAATCAGTGCTACCTTCTTGTAATTATTTCCTCCTAATTACTTTTCTAATTATATTTTCATGGTTAAAAGTGTATTTACTTAATGAGTCCATGTTTGCCCATATAATTTATTTTATTAACATGTTTGTCAACGACATCGTTTCTGCATCATTTATTTAGTGCATCAAGTGATCTATTGTTGCCTACTACATCGCGTGCCCAACTGTGCACGCATACGATTTAGAATGTGTTTACTAGCTACGAATATACTCCCCCCGTCCAAAAATATAAAGCGTGTTATTTTTGTGATGGTTTATGATGCACGACTTTGACCATTAATGCATAATAATTTATATGGATTGATAATGTATAAATGGTATCGTTGCATTCTTTTTGCAAAATTCTCTAATTTCTTATATCTATACTAATTTTATGAACATACTATAAGTACAAATCATAATCAAAATTGTAAGTCGTCGACCAGCGAAAACTAAGAGTTCCTTATATTTTGGGATGGAGGGAGTAGCAAATAGTTAGTGTGGAGTTCCACTCTAAAGAAAAAAAATTAGAAAAAAAATCACCATGTCCTTACTTGAGTTGCACATGTTTATGTAATTTTCAGTGATGTTTCTTAACTTTAGATGAAACCTTACAATGGTCATGATATTTGTGTGCTTGAAATATTTTTAATTCAATATGGCAGTGATAACTATTTGTGTACATGTAGATTTTTTTTCTACGTGCAATTTATGTTTAGAAAAAAAAAATCGCCATGCCCTTACTCGAGTTGCACATGTTTATGTAATTTTCAGTGATGCTTCCTAAGGGCATCTCCAGCCGTCCCCCCAGAGCCCCCCCAAGCGGCGTTTTTGGCGCCGTTTCGCGCCGTTTCGCACCAGTCGCCCCCCCAGGAATCGATTTAGCGCCGCTTTCCGCCGTTTTTCGCGCCGTTTGGCGCCGCCGAACCCAGGCCAAACCCAGCGCGCTGGGTTCGGCCTGGGGGGGCGAAATGCTCGCGTGGGCCACGCCTGTCGGCGACGGAAGACGATTTCCCTCTCTTTTTTCGGCGCTTCCCTCCACTTTCCCCCCACATGTACCTCTCCCCCCGGTTCATTCCCGCCATTTCCCCCCCGCACCCGAGATCTACGCGCCATGGCTCCCGCTCGATTTACAGGACCCCGCGCCGCCGCCGCCGCCGTCTCCATTCCCGCGGCCAAGAAACCCCGCAAGCCAAGAGCACCGAAGGAGCGACCACCCGGCATGTCGAACAAGGAGTGGATCGCCGAGAGGTCGCGTCTGGAGACAGCCAACATCAAGCGTCGGGGTAGGGAGGCGGCGCAGCGGCAGAGGGAGCTCATGGCGCAGCTGCAAGCGGAGGAGCAGGCAGCCGCCGAGGAAGACGAGCTGGAGGAGGAGGAGGAGGTCCCAGACGAGCCACCTACGCCGGCCGCGGAGCCTCTCGCCAAGAAGAAGGGCCCTTTCGGCCCACGTTTCGCCGGCTGGAAGCAGTCGCCGTCACCGTCGCCCCGCATGTCACCGCACCCGCCGCCAGCATGGTTCGTCGAAGGTGATCCGCTGGGAGGTTTCAACCCCAACCTCACCTTCCCCTACCACCCGCCGATGATGTATGGCAACGCGCCGGGCTACGCAGCTTCCCCATCCCACCGCCGCGCGATTCTCGCCGGACTGCAGCCCCAGGACAGCTACATGGAGGAGATCATCGCGTCCGGCTCGATGGCGGCGGCGGCGAGCCCGGGCTTCCTCGATGGCAGCGGCGAGTTCTTCACGCAGGTCGGTGGCGACTACGGCGAAGGCGGCTCCGGCACGCAGGCGACGGAGGAGCAGGGCGAAGAGGACGACGTGGACGAGACGCCCGTGGTGCCAGAGAGTACAGATCCGGCTGGCGAAGGACGGAAGCGCCGTGGCCCTGGCCGCCCCCGCAAGGAGCCCAAGGTGCCCCTGCCGCCCGCCGAGCCTCGCATCAAGTGGCTGAACAGGGAGGACGCGCTCCTCGCCGAGGCGTGGAAGACGGTGAGCTTGGACCCGATCGTCGGCGCGAACCAGCACGCCGACAACTACTGGAAGCGGGTGAAGACGGCCTACGACGAGCGCCGCATGATCGATCCCTACTACGCCCCATGCGTCCTCGACCGCGGCCAGAAAGCCATGGCGAACCATTGGGCCAACATCCAGGCGTCGTGCAACAAGTGGCACGGCATCCAGGAGGAGATCTCAGCAAGGCCGCAGAGCGGCGACAACCGCGAGATGGAGATCGTCCGCATGCTCGAGGCGTACAAGAACGACGAGGGAACCGACTTCAAGTTCCTCCACGTGTTCGTCCTCATCGAGACTTGCGAGAAGTGGGCGGAGGTGCGTCGCTCGATCGGCAAGGGCAAGGAGTACGTCCCCGACGCGGTGGTTGCAGGTGCGTCCGAAGGGCGTCCGCCGATGGGCCACAAGAAAGCCAAGCTGGCTAGGGACGGTGCGCCGACAGCGGCAAAGCTCCAGGCGTCCATCGAGACCTGCATCGCCGACGCCCAGGCCCAGGCCGTCAAGAGGGAGGAGGTCTCCAAACAGCGATGGGCGGCGCTCATGGCCAACTCGCAGGTCAAGATCGACCTCCTCCGGACTGGCACCGCGGCGAAGAAGAGGAACAACGACCTCGCCTTCCTCACGGGCGGCGATCCGACCGCGATGACCCCCGAGGTGAGAGCTTGGTTCCTGGCGCAGTGCAACCTCATCCTGACCGACATCAGCGCGCCCCCGGCCCCGACATCGTCTGGCGGCGCCAGCTACACCACCGCGCCGACAAGCCCGCACGCCGGCCAGGGGGATGCCGCCGTCGACATGGATGCCCAGCCCGTCGTCGACCTGGAGAATGGCGAGCCCGCTGTCCGCTCCGACGCCGTCATCGACCTGGATGCTGCGCCGACCTCGCCGCCTGCTCCGACGCCGGCCGACGCGTCTGTCTGATCGCCTACGTCTGCCAACGCCGCGCGCGCCCGTCTGTGTGATTCGATCTGAACTATATTTGATCGCCCACCTGTGACGTTTTTTGTAATATGATCGCCCAAAACTATGGCTGCCGATCGCCGAACTAGGGCTCTATTTTTTGGGGGCGGGAAGAAACTTTCGAATGATATCGGTGCTTTATTTTCTGGGACGCCGAACGGCTGGTGAAATCGCCCCCCCCCCCCCCCCCCCAGGTTTTGGTGCGGGCCGGCGCTATCGCTAAAAAGCGCCGATCTGAAACCTGGGGGGGTCGAACGACTGGAGATGCCCTAACTTTATATAGATGAAACCCTACAATGGTCATGGTATTTGTGTGCTTGAGATACTTTGATACAATATGTCAATGATATAACCTATTGTAGTGCGCTTCCACCTCAACAGTATAAGCTGTACGTGGTCATCAAGAAGACTACTCCCTCCGCATCAAAATAGAAGGTGTTTTAGAGTTTTCTAGAACATATCTAGACATGTTTTAGTGTGTAGATTCGCGTGTATCTTGTATTAAAATTTGTCTAGGTTCATTTTGTTTAGGAAACGGTAAAACATCTTATAGTATTTCAATATGGAGGTGTTCGAGTCAGGAACTCACGATTCGACTTGGGTATCCTTTTTCCCGTGTGTTCAAAGTGACAAATTAATTCGGGTTGTCCCACAAGTGTAAAGCGAGTACTCATTTCACAACCGGGCTTGGAGTGAAAAGGTGAGAGGCACAATATGCCCGGACGACGGTCCAAACTGCAACAAAGCCAAACCGAAGTAGCAGTTCGTGGCATGTTGCTGTCGCCCCCTCTGTTGGCGCGCGTGGAGAAGCCGATCTTGAGAGTTATCCACCAGATCGAGGTGCAGGCGCCACTAACCTGTAGTAGGACCCGGCAGCAAGCCATGCGTGTGGTTTCCTCGAAGCAAAATTTGGAACCGAAAGGAGGAAAACGAAATTTCATGGAACAGAAGTAAATGAAACACTCCTTTTTGTGGAGTGTGTTTTTGTGCTGCGCTCGATCGATCGGTAACACAGTGCCGTTTGCTTTAAGCAGTAGTTGGTCGTTCGCTCGCCTGTCTGCTGACTCGTAGCTATCGATCCGGGGCTTCTTCCTTCCCTGCGCTGCCTGCAGTGCACATACATAAAGTAGCGTCCAATCTATCATCATACGAACACAGCAGTAGAGTCCAAGTACAGTCTCTGCCTGGCTCCGTCTACACGTACTGACGACGTACGTACGTGACAGTTGCACCAGGTGACCCTGAAAGCCCTGCATTGCACGCAAACGCTACGCAACAAGGACTACACAGTGTACTGCAGGGACATGCGTTACGGACGCCAGCCCGTCAGCTGTACTCCAGCAGGACTAGCCGTAACAACACAACAACGACTGCAGGACACTAAGCGTAACAAAAGCTTGCACTCGATCGGTCTCGCAATCATTGGAGGAACGTTCCAGCCGAGTTTTTTACCTGAAAGTTGAGCAGTTCAGTTCAGCTCAGCTCGGTTCATGAAGCAGCCGGCAGACGATCAAATCGACGCATGTGCGAGCAGGATTATTGACTCCCAAGACAGGAAGCTCCACCCAATTTATTCGGGACCGCCGTCGATCGCCACGCGCGGTATCAATCAGTCAGTCAGCAGCCGAGAGCCAGCCGGCCGGCCAACCCTAACAACCCCCGAGAGTGGCCCAGAAACGTGGCCGTATCTGCGTTGGGGTAGGAGGGAGTGCGGATTTCCCACATGTACATTGGTCCCCCCGTACTATCCCCACCGTAGATTGATTGGAGATTCGCGCAAAAGTCTGCAGGTCAAAGTTTTCATGTGTTTTGCATTTGCACCCTTCAATAAAGCTGAAATGAAACCCGCACTCCCTCCCTTCTGCCAAAAGGAAAAAATCCCACCCTGCCACTCGATTCTCTCTCTCCCCAAACGAACCCAACCCGCACCTAACCCTAACTCCCATCCGCCGCCGCCGCCGCCTCACTCGACCAGTAGCCCGTCGCACCTCCTCTGACACGCCTTCTCCTTCTCCAGCGTGGCGCCGTGGCCTCCTCGCGCTCGACCACCTTCTCCGCGGCTCCGCCGTCGCGGAGCAGAGCCACCGCCGCGCGGGACGACGACGAACGCGGCGAGGTGGGCGCCTCCTCTCCCTCGCGCTGGTTCTCCTCCGTTGGCGGCGCCGGTTGGAAGGACGGTGCTTCTCGTCGAGATCCGGCCGCCCGGGGTCGGCTCCCACGCCCCAACTTCCTCCCCGTGCCGGATCTAGGAAGGGAGACCCCGGGTCTGTTCTCGGCCGTGCGTCTTGCCGGAGAGAAGGTAGTCGCCGCCGCCCCCCATCTCCACTCTCCCCCGCCTCCCGTCGGACGGGATTCGTGCTTCACCCTGCCCCCTGTCGTGGAGCAGGCGGTCGGGCCTCCACCACCAGTGAAGAAAGCCGGCGGGCGGGCGCCGCCTGCACGAATTTCGTGGTCTTCAACCAAGGTGAAGACGACGACGACGGCATGCGGGACCCCCCGGCCCGCCTCCTCTTGTACCGCCGCGAGAGGATGAGCCCGGCGAGCCCTGCTGGTGCATCCTCCCATCTGTCCCGGCGGGCCGATTCTTTTTTCTTCAGATTTTTTCCTAGCATTCTCTTTTTTTCTCGATGATTATTGTTTGGTTATTAAGCATAAGATTGAACCGAGTCAATCTAATATGTATCTTCTGTGCATCTTCTGTGCTCCCCCGTACGAAATTTGTATCCATATTGCATGATACTTGAATGAATCATATGTGAATCTTTGACTCCTTCGAGGATCTTATATCAATCTTTGGATGTTAACATAGCAATTTTTTTAATTTCCAAAGAGTTAATTTTGCATGATTCTTGGAAGAAACATGCATGAATTTGCGCTAGAATTTGTAAAATCCATGTACTTTGTATGACTGAAGTTTTTCTACAAAAATATTTGTGTGAAAAAAATCTTCTACTAAAATATTTCTGTAAATTATGAAAAATATTTCTGTGGAAATTCTTCTACTAAAATATTATTTTACTAAAAATATTTTTGTGAAAATTCTTCTACAAAAATTGTTTCAACATGTATTTCTGATAAATATTTCTGTGAAAAATCTTACATGAAACTATTATGATTTTTTATTGATTATTCTTCAGGATATAATTAATTATATGTAGTCCAGTGTAATATTCCTGGAAAAAAATTCAACTCTGGTTATTTTTTTAATTTCTGTCAAAGTTTAAGATTTCTGGAAAATAAATATTCTGTGAAAAAATATTGAAGTCAAACTTGTTGAATATTGAAAACATTTTAACATGTTTAAACTTTTTAAATATTTCTGTGAAAAATCTTATATGAATTTTGATTGATTATTATATATAGATAAATATATGTAATATAGTTTAATATGCTTAATCTGGTTGCAATTATTTGTGGAAAAAACTGGGAAAAAATAAAGCCCACAGAACAACAGGGGAACACGTGCCTGATAAAAGCTAAAAACATAAGGTGCATTGTGCAAAAATAGATTGTGAGGTAGGAGGGTTTTCTGGCAAAAAATGCAGCACGAATCTCCAACAAATTGACCAAATGAATGGTCTGGATAGTACGGGGGGACCAATGTAGGAGTGGTTATGCATTACCGGGGTAGGAGGGCACCAGCACACAACAGCATCGTCTCCACCACATGGGGCAGGCAGCTGGACTGCTGGAGGTTCTTTCTCTTACGGGAATGAACTCAACTGGCCCGCCAACCTTGGCTTCTAGCTAACCCCGCAAGGATTCGTGCGCTCTAATCAAAGTTGCTTCTAACTAGCTCGCCTGTTCGAACGGGAGCGGGGCCGGCCGGGCATGTGGCCGGCTGGCTGGCCGGCTACCTGCTTGCGTAGTTGCATTTGCCTGGACGCACGAGTTCTAAGGCGGTCCGGCCGGTAAGCGGTTGACAGGGAGATTTCACCTTCCCATCGATTGTTGCAGTGCAAGCGCAGCGAAGGTGGCTAGGAGATATCAAACTTTCTTTTTTAAAGGCAAAGACATCAATGAAAAATAGCAACCGGTATAAAGGAGGTATAATTCGACACAACACGGTCTTTGCAAAGCAAGAATAATCTGAAAATCATATTGATCGTCTCATTTCTTCATTGAACAAGCAGCAAAAGACTTAGACACGTGCAAACGTCATCCCCACCAAATTTTTGAAGACTGCAATAGGCACTCGCTAATAATGAGATCGAATAACCAATGAAGAAACATCGGCATGGGGCGTACCCAAGCAGTAGATAGTTAGGGCCCCTTTTATTCATAGGATATGAAAAACGTAGGAATATGAAAAACATAGTATTGAAAATAGCATGTCCACTTCAATCCTACATCATTTTGCATGCACCAAAGTTTGTTTGATTCCGTCAAAAGAATTATAAAAAGAGGTTATTAGCGGATGCTAGATTTTCTATGAAAGTAGTATAAATGATTTCTTAGAAAAAATCATATATGATCCGATCATAGAAGGGCCCTGCTGAGCGTCCTCGGGGGGGGGGGGGGGGGGGGGAGGAAATTATAATCCTCCTCCTCCCCTAGCTGACACATGTCCCCAAGAAAAGTTCCCAAAACCCGCTTTTGCTGCACAAATTTCCGTTTTTGCTGCATAACTCCCGGTTTTGCTGCACAACTTCCCGTTTTTGCTGCAGTGTAGTAAAAAATATTATGGACAAACATAAAAAAAAAAAAGACTGCCCTCGTCGAAAACGTGGCAGCAAACATTTTGCACTACTATAGCAAACACGAAGAATAATTGCAGCAAAAAAATATGCTATTGTAGCAAAATATTTGACTTTGCCGAATACCTCGTCGGAGACATTGTAGCAAAATATTTGTACTACGATAGCAAAATCGAAAAAAATTTATAGCAAAAAAAGTTTTCTATTGTAGCAAAAAAGCTCACTTCATCGGAGACATTGCCGGAGACTCTCGCCGAAAATATTTTTAGCAAACAATTTATACTACCATAGCAAAAATTAATAACACCTACAGCAAAAAAAAGTTGTGCTGTTTTAGCAAAAAGTCTAGGGGCTGGACGGGGCGGACTGGTGAGCGCCTCCCACCTCCTGTCGTGGCCTCCATGTCACGTGGTCGGTGCAAAAAAAAGCCCATTTGGCGACATCCACGGAGGACGAGTAGAGGAGAAAAGGTCGGCAGCCTCATGATGGGCCATGGGCCAGATGCGCGCATCGCTGTGTCTCCCGCAAGGTGGCACGTGCCGCCAGCACAAACCGGAGGACACGCGTGACGCATTCCCCCCGGGGCAAGAAAGTGTTTCCATCACAGAATCCATCAAAAATTCTATGCAATTCCTTTGAATCAAAGGAGCCCTTATAATTTTTCACCAACAATCCATAGAGTTGGATAAACCGAAACTTACCGTAGAACCATGGTCACAAAGATATCAAAGATGTCCCATGACATGTCAGCGAACATTTTTTCTTAAAGAGTACACCAACTAACAAAATCCAAAAAAATGCTTTTATTAAGTTGCGACAAAGATTCGAGTGGGAGGGCATTCCTCCGGTCCATGAAACTGCCGGCCGATGGGATTGACGTTGCATTCTCGGGCTGATTTATTGGGCCAGATTGGGCCGCTTGTGTTTCAGCACCAACGGGCTAAGCCTGGTCATAGTGGGCAGTAACTAAGTAGTAACATCAATGATACATAGACATAAAATCTGACGTGGCAGGTAATTAATGTGGAGAGAGATTGTAGTGGTAACATAGCTAGTTAGGGCATCTCCAACAATTGTAAGATAGACGTTTATAGATTTTGCAACATAGGATTTTTGATGATGTGGTATAAAATAAATGAGGTGAGAGGATGAGTTTGTATGTAGATTAACCAACAACCATTGCACAAGCTCCGAGGTAGAATAGAGAGAGGTATTGCATATTCTCTCACCTCCTATTGGTCAAACTATATACAACCATTGGAGTTGTTGTAAGATGTATTATTGGTTGATGACATGTCCAATTTTACCAACATGTTAACCAACAAACTGTTAAAGATGTCATTACTGTAACATCACACGTTTCAATGCAATATGAGTCTATCTCTCCTATCTAAAAAAGGAATTTGGTTCCTTCAACCGAGAGGCAGCCCGTCCTGTCGTCAAGTCTGACCATCCTGTCGCTCATTCCACCCCCGTCAAACACCATCCTATGAAATCCACGGCCAATTAATTACCAAAGCCGAAAATCAATCTATACGCATAATAAACCGGGCCAATTAATTACCTGAGATCACGTACACGCCACACCCACAACCCTTCTCCAGTCCTCACAGCTGCCTCCAGATCCACACCGTCGCCACCCCACCGCGCCCGACCACGGCTGCAGACTCCCACAAATCGGTCCTCCCCTGCCGCGGTGGAGAAAGAGGTCGGACCTCCCCTACCGCGACCTCCCTTTGTTGTCGCAGCAACTGCAGTCACACAAGATGGAAGCCGTCGTCGCCAGCACTCTCCCCATCTATGCATCCACGGTGGCGGCGGACTACGGTCAGCGACGGTTCAACTGCGGGGGCATCCTCTTCCGACGTCTCCCGTCTTTCCCGCTGCCACGATTCGTCTCCCTGACGCCGACCCCCACGGGGACGACGGGTACCTAGGTGTGTGCGTTCGTGGGCCGCGGCGTGCTCGATTGCCCGTGCGTTTTACATGGGCATGGTTTGTCCACGGCCGCCGCCTCACCCCGTCCCTACAGCTCCAGTGATCCACCTCCACCGCCAATCCCACAGCCCCACGCCCCTCCTTGGAAGCCTCATCGACCGCCTTGTAGCCGCCGGTTACGCCGCCAGCGTACGGTCCGTCACCGGCGAGATCGTCGTCGCCTCTGGCTTTGTTCTGTCGACCGAGGAGTCTGTTGCGTCCTCCTGCTTGGCCATCGCAGGCGAAGGGCCCGACCTTCTCAGATGAAGTTAATCAATTGACCATCTGGCCGACTGGGTTTTCTGCATTGCTGATTTGTTGGGTGTGACTGCAGGTCTCTGCCGAGGAAAAATCTTCAGGTTGTGGTGGCTATAGTGGCCCCGATGAAGTTAGAGTTTGAATGATCTTTTTATTTTGGTCGCACTACAGAGTTTTAGCTTGTCTAGGAACTGAGATTTAGGCACACTGAGTTTTAGCTTGACAGAATGCCGGGATGTGCATAGGTACTTCGGGAACAAGCATGTCGTCAGCTTCAAGGCGGGTTCTCCTAGGAACTTTAACATTTTCCACTACTTACCGATTGTTGTGGTTTAGCACCTGTCAGGCACTATTTGAAACAAAATGCGTTTTGACAGAAAACCAATTGTTTTCTTAACCGACTGTGTGGACTAGGGTGCTTAGATATTGTGTTAAAATGCATCTTCGGATGCAATGTTGTGCATGGTTAATAACTGATCAAAGAATTTTCTGAACACATGCCGATTTTGTGATCAATCCTATATTTATGTTTTACATTACATTGCATTGCACATAGTCCAATCATTTATTCTTTACCTTGTTCGTACTCTCCACATAACAGTTAACCTGTATCTTGGGTACTAACTTAATTTCTATCATGCGACCTTACTATGAAATTTCAGTTATGATACAAAATGGCACTTGTATTATTTCGCAGATGAGACATGGTGGAACTGTTGGAGTAATTTGTCCTTTGGGAACCGGAAAATCAACTATTTTGAAGGTTATGGCCAGTCTTTTAGCTTGTCCATCTTTCTTAACGCATCTCAATTTCTAGCATAGTTTTAATGAGGTCCATATTTCGTGTGATACTGACTGTCATTGTTTATGGTTATTTTTGCGAACAATGAGCAGGGCGGGGTCTTCATCTATGGAAAGAAAAGACATGGCTTAGATAGTGATGAGGATTTATCCGGTCTCCGATTGGTTTGGTATACTTCCTAATTACATCCATGCATTCCTGGACTGGAATGGCTTGCTTATCTTCTTGTCCAGATGTTCATTCATGCATTCGTTGATGTTTTTCTAACTACCAACCATCTGTATTCAGGATATATTAGAATAAATAGTTTGGATCTCTTTATCGGTAAAATGCTGCTACGTTTATTTGTCAAGTCTATTTATTTTCTTAAACTTGTTTTGCATGGACGAGTTGCATTAAGTACAAGTTTGATTTGTCTATCAGGTGAACTTTGTGGGAAAGTGACACTATATAGTTGGGAAAGTGACACTATATAGTACTCCCTCCGTCCCGTTTTACATGTCGCAGACGTAGAACTAAAGTAGTGCAAATCTTGTATAGAGCTCACGACAACTAAAACGGGACAGAGGTAGCAGTACGTGTATAGAACAAAATGTCCAGCAACAGCAGTGGCGGTGCCAAGGAGAATGGGTCCCCAAATTGCCCCGTACTTGTGGCACCTCTCTTACTCCAGAATGCGAGTCATCCTCGTGCTTCACACAGTCTTGATGGTTGGGATAAGTTTTCTATGTTTGACTGCTCGAGATTTTGTTAACACTTGAATGTGAAAATAAAAGCAGACTAAATTTTGTGCATTAGTAAATACGTCGTTGGCTTCCATCAAGTGTTCAACGTGTGCACACACTTAGACAGATGTGCTGCTTGCAAGTGTTTAATTATCATTCAAGTTTAAAAACTGAAGAAGTGTGTAGCATGCTATACTATTTGGTACCTGTAATTTCAAATTCAAGAGTATTTCGGATTTAACAACTTTCACTATAGTCAACAGGCTAAAATCCACAGGGAACTTGAGGGGTGGCCGGGTCGGAGCCAATGGCATTCAGGATGTTCTTCTCAATGATGCCCAGAGGCAGGTGACCAAGTATGCTGGTGCGACTGATGGCCTAAATGTGCGCCAACTGCTACCGCTATTGCCTATGGTTTGGAGTATGGACTAGGGCATTGAGAAGAACATCATTGGCTTTGACCTTGATGGTGGTACTTTTGATATAAGCATCCTGACCTTGTTGGTGGTACCTTCCATATCGGCATCGTGACCATTGACAATTCTGTGTATGCGCTCTGGGTATCTCTACTATCTTAAAAAAGAATTTGGTTCCTTCAACCAACCACCACACGTCCTGCCGTCCACTTCGTCACCGCATTTTTATTTATTTTGCATTAATTACGCGCCTAATCAATGGCTTAATTAGTATTGATTACACGCCTAATCACCCGCCCGGATTTAGCCGTAGTAGTAGCAGGAACAATCAATCGGCCCCATTGCCTCCATTACTGCGTGCGCTAATAGTTGAAGGGCGAGCTTGCGGCGTCGTTAGGCGGGTGTGCGCTGCAGATCCCAACCGAGCAGGCGCTTGGGACGCTCGCCGCGGACGAGGTCGACATAGCAGCAAGCGCGAGCCTACACCGCCGCCTGTTCCCCCAGCATCTCTACGCCGCCCCGAGTCTCCCTCTTGACGCCTCTGATGCGCGGCTGCGGGTGTTGCCGTCCGACGAGGGCGCTGGCGACGGCAGATTCTCCGTACATATATACGAGCGAAGCAGGCTTAGGTAATATGATTGGGCGCCACCGGTTCCAAGTGATTTTATATAGTGTGTTCCTTGTGTAGTTGGTTAGTGGAAAGAGAGGTGTGTTTGATAAAATAGTTATTGAATGGGTAAATTCTATTGATTTCTGATCATGTCTATGCGGAATTCTCAGTTTGGGTATTTTGTATCTGCTGATATGCATGTAAAGGACTTCCAAGAATCAAGTAATAACTCTAAAATAGCAGATAGTAGAATGACCAGTGGCTTTACTTCAACAGGCACAAATGAATTTTTGCGGTTGGTGTCATGGTGTGTGAACCAGATGAGCAAGCATCGTCCACCGAGGAGCTTAGTGAGCACTTAGAGACACGGGATACTTGTGCAACATATGAGGTTGTCAGCGATCATGCTGTAGGCAGTAAGCTCTTCACAACATCATGACTAAGTTGAAGGGAGTTGTATGTTATATCTCTATTTTCACCATTAGTTTATATCTCCATTTTTTTCAGCATTAGTTTCATTTCATAACGAGTCTGCTAACTCAATCTACAAAAGGAGCAGATGTGACCTTCTTTTTCCCCTGGTTATTATGTTCATTATTTTTCATAGGCTTTTAAACTTCTATAACAAAGAACGCTATTCTTTTTGTTAGGTAATTATGAAATTAGACCGATAGTTTTATTATTTTCTACTGAACATAAACCACTTTGTACTCGAGGTATCGTGTGTGAGTAATACAAAATTGTCCATGAAAAAAGAAGTAATACAAGCTTGTCAGCACACAAAAATTTACCTCTTGCATATTTCAGAAATACAAATCATTTAAAAAAAATTAACCCGTAGCAGCGCACGGGCATTTAGCTAGTTAATTATACACAAGCATTATTTGATTGGTCATTCAGGGCTGAATAATTCATTTCTGCTTGATATTAACGAGGGTTTTCATGCACTAAGTAATCTCACCTTTCAGGCCATTAAGGTGTAATCAATTTTGGGAGGTGGTACTAATTTTTAGAGTGGAGAATGGATGCACAACAGTTTTAGACTGTTGTCTTTGTCTGTACTTCAGGGCACTTGAAACTTGCATCGTCCATATAATTTCTCTCATTTGACTCTACATAGAATACCTTGACTATATGTTCATGTAGTTTTCTTGGGCCTTCCTACCTGCAGATTCGGAACAAAACCTCCAATCATGTGATATATCTTTCCCCAATGAAATATATTTGAGTAACCATTCTCCATGTATAAAGTATTATGATGCATGATATAAGATATTTTGTCCGATAATTTTATCTTTCCAGCCTGTAAAGGTTTTTTTTTATCTTGGCAGGATTCCCAGTTTTTTAGTGGACGAAAGAAACAATTTGTGATACTTAAGTCATATTTCTGTTCTCATATGTTCAAAGAGGAATTTTAGTAAAGCAATATATACCATAAAGTTTGGTTTGGGTCAATTTGATCTCCCTGCTGCATACAAATATGAATTTACTTTGTGTCTCTTTGTGACTCATTTTTGTCTCCCGTTGCAACGCACGGGCAGATTACTAGTAGGCTAATAAATACAAACTTTGCATGACACCATGTGTATGTTACTCCCCACTATGGAGGTGGTAACATAGATTACTAACATCGTGATGTTACTACTCTTAGTTACTCTCCACTATGACTAGCCTAATAAGCTGAGTAAGGTCATGTCATGGGGCTTGGGGGCGTCCAATCAGCCATTTGCATGGCAACACCACGGTATGCTCGACCAAACGCATCAACTGTTATTAACTTACTATATGTCGCTTACCGCAGGCCATAGGGGTTAGGGAACTGGGTTTTCTTCGTTTTTTATTTTTTATTTTTCCATTTGAATTTCCTTTATCTTTGTTTTCCGGTGTACATCAAAACCTTTTCGAACTGTATGAACCGGGTTTTTATTATATGAATATTTTTCTAAACATAAATGTTTTCGACATGAATGGACATTTTTTTAAAATACATGAACATTTACTATAAATAATTTCGTTGTGAACATTGTTTTTTTAATACATGAACATACTTTTAATATGCATAAACATTCTTGTAAGCATACGAGCAGTTCTTTTGTAATTTGTGGTGACGAATGTATATATTTCAAGTATAAGAATATTTTTTTAAAGATAAATGAACATGTTACATACGTTAGCAATTATTTCCTACTCCCTCCGTATAGAAATGTAAGATGTGTTACCGTTTACTAGACAACATGTATCTAGACATGTTTTAGTGCAAGATGCACATGAATCTACACACTAAAATATGTCTAGATACATTTTGTCTAGAAAACGCTAAAACATCTTATATTTTGATACGGAGGGAGTATATCTACATGAACATTTATACGTTGCATATGGAAGTCAAGATTTTGTTGGACTTCCTAGTTTTCAGAAATAGGACATGCACACACAATTTCATTACATTTGAGAAGCGAACGAGATCCCCGCGTCGCCCCTGCCCAGGGCGACTCGCGATGCGCCGCCACGGCCAACTCTAGGGCCGTCCCTTCTCCTCTTCACCTCTGCGACACCGCCGGAGGACGCTACCGGGCAAAGCTCGCCTGGCCGACAGCGGTGGCGCAGGACCTTCTCGCGGTGACGACGAGTACTTGGGATGCAGATCTAATCGGTCGTCGGAGGTGCGCCAGTGCACGCAGGGTCGGAAACGTCCCGACGTGTGGGGGCGGCCTTTGGCGGGTGGAGGCGGCGTGTTCATGGTGAACCTCCGGTCAGGGTTGGGGGTTGTGGATGGGTGATGCCCTTGCACCCTGATCTGACGCAACTCCGAAAACCTCGGATCTCTTCGGGGTCGAGCAATGGAGGCGCTTGTGCGTCGTAGCCCCTCTCGAGGGCATCGTTTTTTGAGCTTGCACTGGTTGTAGGGCCCAGCGGCGACGGTGTCGAGGGCGTGGCGGCCTTGTTTCATCGGGACATTTGGGTCTATGGAGCAAGATCTGCATCAGCTTGCAGTTGAGTGCAGTCGATCTAGCAGCAACGTTTTGGCTGCAATATGCTCCATGTGGTTGTGTCTGATGACACCCAAAAGTTTGGCGATGGAGTGGCGACCCGCCTTCTTCGACAACGGCGGCCTCCGTGTTCATGTGGATGATGCGATGGCTGGATCTTTGTATTAGTGATAGTATCCAGCTACACATATCACGGTCGATGGCCGTATGGGATGTCCTCTTCTATGATCGTGGTTTTTCAGGTCGGCGGTGGTATGGGACGTCCTCTTCTGTGATCGTGGAGTTTTTAGGACGGTGGCGGTATGGGACATCCCCTCCACTTCAAGATAGGGTTTGATTCGACGCAGTAGATGCTACACACGACGGGTTTGAGGGATGTGCCAAGTCATATCTGGTCAGCAGTGACGATGTGATGTCTCATACGGAGGCGTCATGTTATGTCTGATCCTCGCAGGTGCTACGCACAACATCTCCTCTCCGATGTCAAGTCATGCATGTTGCATTCGTTTGTAGGTGGTGTGATAGCGCCTAGAGGCATGGCGGTATGGGTCTCCATCGGCTTGCAGTTTACCGGTGGCATCGGGTCAGCGATATGTCGTTGTCCAAATAGGTCATGATGGTATATGCTTCAACTTTGGGGCTACACACTTCGGTGGAAACATTTGCGTCATGCCCTTGATCTAGGTGGTGTATCGAAACTCGTCTTTAGGGATGAAAATCCCGGGTCAAGCTTAGGTTGGACTCGTCATCAATGGTGGATGTGTGACATTTCCTTCTTGAAGGCCTACCCTAGAAATTGTGTTTTTTTATCTTTGTTTTCGTCTTTACCATAGGGCTAGTGGTAGTCTTCCAGAGTAAATGCCGCGAGGCATACAGTCTCAGGCTTATTATTTTGTAATCTT
The DNA here is from genome assembly GCA_028641055.1 of Alopecurus myosuroides. NCBI lineage: Eukaryota > Viridiplantae > Streptophyta > Magnoliopsida > Poales > Poaceae > Alopecurus > Alopecurus myosuroides. The sequence continues at coordinate 97,987,492 of CM054061.1, forward strand.
TCTAAACTTTGCAATAAAAATAGGTGTATGCATCCTTTCGATGCAGAGTCTAGGGCTCCGTTCCCCATTTTTACAAAAAAAAAATAGGACACACATATAATTAGTTTTCAATTTAAAATGCACACATGTATAGCCAATTAGCTGCACCTAATCACCCGATCGTCTCAGCAATCGCATATTCCCCCCTCCCCCCCCCCCCCCCCCCCCCGCGCGCAGTTATAGATTTTGAGCCGAGTTAGTTTGATGGGCTAAATATTCCGGATGGCGAGTTCTACCTTGGAGTTGCAGGATATGCATGTCGCCCTGGTGTTCTTCCACGCTTCCGGGGTACCATGCATCATCTCAATGAGTTCTCTACAATATATTATCTTAACAGTGCCAAAGAATTGTTCAGTATGGAACACTCTTCCGGGGTTCCACACTTCCGGGGGACCATGGACCATCTCAATGAGTTCTCTGCAAGATACTATCTTAACAGTGCCAAGGAATTGTTCAGTATGGAACACTCTTCCGGGGTAGTCTTATAGTTACGGTTGAGAGGGCATTTGCCGCTCTGAAGAACAGATTTAAGATCTTAGATCAGAAGTCATTCCACACGTTCGACACTGAAGTCAAGCTAGTTCTTGCGTGCTACATTCTTCACAACTGGATCTTGTGGTGGACTATTGATGAGTACTTCCCCGATAAGGAGGATGTTACACTAGACACCGATGACAGTGGTCATGGTGTCGAAGCTCATGATCAAGAATCTTGGAAGACCAAAAGACAGGAGTAGGATGACGCGATATGGAACACTAGAGGTAACACCAGGGTCTGAAAAAGAAAAAGAAAAGGAAGAGGAAGAAGAAGGTTCCCCCTTACCGTAATGCTTATCCCCTAATGATGTATGTGTGTGAAAAGTGCAATTTGCTAGTACCTAGGAGAACTGTGATTGTCGTGATGAACTACCATTTGCTAGTAGCTAGGAGAATTTATATGTCCTAATGACAATGCCATTTGTTACTAGTTAGGAATCTATTACATTGTGATTACCTAGCTCTGTGTAGACTACTACGGGGTAAGGTCACCACTACTGAGAAGATGTGACTACAGCTACCGTGCCGTGGTTGAGCAACCAAACACCATGATTTTGCATCTGTCAAAGACACACAACCTACCAAACAGTAGTTGTTCTTTATCTCGCTCCCAGCGAAACGGGTCTAACTAGAGCTTCATGTACAACCAAACGAGCCGCAGATAGCGCTCCAGGTCACATTTCTCCAGGGCAGGGGCACGGATTGACGGATGCAAAACTGGCAAACATGCCCTATGGTATTTTGGTGTCCACGGCAAAACAGGAACAACAGGGTCTTCAACAATGAGTGTCCTTCGGTCTGGAAGATCTCACCGATATTGAGGACGGAATATGAGGCCTGGAGAGTTGCCGGCCTCTTCCAAGGGGAGAGCTTTGGCATCCCGCCGGCTGCGACGGTTTGGTTGGGGCGCGTTTGGTAGCCTGTAGCCCTTTTGGGGCTGCAAGGGACAGGCTGAGCAGGGCCAGGCCCGGCCGAAACGGCACTTAGCAATGTTTTGCATGTTGTTAGGTACCCTGCATGATAGAATTTTGCCCGGGACGAACTCAATAAACATGTTGTTTGGTTACATGCTTTGCACCCTCTAATGCAACAGTAAATGTGGTTTGGTTGCATGCAAACTAACGCTATGCTTACCTCTTCTCTCCTTGGGTGAGATTACCCAATGACCACATAAGCAGACACATATTGCAATCGGGTAAAATCATAGCATAGCATAGCATATTGCAAATCGAGTTCATCACGACCATAGTACCATGACTGATACACCACGAGGGAACAAAGAACGCCTCGTGATGCATCAAATAGTTCATCAGCGAAGGGGTTAATATATACCACCTCCCAAAATATATAAACCAGTCATAAATGTAGTTCTATCGAATAGGAATCGGAGCCACCCGGTGGTTAAGCAGATAGTTCTTCAGCCACACCCTTCTCTCACCATTGTTCATCTTGGCATACCTGATGTGATCATCTGCGTGGTCAGCAAGGAAATTCATAGCCTGAATGAGGGAGACCGGAGCATACAGATTAGGAGTTGGCACCTTCATCCTCGTGTACATTGTTCTCATTTGATCATATTTGACTATAGGCTTGTTGATCGGCTCCTCGTCCTTAGGGTACATCTAAGATTGACATAACGGAGTGTTAGTGATATAAGTGATGAAATAGCAAGAAGAAGGGAACATAGTATGTACTAATCTTACCTGGAGGTGCGGAATCGATGCCACTTCATCCATCATGATGGTACAACTATGTTCATGCCACACTGCTCATCTAGTCTCCTTAAGCTGGGAAATCCTAAACCACCTGGCTCTTCACTTTCTCAGATGGTTGTAAATCTGAGTGTTGCTCACCTTCAGACATGTGAAGTCAAGAACATCGTTGCTGACCCAGGTAATGTACTCCTCCTGCATTCCTCTATCTACCTTGGCACCCTCCCTCACAAGCTCGACAACCCTATTCAGAACGAACAGTGACAGAGGAGGTGACCATGTCATAGCCCCAAAAGGCCTGACCCTCGGCTCAGTCTTCCTCTGAGGAGGAGATTCGGCGGAAGGCACTTCATGAGTTGCCACATTCATAGGAACTACATTCAAGGGGACTGCATCGATAGGAATTCACGGCGACTGCATCAAGAGGGACTGCATTCTCGTCATGTACCTGTTGTGTCATCTCTATAGAATTGTTGCACTAGCCATATAGACCAAAAGTCCGAACTGATGGAAAGGGGCTAGGCGTGTATTTATATTTCAACAGTCCCCCTCACGTCTAGGCTATTTTAGTCCTTAGAGTGGGATTGGTGCGGGCCGCAGAATCTTTTTCTTTTGTTTTTTAATACTGCGTGAGCAGGGTCTCGAACTCGAGACCTCGTGGCTCTGATACCATATAGAATTGTTGCACTAGCCAATTATCCCAAAAGTCCGAACTAATGGAAAGGGGCTAGCCTTGTATTTATATTTAACACTCCCCCTCACGTCTAGGCTATTTTAGTCCTTAGCGTGGGTTTAGTGCGGGCCGCAGAATCTTTTTTCTTTTGTTTTTAATACTGCGTGAGCAGGGTCTCGAACTCGAGACCTCGTGGCTCTGATACCATATAGAATTGTTGCACTAGCCATATAGAACAAAAGTACGAACTGATGGAAAGGGGCTAGGCGTGTATTTATATTTCAACAATCTCATATAACACTTGCAGAGGGAGTGTCTTTTCAGCCATTGATTTCACATTCAGGTCACGGAGTTGGTTCTTAGTAAGGTGCTGGAGAGAGACTCTTTTCTTAGGGGTTGACATATCAAGAACATCGATGGGTCTCTTTTTTTAGTGCACACAGGGGGCGTACAGATCAGGTGAGGTAGGTGTAACGACGGCCTAACATGAATCATGAACAGACTATGGAAAGCAACATGGTAAATCATGGATCCTAACCAAACTATGATATACACATAGTAGACAAGCAATCCTATCTTGCAAGTCTACCGCAGATCTACAATATGCAAATGGATTATGCGGACAGAAGGAGCTCGGAGTGACTTACAGATGGAGGATGCATCACACAGTTGGGAAATGAGCAGGGACCCGGATTACCGCCAACGATCACCGCCGTCCCTGTCGGCGTCGCCCTCTTCGACATCGGAGTCAACGCAGATCCAGCCATGGCTTCGAGCGCGCGAGGTTAGAAGTGAAAATAACGGTTTTGGATTTTGGTATGACCCGGTCAGTGTAAATACGGGGGCCGATTTTTGGCCGGCGGTGACCAAAATTCTCCCGCCGCTCGCGCCATCTCCGCCCTGCAGCAGCTCGCACGCCGTGTTCCTCTTCCTCGCACCCACGCAGCCTGGCTCTAGAAGAATTGTCGATTCAGCCATTCCCAGCGGGCTTGGCCCAGGGGTGCTTTGAGAATGGTGCGGGTCAAGATTTCCTTCGCATGGAATCAAATGAGTTGTCTGTCTCTGCAGCCAGCGGGCCTGATCTGAGGGCTGCATGCTACCAAAGGCGTCCTTGATGGACAGAGATTAGGAGCAGTTGAGGAGCTGCCACCCCTTTTTAGGCAAGATTTAAGTGCAAGATTGCAATGCTTGACGGAGTTGTTAAACTTGCCTTTTAACACTTCGTATATGTCATGTGATATATATCTTACAAGGTGTATATATCTTACAAGTTCCATGCCACTCGAGTACATCCATCAGGATAGTGCTGACAGTCAAAAACAACTTTCTAGCTCATCCTAAAACACCCGGAAAAATCTGTTTAGCAAAAGCTCTAAATCTTATTTTCTTGTCTGTTGCAACAATCTCAATCTGTTCACCAAACCATTATCCTGATACATATCGTGTATGATAGTGCCGTAGACAACAACGCGCGCTAGCATACCACATCCACGTGGTTACACCAGTAAACCCCGGACTTTACATGTTTTATCCACAAATACACACAAGTATGCACACCTTTTCCAGCTTGACACTCTAAGTACAACCTCAGATCTTCCAATGGATCAAACACATTTGCCGTTATATATCTGAGAGATAATGTAAAGCTTTACCTTACCCAAAACCGACTGATGTGAAGTCCAAAACCATTAGCTTACACCCGTTTCACTCTTCCAAGCATTGCAATCTTGCACTTAAACTGAAACTTCTTCAACCCAACTAGCTTGATCACCGTGCACACAAACATATATGCATGTTTCCGAACCATCACCTTGTCCCTATAAAATTTCGTCCCCTCCTCCAAATGTATCTCATCGACACAACCAAGTATTCAGTTATATCAGAAAGAAGAACAGCAAGCTAGCTAGTGAAATATCAAAATATGTGTAAGTTCGTCTTCTTGGCGGTGCTCTTCGCGGCCCTGGTGGCCGTCTCCATTGCCCAAGACGTGTCCGAGCAGAGCTTCAGGGACGCGCAGTGCCAGCACGAGGTCCAGGTAAAGCCCCTCCACGCTTGCCAGCTGATCCTCCAGCACCATCTAACCGGCGGCGGGCGCGAGGGTGGCGTCAGCGTCCCGTTTGAGACGGAGTGGAGCACCAGGGACCGGTGCTGCCAGGAGCTCCAGAGCGTCAGCTTGAGGTGTCGTTGCTCCGCCATCCGCGGCATGGTGAGGGACTACGAGCAGACCATGCCGCCCCTGGGCGGTGGGCGCCATGGCTCGCCGGGGGAGCAGCAAGAGCAGGGATACCGTGGTGGTGAGATAGCGGAACACCATCAGCAAGGAGGAGGGTACTACGGCGAAGAAGGGCGTGGTCAGCAGCACCAGCAAGGACAGGTGCTCCACCGCGAGAGGCCACAGCAGCAGCAGGAGGCGGGACAAGGGTACTATGGCGGTGAGACGGCTGAAAGCCAGGAGCGGCAGGGAGGAGGCTACTACGGCGAGAGGCCGCAGCAGCAGCAATATGGAGAAGGGTTCTACGGCGAGATGTCGAGGCATCAGCAAGGACAGCAGTCATACCATGAGGGGGCACAGCAGCACTTCGGTCGCGTGAGGTTGATGAAGATGCGGCAATACGTAGCACGGCTACCGACCTCGTGCCAGATCGAGCCCATGGAGTGCAATGTCTTCTCCGCAGACCAGTAGGCAGTACTAGGCTAGCTGAGTGATCTATGCGACGTGTTAGCCGGGCCTGATAATAAGTGTGACTGTGTGTGATGGATGTGTGTGATCATATTTCGTTCATGCGCAAATATATAACAATAATAAAGACATGAATGTCTTTGTTGCTGATTTACTTACACATACATGCACCAAGTATGCATATCAGGTATTAATGGGGGAGGGATATATATCCTCTATATTATCCAGCCCAGTACATCACAACATTGAAATATTGCTATAAAGAAGCACTGGCTACTAATTAACCAAAAGTAAGGTACACAATCGATAACTTAACTTCGACAAGATAATTCCACCTTCAGGGGGTTTCTTTTCTTCATAATTCAAGCACCCTAAGATTGTAATATCATGCACCAGCGCAGGTCAAACGAAATCTGGTGGACATCCACCCACATACCGGGCTGGTGTGATCGGCAGTACAACTAGCTTGACTAGTTAATGCCCGTGCGTTGTCATGGCCCCTTAAAAAAAATCATCCCTACATATCCTCCTTAAATATGTCGCACGTGTGAACATATATTCACGTAGATATGCACATATATAGAAAAAATAGCCACTTAATATTTGAAAGCGTCAAAAAATTCCTATGCATAGAAAGCGGAGGTAGTTTTGGTTCCTAGCCTCTCACGCGCACCCGCACACACACACTTTGCCTAGGTTTGAGCAAACTCAACAAATGTTTGCAAATGTTCGATCTTTTATCAAGCACCAGTTGCCAGCGGGTTCCTGGAATGCCAGGCGAGGAAGACCGGGAGGGGGCGTCGCCTCTTCTGGGTCATCCTCGCTGGGATGACGTGGACCCTTTGGACTATTAGGAATAAGATGGTGATAGAGCGGATCTTTCTTCGGCGCGCCTCTGACTCGATCTTCAAACTTCTTGCTTTTTTGCAGCAGTGGCACCCGCTATGTAGCCAGCGGGACAGGGCTCAGCTGGACTCCATGCTGGACCGTTTGGTGGTGGTGGCACGTCGCATCTCCGCCTCCTCTACCCCTTCGAGCTGATCCCGAGGCTGCGTCGGCGCTTGGAGACTTCTGCTTCGCATAGCTCTCTTTTCCCTTCCTTTTCTTTTTGCTCCTGTTGTTGTTGCCTCCAGTTACTTTGGGCTTATTTGTGCTGCTGCCCCAGCGAGCTTTTACTTTGTGCTCCCCTCTCCTCCTCTCTGGCGTGTGTTGTATGAACTTGGTTGTTGTTGCTTTATTTATAAAGCGGGGCGGAAGGCCTTTTTCGGCAGAGAAGAGTATTTTACAGTTACCGGATCTATTACCATCCTCTAACATCCACTGGAACCACAAATTTGCTATGCACATATATGCACCCCTAGTTAGAGAGATAAAAAGTATGCAAAACAATAACAATACTAATAATAAAAAAAATTGAGGGATGACAAGTAGGTCTTGTTACTCTCAAGAGTATCGCTAAGGTCGATACCTTGACATTGGATGGGGGCAGCCAAAGATTTAAGATCACATTATCATCTTTGATGGGGCGACAAAAATGGTCGTGTCATTCACAAACAAGGACGTTCGAAAGAAACTGCCTTGCAAGTGGTGTAGCCACCCTAACTGGTAGCAATCCCAGAATCTTCAGGGGGGGGGGGGGGGGTCGATGGCGATAAAAAAAATAGGAGAGGGGAGGGGGTCCCTTGCCTAGGCCCACATCCGGGTTTGATTGGAGAAACTGGAACTTTTCTTGTAATGATGCTTTAACACCACACGACATGCTAGTACTGACTTTCTATTCTTATTTACTAGGGATAATTAACAAGGTGCCCTCAGTTGGCACCACGACCTCAGTTTTACCCCTAGCGCCGAATCGACCTCAGTTTTGCCCCTAGTCAGTGCGCAAGGACTGCTTTGGCGGCTTCCACCGTTACTTTCAGCCCCCCGTTAGAATCCTGACCTGTGGGACCCAACATAGAACCGTTGGCGCGGCCTGTGGGCCCCAGCAGTTGAGCGTTGCCGCAGCTTGTGGGCCCAACTCTTGACCGTTGGCGCGGTTTGTGGGCCCCACCGGTTGACCGTTGCTTGCGGCCGGCGGTTTAAAAGTGGCGGAGCTCGCGGCGGAGCTCGCAGCGGAGAGCAGGAAATCAGCCGAGCTTCTCAGGCAGCGCGTCCCCTTCTTCTCCGGCGGCATGTCGTCGACCTCTGCTTCCGAATCGCCCTCTAGATGGCCGCGCTTCGGGCCAGTTCCGCTGGGAAGATGCCCTGCCTGCCCACGGACGGTGTCCCTGCAGCGGCGGGTCACCGAAAGCGACAAGAACGGCAACCGCGGGCGTGAATATGTGAAATGCGGGAGCAAAGAACAGCTTGGGGAGGTGAGATCTGTGTTCCCCCCTGTCAATTTCGTTTTTTTTTTTCCTCAATTTTCAGCCGATTTGGGTTTTCATCCGATTTGGGTTTTCGCATTTGCAGGATCTTCTTCCATGTGACCATTTCGAGTGGCTTGAGGACTACATAAAGAGGATTCAAAAGGAGGACAAAAAAAGGAGCAATTGGGATCTGCTACGGTGCATAATGGGGTGCAGATTGACGAGTTCAAGAAGATGGCAAAACAGATGGAGACGCTTGTCGGTCTAAAGAAGCAGAGCAATATGATGGCTGTATTTTTTTATTTATGTGCAATTGTTCTTGGAATTGTGTATTTGAAGATCGTGAGTCAAAAATAATGTAGTTAGTGTTGTAGTTAGTTTGACATGGTCAATTTGAGTATGGCTAAGACTTGGAATAAATGCGTCAGGAATCCAGCCCTGATTTGGTTTGTTTCAGTTCGTTTTCAGTTCAGTTCAGTTTTCAGTGTTCAATTCAGTTTCAGTGTTCGTATGTACATGTTCAGTGTTCAGTCTAGTTCAGGTTCAGTTCAGGATAAAATGGTAGGCCCATCTAAAACCAAGACAGGCCCAATGTTAAATGAGGCCCAACGTTTACTAGCACGGACAAACATTGGACAAAAATAATTTAAACATTGGACAAATATAATTTAAACATTTGGACAAAAATAAATTTATAATTTTGGACAAATATAATTTAATCAACTGGACAAATATAATTTAAACATTCGGACAAATATAATTTAAACGGGGGGACAAATATAATTTAAACATTGACTTCATTTGGGCAAATAGAATTTAAAAATAAATTAATTGGCAAACATAATTAAACAGTGGATATTATATATATGGATAATATTGGCCCCACTTTACATATATTCAGTGGGGCCCGTCGGACATTACATCTACTAAAAAAAAGGGGGCCTAGCTAGCCCTAAACCCTAACCGCCCGCTGCATGCATGCGGGCGCCCTTCCGGCCATCCGGCCAACCGCCGGCGGTTGGCCTACTTCTTCCACTCCGCCGCCCTGATCTTGATCTCGTCGTCGATCCGGGCGCGGCGGTTCGCCTCCTGCCACCTCTCCACGTCGTTCTCACGGGCCCTCTTGATGCGGGCCCGGAGAGCCTTGTCCTCCCTCTCCTCCTCCTCCTTCTCCTCCTTCTCGATCTCTTTCTTCTCCAGCCGCTCCTCTTTCTTGAGGAGGCGGTTCTTCGTCTTGGGGGAGAGGTTGTCGGCGTTGGCGGCGGGCTCGTCGCTGTCGGGGACGTCGGTCGACGGCGATCGCTCCCGTTTAGGAGATTCGACGGGCACGAGTCCCGTCTCCTCCGGCGTCCAGTAGGGCTCGTACCAAGGCCGAGCCTTGGGGTGGTTGTCCTCGTCGGAGACGGACTCGGGGCTTGAGGGGAGAGAGTAGGAAGACATGGTGTTCGGGGCTTGAAGGGAGATGAGAAGGCAAAGAGGCTGGAGAGTGATGAGAAGATGGAGGAGGAGAAACGGGCTATTTAAAGACACGATGAGACGTGAATTTATTGGGGTAGATGAAGCAAACTGTGTGAAACGTAGGATGCAGTGTAGAAAGTACAGTCGATGCATGGTCAATGCGGTGGTAGAACAGGCCTAGGTGTAGGACTGAGCGCTTAGGGAGTCAAAATGATTTGACGTTGCATGCGTGTATTCAAGAGGTGAAGATAAGAAAGCCAAAGTCACACGCCAAATCCTGCCTCGCTGCATATGCATTGATGCGTATCTTATAGAAAACTGCGTGGAGGGCTGCGTCGCTGCAAATGCGACGCGACTTGTGTTTCTGAAAGGAGGCGTGCAGGGACTCGATCTTTTCTTCTTCTGCCACGTGTTGTTTACTCTGAAAAAACGAGGCGTGCATGCACCGGGCTGGTGAACGGGGCACCAGTAGACAGTCTCCATTGTTACATTGAGCCAAAACACCACGTCCATGCACCTGCGTCATTTTCGACCGTTTGATCGTAAGGAACGGTGCAGATAGAGTCCATGCATGCAAACTACGGCGGCAACGGCCTGCAGACGCTGAGACGCGATCCTCTGACTTTAGGTCATTGACAAATGGAGCCCATCACACACTGGACCCACGTGTCATGGGAGAAAGTCAGAGAACATAAGGTGGGCAAAGTAAGAGGATCGGGTTCCCTCTGTTTTTAGTGCATGTACAATAGTCTAGACGGGTGCTGTCTGCACTACGCGGCCATGTCATTTCTAGATATTTTTAGAGATAGTTGGTACAGTGCGTTGACCCCCTAGCTTGTGTTGGGATCCATACGCTCCGTAGCCCCCCTCCCGGTGAAACCCTAACCCCGCTGGAGAAATACCGGACTTATACGGAAACACGCGGTAACAGCGTCGAAAGGGGGTAGCAATGTGGAACTATTTGCTTGGTTGTGCTAGGATATCCCATAGGAACACAAAACAAAAAGGTAGAACCCACCTCTTCGGAAGATTCACGGTGTTTGGTCCGATACGGGAGTTTCACCCTGTAATCGCCTACGAGAGAGAAGTGGATGCCGGTGAAGCCGGGTCACACCCCAGAGAGCAATCTTGGACATAAAAAGCACACAACACACCTATACTAACATGGTATGGCACCCCCTAGCTTGTGTTGGGATCCATACGCTCCGTAGCCCCCTCCCTGTGAAACCCTAGCCCCGCTGGAGAAATACCGGACTTATACGGAAACACGCGGTAACAGCGTCGAAAGGGGGTAGCAATGTGGAACTATTTGCTTGGTTGTGCTAGGATAGCCCATAGGAACACAAAACAAAAAGGTAGAACCCACCTCTTCGGAAGATTCACGGTGTTTGGTCCGATACGAGAGTTTCACCCTGTAATCGCCTACGAGAGAGAAGTGGATGCCGGTGAAGCCGGGTCACACCCCAGAGAGCAATCTTGGACATAAAAAGCACACAACACACCTATACTAACATGGTATGGCACCCCCTATCTTGTGTTGGGATCCATACGCTCCGTAGCCCCCCTCCCGGTGAAACCCTAGCCCCGTAGGAGAAATACCGGACTTATACGGAAACACGCGGTAACAGCGTCGAAAGGGGGTAGAAATGTGGACCTATTTGCTTGGTTGTGCTAGGATAGCCCATAGGAACACAAAACAAAAAGGTAGAACCCACCTCTTCGGAAGATTCACGGTGTTTGGTCCGATACGGGAGTTTCACCCTGTAATCGCCTACGAGAGAGAAGTGGATGTCGGTGAAGCCGGGTCACACCCCAGAGAGCAATCTTGGACATACAAAGCACACAACACACCTATACTAACATGGTATGGCACCCCCTAGCTTGTGTTGGGATCCATACGCTCCGTAGCCCCCCTCCCGGTGAAACCCTAGCCCCGCTGGAGAAATACCGGACTTATACGGAAACACGCGGTAACAGCGTCGAAAGGGGGTAGCAATGTGGAACTATTTGCTTGGTTGTGCTAGGATAGCCCATAGGAACACAAAACAAAAAGGTAGAACCCACCTCTTCGGAAGATTCACGGTGTTTGGTCCGATACGGGAGTTTCACCCTGTAATCGCCTACGAGAGAGAAGTGGATGCCGGTGAAGCCGGGTCACACCCCAGAGAGCAATCTTGGACATACAAAGCACACAACACACCTATACTAACATGGTATGGCACCCCCTAGCTTGTGTTGGGATCCATACGCTCCGTAGCCCCCCTCCCGGTGAAACCCTAGCCCCGCTGGAGAAATACCGGACTTATACGGAAACACGCGGTAACAGCGTCGAAAGGGGGTAGCAATGTGGACCTATTTGCTTGGTTGTGCTAGGATAGCCCATAGGAACACAAAACAAAAAGGTAGAACCCACCTCTTCGGAAGATTCACGGTGTTTGGTCCGATACGGGAGTTTCACCCTGTAATCGCCTACGAGAGAGAAGTGGATGCCGGTGAAGCCGGGTCACACCCCAGAGAGCAATCTTGGACATAAAAAGCACACAACACACCTATACTAACATGGTATGGCACCCCCTAGCTTGTGTTGGGATCCATACGCTCTGTAGCCCCCCTCCCGGTGAAACCCTAGCCCCGCTGGAGAAATACCGGACTTATACGGAAACACGCGGTAACAGCGTCGAAAGGGGGTAGCAATGTGGAACTATTTGCTTGGTTGTGCTAGTATAGCCCATAGGAACACAAAACAAAAAGGTAGAACCCACCTCTTCGGAAGATTCACGGTGTTTGGTCCGATACGGGAGTTTCACCCTGTAATCGCCTACGAGAGAGAAGTGGATGCCGGTGAAGCCGGGTCACACCCCAGAGAGCAATCTTGGACATAAAAAGCACACAACACACCTATACTAACATGGTATGGCACCCCCTAGCTTGTGTTGGGATCCATACGCTCCGTAGCCCCCCTCCCGGTGAAACCCTAGCCCCGCTGGAGAAATACCGGACTTATACGGAAACATGCGGTAACAGCGTCGAAAGGGGGTAGCAATGTGGAACTATTTGCTTGGTTGTGCTAGGATAGCCCATAGGAACACAAAACAAAAAGGTAGAACCCACCTCTTCGGAAGATTCACAATGTTTCCACCTCTTATTCTTTGAAATCTCTAGTCGTGTATTCGAGGAATCTCATTTTAGTGATGGATTTCGTTCTAATGTTTATAAATCCTATTTATATTTTTACTAGACTTGTATTAGACCTATATAATGCAATTCCGAAGCCCAAAAATTTATTGGATGAATATTCGTATTATTTATTTTCTTTTGAATAATAATGGTTTTAATCGAAAATCGTAAATAAAACAAGTTTAAAACATCAAAATGAAAAAATAACTTTGGATCTTTCTTAGTCACACCAAAATGAAGCTTTGGTGAGATTTTGACCTTATTTGAGTTCAAAAGGTTTGAAACTCATCTCATTATCTTGAACTCTCTACTAGACTGTTCAAGATATCATATGTTACACAAGGTTTTTTCGTTCCATTCTTTATAAGACAGATTTATATTTTTTTCTCGTTACTATATGACATAACACTACTATGTGCGTCGCCAATATATTTTTTCGATTTTTTTTGAATTATTTATGCTCATTTCAAGCTTGGTCAACCCTCTGTTTGACCAGCCGAAAAGCTTCTAGAAGGAAACACAGAGATTCGACATGGGCTGTTGGATCGACGCCTTCTAGAAGGAATCGTGCATCGGACGGATGCGCTCGCAGTCACAGCGATCCGCGAGACGCTCGTTCTGCGCTCTGATTGGTTAGTCCGTTGGCCACATGGATGGATGGTTTCTATATGTTCTACATATGATTTCTTTGCTGTTAAGTATTAAACCTTGTTATTTAAATAAAAAAATAGAAGAATACCCTTATTCAAAACATAATGAAACTTCATATTTACTAGAGCGATGATTTTTATCTGTTTTATATATGAATTTTCTATTAAACCATGTTATTTAAATAAAATATTAAAAAATAGAAGAATTATTGAAAACATAACGAAACTTCAGATTTACACTATATATGTACAATAGTTGTGTACGAAATTAATTTGGCTGATGTAGACGAGATGCCAAAAATTGTTGAAGCACAAATGGGGGTGTTTACCCTAGCTTCACACCTCATTTGAAGCACATTTCTCATGAGAATATAGCGATGGTTTCAAATGAGCATAAATAATTCAAAAAAAATCAAAATGACATGAATCCAACGCACCATGTTGTTATTTGCGATATAGTTGCTCCTCAAATTTATTTGGATAATTTTGACAAGATAGAATTTTTCATGAAATTACAAACCGGGGTGTTTACCCTAGCTTCGCACCTCATTTGAAGCACATTTCTCATGAGACCACATCGATGGTTTCAAATGAGCATAAATAATTCAAAAAAAATCAAAATGACATGAATCCAACGCACCATGTTGTTATTTGCGATATAGTTGCTCCTCAAATTTATTTGGATAATTTTGACAAGATAGAATTTTTCATGAAATTACAAACGGGGGTGTTTACCCTAGCTTCGCACCTCATTTGAAGCACATTTCTCATGAGACCACATCGATGGTTTCAAATGAGCATAAATAATTCAAAAAAAAATCAAAATGACATGAATCCAACGCACCATGTTGTTATAGTTGCTCCTCAAATTTATTTGGATAATTTTAAAAATGTAGAATTTTTCATGAAATTTCCTAAAAATTTGAAACGACTTGGTTCAACATCATCCAACATTATTCAAACATCATTCAACTATGTTCTAACTTAGATACATCACCAGTCAACATAAATACAACATTATTCAACAGAAATACAACACCAACTTAGTCCAAATAGCGTCGGGGCTTCTTTGTGATCCTTGGCTGTTTTGGTGGCGCTTTGCTCCTTGTGCTCATCTTGCTCACAGCTTCTGGTCTTCTCCTCTTGGTAGTCGATACCTTGGCTTTCTTCTTTGAAACTACACCAGATCTGTACAAAACATAAAGGATCATGATAAATAAATAAAAAATAAAATGAAAAATGAAAACTGGTGAGATCATGGCAGGATTTACATACCCATCTAAGCTTGTAACTGGTGACATCATGGCAGAATCATCCAATGGAGCATCTACTGAAACTTGTGTGTCCATGGCAGAATCATCCAATGGAGCATCTACTGAAACTTGTGTGTCCATGGCAAAATCATCCAATGGAGCATCCAATGAAACTTGTGAGATCATGGCAGAATCATCCAATGGAGCATCCAGCGGATCAGCTGGAGCATCTGGAGCATCTGGAGCATCTGGAGCATCATATGAATCATCAGCTGGAGCATCTGGAGCATCATATCCTTGATCATCATATGGATCATCAGCTGGAGCATCTGGAGCATCATGGACTTGATCATCATATGAATAATCAGTTGGATCATGTACTTGATCATCATTTTGTTGTTCTGGAGCATCATCTGAATCACTTGACTGCTGAACATCATTTTCAAATGCTGCATCCGGCTGCTGACCATCAGTTTCATCAGGCATACTCTCTCCAAACCCTGGATCGACTGCGTTATCACAATATTTGCCGAAATGACCGGTCCCACCACACCTTGTGCACTTACGCACCCTCGCTCCACCTCCACCTTCACTGCGACGTCGGTGTCCACTCTTCCTCGGTCTACCTGCAGCTCTCTTCAGAACCGGAGCACAAAGTTTGAATCCAGGGTCCACTCTATCCCACTGATGTTTTCCCTCCAAAGCAGGCAAGGAATGTGCATATGTGGCTCTGAACATTGCTACAGAGTAGTAATCATGGACATACTGCTGTATATCCCCTGCTGGACCTATGAGAGAAGTGATGAAAAACAAGGCATGAATGCATGGCAAACCAGTTATCTGCCATTGCCTACAACTGCAAGTTTTCGCTTCTAAATCCACTGGATATCTCCATTCTTTGTTACTTTTATCAAAGAATGATACCTCTGATTTGGTATCCGAGACAAATCTCATGTTCATAGTCAAGCCCAAAGTTTTCTGCTTCAACGTCTTCATCACATTCGGGATAATAATGTGGCCCATGAATTTTGCATTAGCTATTTCAAGACGGAAATGAAATTTCTCGGCGTATTCTATCCTTATCTTGTCAAGCAAATCAGCCAAATAAAGATCCTTATGTTTCCGGATCGTTGAGTTGAAAGATTCTGCAAGATTATTGTGCACATAGTCAACTTTGCTCAATTCACTGAATTGGCTTCTAGACCATAGCTTCGAGTGGTGTGTTTCCAAGTATTCCTTCACTTTCTCTTTTGTGTACAACTGCCTCATGTGGTAGTTGTGCTTCCTGACACTGCAAGTCAAAGATGCAGGCCATAAATGATCGGTATAAAACTTTCCTTTGAATTTCTTCACAAAATTTGCAGCAAGGTGACGCATACATTCCCTGTGCTCTACTCCTGGGAACACATTATCCACGGCCACTTCTAAACCTTTGCATGCATCTGTGTGGATTACCAATCCATTGGGATGTCCAATAGCCCGGCGCAGATTCTGCAAAAACCATGTCCAGCTCTCCTCGGACTCTGTCTCCAGCACACCGTAGGCAACTGGAAAAACAAAACTGTGTGCATCAACTGCACAAGCTGCTACTAGCTGGCCTTTAAACCTCCCTGTGAGAAAAGTAGCATCAATAGCCAAATAAGGCCTGCAGCCTACCAAAAAAACCATTTTGCAAGCTTCAAAGCACACAAAAACCCTCCTAAAGCATTGCTTGGTCCTTGTCACTTTCTTCAATGTGTAATCCTGGGCGTGGTGATCAATTTCAACAACACTGCCTGGGCTTGCCCTCTCCACTTCAGCTTTGAATGCATACAACAACTGAAAACTTTCATTCCAGTTACCATGGATAGATTCCAATGCTTTGTTTTTACCAGTGAACACCCTCGTGTATGGTAAATCTATCTTGAACTTGTCTTTCATGTTTTTCTGCAATTGCTTTGCACTCACTTGATGGTTTTCTGCCACCCATCTTTTTACTTCATCCGCCACCCATCTTGACTTGGCTCTGCTGATTGTTTGCTTCCTAAGGGTTGATTCTTCGCATGTGTGGGGAAAAGGGTTCACTTTTACCTGAACATTGCTGCTGCCCCGCATTTTAGATGCGTGCAGCCTCCATTGACAATCTTCAGACACACAGTGCACGGTGTAGCGCCTTTTATCGCTCTTGTCAACTACAAAGGCACGTTCTACCTTCATGCAGTACGTCACAAGTGCATTTCTACACTCAGCCATGGAAGAAAAATGCAACCTTCTTCCATAAGAGGGTTCTCAGGGTTCCATTCAACAGGTGTCCTGTCTTCCTCTTCGTCATTGTCACTGTCAGACTGATATTGGATTTCAACCTGAGGTGTCTGTGTCTGTCTTAAATTCCTAATAACATCAGGATATAGCCTCTCTTCATCATCCGCAGACATGCAGGCATCCTCCTCCACAGCGACTTGAACCCTTTTCCCAGTGCCCACACTTGTCGAGCCACCACGTCGAGCTGGTTTTGAACTGTTCTGGCTGGAGTTGGCAGTACGACGTGATGGTCCTGCCACAAAAGATGAACCCGCCACAACTGCCGGCACAACCACATCATTTTGCAGCTTCACATTAAAATTCTCTGCCTCCTTATGCTTAGCAAACATGGTAGCGAGCTCTTCATCATTACTAATTTTGATCCAATCTTTTCCCCCATCAAAGTATCTAAATTCCACTTCATCATGCAAACCCCAAGGATATGGGCTGCAAACTATCTCCCCAAATTGTCTGAAACTCCAGTTACAATCCACTGGGACCGAATAATTGAAACCTCCTTGGTATTTCTTCTTACTGTCTGCATCGACGATGTATCGCTCCCTTCTAACGTGCACCGAGAAAGCAAACCGCAACTCCATCCTAACCCACGAAAACAGAGACGCAATCAGCTGCAAATCAATGGCATCCGTGTCTAATCGATAATTCAAAGCTCAGTACTTACCAAGTGGGAACCCAATCGTGGACGCGGCGTGTCTCCGGCCCCACGGCGCGGCCGCTCTCCATTTCATTCCTATCCATTTCGTCGAGCAGGTGGCGGGCAGAGTGGTGGAACGAGCGCCCCACCAGCGGCGTCGCAGGACGGCCCCGGCGGTGAAGCAGGTGGCCACGCGGAACGGCCGCGGCGGTGCAGGTGGTGCAGGTGGTGCTGGCGGCGCAAATGCGTGCTGCTGGCTGCGACACAGGTGGCGACACAGGTGGCGGTGGCGCGCTGGCTGAGGAAGGTGGCGGCGGAGCAGGTGGTGGTGGTGCCGCAGGTGGTGGTGGTGCCGCAGGTGCTCGTGGCGCAGCAGGTGCTGGTGCGGAGGTGGCGGCGGCGAGAGCGGCAGCGCACGACGGCGGGGCAACTAAATTGGGCGGCAGTGCACGACGGTTGTGGCGGGAAGCTCGGGTGTGGACTATTCAGATTAGTCAACCAACTGCCCGGTCCCACCTGTAAGCTCCGGACGGTTTCAGCGAACTGGCAGTCCCACGCGGTCCCACTTCGCCAAACGGAGCCTGACTCCTCCGGGCCCACTTCGACTAACGGACACGACTCCAAACTTACCGTTCCAGCCTCTCCATAGTGGTTGCGCACGGACTAGGGGCAAAACTGAGGTCGATTCGGCACTAGGGGTAAAACTGAGTACAAGTGACCCTCTGTGGGCAATTCGATAAATGACCCTATTTACTATCCATTACAAAAAAAATATTTCACAAAACAAAGATAATTATGACGAACAATCCTCATGGCTTGTACGTCCTCGAAATAAACCGAGGAACATGTAAATTCAAGCACCCCCGCCAAGTTCCCCTATAAAGTGAGCTGGTGGAATTTGGCTTTGGGGTCATAAGTATGCCCCAAAGCTCCATGGTATGATATATAAAAATATATACATTGATGGAGTGTCATTTGGGACATGAAATTTTTTCTTTTTACGGTTGAAATAAAAATATTACATTTTTTTTTCTGAAATTCATATATGTCGACAGGTCTTACCAAGGATCACGATTAATTGAATTTTATCACCGGAAAGAAAAGGTTGTTCTACGTGTTGAAATGGGACAAGTTTTTAAGGAAAAAAGTTTGGATTTTGGTATGTCGTGTCACAACATGTGTTGTTACTTGTGTCATGGCATGGATAGATATTGTGCTGTCATAGTACTTGATAATGATGTGAGTCATAGCATGGATTTGTGTAAGCTACAAGTCGAAACTACATGACAGAAGCCTCAACTGAGCTTTTGAAAAGATGATTTGCATAAGTAAATGACTAAGGGACACGTCATCTGCTAAAATCTCAGAACTATAACTACTTTTGTGGATAAAAAGGGTCAGATCAATACAAATGTGCACACTTCTCCAAATACAACACTAGAACACTCTCACCAATTTTCATGTGAGAGCTAGCTTGAGAAGTTAGGTGTACTTAAGGTGTCAATTTGCACAATTAAACCGATAATACATACATTGGCAGACCGTCCAAAATTCTGTTTTGAAAGCTCCAAATCCTCCTTACCTTCACTACCTCTTGGAAGAATTGAGAAGTTAGGTGTACGTAAGGTGTCATTTCGCACAATTAAAGCGATTAAATAGCATTACCTTCCAAAAGTTCTGTTTTGCCAGCTCCCAATCTTCCTTACATACATCCTTCAACTTTTGGAAGCAAGCACTCATGCACATATCCAGCTAATTTAATTTGTTCTTCTCGTGTTTCTTCTTAATCTAAACTAACCTTGCCGTACACACAACCAACTGAACCAAGGTCTTGAACCTTCACCTAGTTCCTATAAAAGCCCATCTAATCTCCACATTGTCATCACCACCAAGAGCACTGAGCTCTACAATCAAGAGTTTAATTCATTAGCAGTCCACAGAAATGGCTAAATTGGCCTTCCTCGCTGCGGTCCTCGTGGCCCTCACGGCTCTCTCAGCCGCTGAAGAGTATAACAACCTGCAGGTGCAGTGTCAGCGTGAGCTCCAAGAGAGCTCGCTCGACGCGTGTCGGCAGGTTGTCAACCACCAGCTTGCAGTCCAGCTGTCCTTCTTCCTACCGCGATCGTCGCAGTTGAGAACAGGGGTGCGGGTGCAATGCTGTCAGCAGCTCCAGGACATCAGCCGCGAGTGTCGCGCCGCCGCCATCCGCCAGATCGTGAGGCCATACGAGCATCAAGCCCTGATGCCGCTGAGAGACGATCCGTACTACCCTGGTGACGACGAGGAGGAGCAAGAAGGAGAGTCGTACTACTACCCCGGTGAAACTTATCCACCACAAGAGACAGGGTGGGAGCAGCAGCAAGGACAAGGGTCATACCGCCCCAGCCAAACTTATCGTCCGCAGCAAGAGCAGCAAGAGTCATACCGCCCCAGCCAAGCTTCTCAAGAGCAGCAAGAGCAAGGATGGTACCGCCCCAGCCAAACTTATCGTCCGCAGCAAGAGTCGTACCGCCCCAGCCAAACTTCTCAAGAGCAGCAAGAGCAAGGGTGGTACCGCCCCAGCCAAACTTATCAGCAAGGGTCGTACCGTCCCAGCCAAACTTATCGTCCGCAGCAGCACCAGCAAGGGTCGTACCGCCCCAGCCAAACACAACAGGGAAGGCAGGAGCCCTACCGCTTGCGCATCACCATCTACCGCCCTGCTCAGCAGCCATCCCAACATGAGCTCGAAGAGACCGTGCAGCAGCAGCAGGGACAAGGTCAGTACTACGGCAGGCAAAGCCAGCAGACGGGGTTCGGCAGGTTTTCGTCTCCACCTCGTTTTGGCACCGAACAGCAGGTAGCCCGCCTGAGGGTGCTGGCCAAGGCACGGCAGGTTGCGGCACAGTTGCCTGCGATGTGTCGGCTGCAGAGCAGCGCCTTCTCCACTAGCGAGTACTAGGCTAGAGTTCGTGCAACTCGCATGGTGCTTGGGCATGCATGCACCCTAGTTAGATAATAAACATGACATGCGGTCATGGTGTTGCATGTAACTACAATAATTACCCAAAAATAATATAAGTGTTGCATGTAACTACAATAATTAGTGCACTAGAAATGCTTCTCCAACTAACTCAAAAGGAAAATCTGGTGCAATATATGTAGGTGTTGCATGTCTCCTATTTTGCATGCAAATAAAAAAAGGACAGCGTGACAAGTCTGTTGTAGCCTTGTACGACTAAAACTAGCAATAATTAGAAGGAGAAAAGATCGAACATACCGAAAATGGTTGCCAGGCCCATTCGTTACCCAAGCCTCCAAGGAAAAGAGAAATTGTTACATTCTCCTCCGCTGAAACAGGGGTGGAGGAAACATGGGGTGCAGCAAGAAAAAGTATAGAACGGTCATGTGCTTGCCTCTGGCTCTGCTGGCTTTTCTTTCGACCAGTGAAAAAATCCTGCGCGCCCACTTTCACGTCAATCTAGTGATTCAATGGGGTATGTGTTGTTCACGCAGGTACAGAAGCATGAGTTTTCATACATGATCATAAGCATCGGTGTAACTGATGTATATCTCTTGTGTTGCGAACTGAGTCGTGTTCTATTGGTGCAATCTTAATTGTTTGAGTTATTTGTAGATATATTATTGTGTCATGTTTATTTAATCCAACCGTGGACATGCATGTACAGTATCAAACTTTTAGACTTGGCCTTTTTCCAATAAGGTGATTGAGCCTAAGAGCCGGTCGAATAAACAAAATACAAAGCTCCTATGTGATCTGGAGCTTAATGGTATAAAACATTAAAAGCCCAAAAAAAATTTGGAAGCATACAGTCAGTCTCTAAGTGGAAACTTTATATAACAAAATAGTGTAAGTGTCTTTTCGGGGATCATGAAGGAAACTTATCTCTTGATGATTCCTGCACGGAGGACATTGCTCATGTTTCAGAGGCGGAAAACACATTCCTCCCTGCACCTTAAATGGAGGAAGAAGTGAGAAATAGAGTATTTCAAATGGAGCATAATAAAGCTCCTTGCTGAGTTTTATCAAAACTTTTGGGAAGTGATTCAGGCTGACCTTCTGAAGTTTTTCGATGCTCTGCACACCGGACATTTGGAATTGTTTAAATTAACCTTTGGGAATATTTTGTTGTCTAAGACTAAGAAGGCAGAACGAATCTAACAATATCAACCAATCTGCCTTCTAATTTTTAGCTTCAAAATATCCATGAAGGTTCCAACTGTTAGGCTCAGCTCGGTAGCGGAACATATGGTTCACATGCAAGGAAGAAACGTCCTTGACCGGGTGGTAATCCTACATGAGGCAGACCATGAATTACATCAAAACAAAAATGAATGGTGTGATTTTTAAAATTGATTTTGAAAATGACTACGACAAATTCAAGAAGCTATAAAAGTGAAGGTCTTCTCTAAAATGTGGCGTGCCTGGATCTAGGATTCTGTGCATGGAGGTAGTGTGCCCAGTAAAAGTCAATGATGGAGTTTGTCATTTCTTCCAAGCAAATTAAGAAGGATTGCATCCTCGCGGTGACCATCTATCGGCAATGTTATTCAACATGTGACTGATATGTTGGCCATTATGATCGAGCGTGCCAATAACTCGGGCCAAATTACCACACCTGGTGGGTGGTGGTTTCTCTATCATGTAGTGTTGCGATCCTCTTTATGGAACATGACCTTGAAAATGCTAAGAACCTAGAGTTAATACTCTTAGTGTTTGAGAAGTTGTCGGGTCTAAAACTAATTATCATATGAGCGAGATGTTCAGCTTCAGAGAAGCTAAGGATGTTGCCTCTCGATACGCCAAATTATTCGATTGTGAGCAGGGACGACCTCCCATTAGGTATTTGGTAATTCTGATACGTTATCGCAGACTCTTAAATGGCGAGTGAAAATTTGTTGAGAAATGATTGGAGAAACAGTTGATCAGTTGGAAAGGAAAACTTATATGTGTCGGTCAACGTCTAATCCTCCTCAATTAAGTTCTCAGTATTATGGTATTATACATGATTTCATTTTTCCAAGTTCGGGTACTCCAAAGATTTGACTACTTACTTTCAAGGTTCTTATGGTAAGGGGGTACTGAGTGCATAGTGGCTAAATGGAACATAGTATGTAGTACAAAAGAATAGGGGCCTCACACCCATGATCTTGAGGCTAAAAACATAGCTCGCCTTAGTGAATAGTTGTTCAAACTTCCTACGGAGGATGGGGTATGGCAAAAATTCTTGCGGAGAAAATATGTGGGCTCTAAGGCTATCTCAAGATTCAAACATTTAATGGAAACGAAGAAACAATTCTTCCACTTTGGATCTTTCTTTAAGAACGCTCGGAGATTCGCTTCTGTGATGATTCATGGCATGGAAATGTCCGCCTATATGGCCAATATCCTTCTTTGTAGGACATTGCACATCACAAAAGTGGCACCATAGTGGAGGTACTAGAAACTACATCACCAAACATGGCTTTTAGGGTGGTTGGCATTAGTCCAAGTATCGCAAGGTCAAGACAAATTCCGATGAAATCTACATAAAAATGGTAAATTCTGGGTGGATTCCATGACGAATCACTAATCCATTCCGATGTGCCGGTTGTGAATACTGAACGCATTTGGAAAATGAAGCACCACTGAAAATTAAAATCTTTATGTGGTACCTTCGTAGAGGTGTTATCCTAACAAAAGATGGTCTCACGAAATCCAACTAGCAAGTCAGTAAAAGGTGTTGATTTAATATTAATCGCTCATACTTCGTGTGCAAGTTTTGTGTTCTACATGTTCAGTCATCCAAGCATCTTTGAACACGTGTCCACCTTATTATGGTCGGTACGGTTAGTTAAAATGATATGGTTCGTAATTCTAAAAATCCATCTTCTTTGCAGTTTATTTTTAAGTGTGCACACTGCCTCTGCCCATGTTCTGTTCTACAGAGATCGAAACACTTCAGGCTACTTCCAGGGTGTGCTTGTTGTTGGAGCAGGGGGCGAAGGATATCTTTACCCGAATGGTGGCATAGTTCCGGATCGACCCTTCATCACCTTAGGCATTTTCCTAGGTATTCATGACTTTGTAATTTTTCTTTTATCTTCTTCTAATTTTTTTTTTATCGGATATGTGCACCCTATCTATATAGAAGTCGGGTATGGACTCTTTGCTCGTATCACATTGATGTGAACCTTTGAGTGTAATAAAGTAAACCTTTTCAAACTGTTTTTTTTAGAACCAAAAAAACTGGTGCCAAAATAACGGATAGGCCTTGGAGGCGTAACGGATCTTGAAGCCCTATTTTTGCATTCCCTCAACAAAATCTCCCACGTCAAAATTGCTTGTTGATGGTTGATCAAGCTTGCTCTTTTATCACTAAATATTTTACTTAATTTTGTTTTTATCACAGAACGAAGATGTCTCCCTACATGTAGAAATCAGACCAAGTTTTCTTTTAGAGCTCTTTGTTAGCCATCATTTTGGCTTAAAAATATGGAATTCAATCGAGATTCCATACCACATGTTTGGCTGCCATGGAATTGGAAGCGTCATTTCAGTACGAATTCCAGCTAATGTCTATAGCATGTTAAGATAATTCTTGTCCCAAACTCTATCGTCCTTCTGGAAATCATTTTGTTTGGAGTGCCAAACGAGCTCTTAGAAGAAACTGATGCGACTTTGGTACGCCGCGTCACAAGATGGATTTGTATTTGCGTCATAGCATGGATAGATGTGTTGCGTCAAGGTGGATTGATGATGTGAGTCATATCATGGATTTGTGTTACCTGCAAGTCGAAACTACATGACAGGAAGAAACCTCAACCCAGCTTTTGAAAAGATGATTTGCACAGTAATGACTAAAAGACACATCAATCAGCCAAAATCCCAGAACAACAAGCCGCTTTTTCTAGATAAAAAGGAAAGAGATCAGTACAAATGTGCACACCTCTCCAAATATGACGTTTGATCTATATCATCAATTCTCATGTGAGAGCAGCCTGGTAAGGTCTTTTAGGTGTACGTAGGGTGTCATTTTGCACGATTAAACCGATTAGTACATAGCATTGGCAGACAGTCCAAAATTCTGTTTTGCAAGCTCCATACCATCTCTACCTTTTAACTCTTGAAAGCGTTGCACTCCTGCGCTTATCCAACTTATTTCGTTCTTCTCGAGTTTCTTCTTATTGTAAACTAACCTCGCCGTGCACACCACAAAGGGCCTGAACCTTCACCTGGTTCCCTATAAAATCCCAGCCAATCTCCACAATCTCATCATCACCAAGAGCACCGAGCTCTACAATCAAGAGTTCAATTCATTAGCAGTCCAGAGAAATGGCTAAATTGGCCTTCTTCGTTGTGGTCCTAGTAGCCCTCGCGGCTCTCTCCGCCGCTACTCGGGATAGCACCCTGCAGCTGCGGTTGCGGTGTCAGCGTCAGCTCCAGGAGAGGTCGCTCGACGCGTGCCGGCAGGTCGTTGACCACCAACTCGCCGCCCAGCTGCCCTTCTTCCTCCCGCGGTCGTCCCTGTTGAGAATGGGGGTGCGGGCACAATGCTGCCAGCAGCTCCGAGGCATCAATCGTGAGTGCCACGCTGCTGCCATCCGCCAGATCGTGAGGCGGTACGAGCATCAAGCCATGGTGCCGCTAAGAGAAGACCCGTACTACCCCTCTCCCGGAGAGGACGAGGAGCAGCAAGGAGGGTCGTTCTACCCTGGTGAAACTTATCCACAACAAGAGCAAGGGTGGGAGCAGCAGCAAGGACAAGGGCACCAAGCTTTTCCACCTCAGGGAGAGCCATGGTGGAGACAGCAGCAGCAAGGACAAGGGTCGTACCAACCTAGCGAAACTTTTCCGCAGCAGCAAGAGCAAGGGTGGTACCGTCCAAGCCAAACTTATCGCCCGCAGCAAGAACAAGGGCCTTATCGTCCGCAGCAGCACCAACAAGGGTCGTACCGCCCCAGCCAAACTTATCCGCAGCAGCAAGAGCAAGGGTCGTACCGTCCCAGCCAAACTTATCCCCAGCAGCAAGAGCAAGGGTCGTACCGTCCAAGCCAAACATATCGTCCCCAGCAGCAACAACAGGAGGGAGGGTTCTGCGGCCAGTCGACGGCCCAGCAGCAGCATCAACAACAACAAGGAAGACAGGAGCCCTACGGCTTCCGCGTCACCATCTACCACCATGCTCGGCAGCCAGCCCAACATGAGCTTGGCAGGACCGCGCAGCAGCAGGCAGCCCGCCTGAGGATGCAACTGAAGGTGGTGGCTAGGGCGCAGCAGGTCGCGGCGCAGCTGCCGGCGATGTGCATGCTGGAGGGCAGAGTCTTCTCAGCCGGTCAGCACTAGGCTAGAACTGTCCTAACTCCCATGTTGCTTGGGCATGCATGCATGCATGCACCCCTGGCTAGATAATAAATGTGGCGTGTGGTCACAGTGTTGCATTCAAAATTTCAAATACAATACCCAAGAATAATGCACAATGAAACGCTTCTCTAAATAAGGGAACAGCTGGTGCTATATATGTGTTGCATGTTTCAGCTCATTGTCAGCCAATGAGTGGGAACAGGCCCCTATTTTGCATGCGAAGAAACAACGTGTGGCAAGACCAGTAGTGCTAAAAATAACAGCAATTAGAAGGAGAGAAGACCAGACCAAAAATGGTTTCTTGGCTTCAGACCTTCCATCGTCCAAGCCTCCAAGGGAAAGAGAGAGTGTCTCATTCCCATCCACAAAGAAAGGAGTGGGAGGAAACCTGCAGGTGCGGAGAAGGTAAACGAGAGAAGAAGTGTGCGCTTACCTCTGCCTCCTGCCGCTCCTTTACGACGGTAAAAATTCTTCTCAGCCGATCGTAATGATCGACACGAGAGTGCTCGCCCACTCTCGCGTCGATCCAGCGATTCGATGGGGTGCTGTTGTTCGTGGGTGCGTGGTGTTTGCGCCAAGAGATGCAGCAGAGTGAGCCTCCCGAGCTGCACAAGTTGCTGTTCGTGGATCCGTAGCCTCCCAAGCTGCACGTGTTGCTGTTCGTGGATCCGCAGAGTATGTGGCAGGGCGGAGAGGGGGGCTGGGAAAGAAACATCGACATCAGAGACAAAGAAAACAAAGAGGAAATGGGGGCGCGGCTTCTGTGGCAAGACAGCACAAGAAGCGGAGGAGCCATTGACATCAGAGACAAAGAAGAAGAGGAAGAACGGAGCGACGAGCTCTGACACGGACAAGAAAAGGTGGCTCAAGAACAGGATTTGGAGAAAGAAGAAAGCCAAGAACGAACAGTTGGCAACCCTTGTGAAAGAAATTTCACTCGCAAGTAATGCCTTCCATCATCTTATTATTCATCTTTCTAGAGAAACTAAGTTCATCAATGCAGATCAATATGAATATTTGCACAACTCAGATAGATATATGTTGAAAGCATTCAAGTATTTCAATAGAAAATCTGCGGGTGAGAATTATTTGTTCAGATACATAGCAAAACCAAATTAGTAATGTCCAAGAGAGTTCAATTGCCCTCCCCCAGCACCCACCCACCCACCCACACACACACACACACACACAAATTTGTAATTTCTGAATTAGTTCATGTTTGTGCAGTGAAAACAGATCGAGTGAGCATTTCTAACTGAGCAAAGGTGTTAAACGCAGATAGTCCCAAGGCCAGGGCTGCAGCAGGGGAGATACTACGGATCGGCAACCACAACATTCCTAGCAGGGTGTTTACATTCAGTCAATTGTCAGACGCGACCAATTCTTTCAGCCCGGAGAATCTCCTGGGTGAAGGTGGCTTCGGAAGAGTGTACCGAGGCTACATTTCAGAGACCATGGAAGTAATAAGCATTCCTTCTCTCAGCTTCACATTCTATGTTTTATTAAGTTGGCACCTCAAGAAGCTATGCTACATACAGCAGTAACATGTTTCTGATGTAAATTATGTACATACCTAGGTCATAGCAGTTAAGCAGCTGGACAAGGATGGGTTGCAGGGAAACCGTGAGTTCCTCGTCGAGGTGCTGATGCTTAGCCTCCTTCATCACACAAACCTTGTCACCTTGCTTGGGTACTGCACCGAATGTGACCAGAAGATTCTAGTTTATGAGTATATGCCACTCGGTTCGGTGCAAGATCATCTTCTAGGTAATACAGAACAAGTATTCAATCATATTCCACAGAATTTGATGATCATAAATTAAAATTGCATATTTGTAAGTATTACCCATTTGATACTTGAATTCTGCAGACCTCACTCCCAAATCTCAGCCACTGTCCTGGCATACACGGATGAAGATCGCGGTTGGTGCTGCCAGAGGCCTCGAGTACTTGCATGAGGTAGCCAATCCACCAGTGATATACCGTGATCTCAAGGCATCAAATATTCTCTTGGATGGGAGCTTCAATGCAAAGTTAGCAGATTTTGGCCTGGCAAAGCTCGGCCCAGTCGGCGAAAAAAGTCATGTCACCACAAGGGTGATGGGAACATACGGATACTGTGCTCCCAAGTACGCCATGAGTGGCAAGCTAACAAAGATGTCGGACATATACTGCTTTGGCGTAGTTCTCCTGGAGCTCATCACTGGGAGGCGAGCAATCGACACCACGAAACCGACTCGCGAGCAGATTCTTGTCCACTGGGTGAGATTTACATCTAGTTGACCAAGAAATAATATAAATATGAGCTTTCACTTAGGAGTCATACTCAATCGTAACCAAGTAAATAGTTTGTATTTCAGATATAAAAGATTGCCCATACAGTTTAGGATTAAGATGTTGTTTTTCTAAGTGTTATGTATCTGCAGGCAGCTCCACTCTTCAAGGACAAGAAGAAGTTCATCAAGATGGCTGATCCACTTCTTGACAACAAGTTCCCTTTGAAAGGTCTAAACCAGGCACTTGCAATCTCGTCAATGTGTCTACAAGAAGAAGCAAGCAGTCGCCCGCTAATCAGTGATGTGGTGACGGCCCTTACGTTTCTTGCTGATCCAAACTATGATCCTCCAGATGACATTGAACCTCAACCTATAGCAGCTCCCTTTTTGGACAGAGAACTTAGCCTAAGAGAAAATGAACAGAACGAAAATTCCAGCAAAAATGAGTAGAAGATAGCTGAAATGACTTCTGAAACGAGCAGATGGAGACTTGTATAGGTACCAGATGGAGAGCAGAACATGTATGATATCTCTTCTGTAATGTACAGCACATGTAGGAAGGATGTAACAACCATATGACATTCTTGAAAGAGACTGACCAAAGTTCTTTGATTAGGCAATTGCAAAATTTCAGCAGCAAGAGATATCCTGGTGCAATAATTGAGCCAGTAGTTGATGGTAGATTGTGATTATGGACATTTGATGGTTTCACCTGCATAGAGAAGATCAAAATTAGGATAGAACTGGTATGAAAGTCCTTTTCACGTGGTAAGAATGAGATGAAATGGCGTACCAACCACTAGTCACGAAATCTTCCTAAACAATGCCTACTAGTGGTGGAAAAATTGCCACCCTTTTGAGAGAAACAGCATTTGTAGCAACCATATTTGCATTCTTAAAGTGGGTCTGTGTCTCTGTGATGATAGCTATTCCTAAATATAGCCTTTCTATTTAAGAGCGAAGCAGAGAGGAGAACACATTTCAGTAACATAGGTACTTAAAATGGATCTGCAATACACCCCCCATTTCAACCGTTGCAGAGCCAGTAGCGTCAAGAGGCGAAGGGCAAACACTGGGATAAGTAGTTCTCTAGGAATTTTCTCCAAGAATGCTTGCATCTTTAACTTTAAATGCATGGCCAAAAAGTTTATTCAGGGCAGAAACCAGGCACATAAACTGAGCGTGCCTCCAGCCAGATCCAGAAAAATAAACTACGACAAGGGATCTAGCAAAGCAATTCGATTCAGGCTACCACTAGTGCGGAACTAATGCTGGCTCGGTTGTTCTGTAACTTCTGTTGGGCTCACACCACAACTATCCCTTTCTTCTAGTAGTACCAAATGCAAGCAGGCATTGGCAATACAGTACAGTAGAGGGCGGGGAGTCTGAGCGCACCTGCTCGATCCGCAGAGCAGCGAGGACGGCGGGACGGGAATGGTAAATAATCCAATCCACCGCGGCGCCGGAGAGCAAGCACGTCTGGACGAGCGGCCGCGCACCGCATAGCTGCCCACCCGCCACGCAGCGGCGGGCCGGGAAGAAAAGCGCAGCCAGGAGAGGGAGCGGACGAGAAGCGGAGCTGGTCTCCTGCCACCGCGCGATGGCCGGCGGGGCTGAGAGGCGGCCCCGGCGATGAATGCAGGAAGGATGCGTCGCCGGAGCGGCGAGCACGGTTGTGCGGTGGTTGGGCCTAATACACGAAGGCCAGCCGGTAGGTCGACGCGAAATCAAACTAGCCCAGCCCATGAGCGACAGATTGTTATGTTTCTGCTCTTGCTGTCGCGGCTGCTCCCGGTTACTGGTTCCTCGCTATTTTCATCAGCTTGCACTATTAGCAGGAAAAAAAAAAAGACATTTTTCTTTATTCAGGGAAAAAATGGACACACATATTTCACGGAGAGAAAGAAAAAAAGACAAGAATGGGGACGAAAACTACGTGGCAGCTGCGCAAAGAAGGACGTCTCACCGTAGTTGCCACGTCCGTAGCTGTCGCAAAAGCTGGCGCACCAAGCAAACGCAGAGGTCGCCCTCGCGCGGGTCGCAGCCCTCGTGTGCGTTGTGGTAGCCACGTCAACAGCTGGATTCGTATGCTTCCCTTCTTTTCTGTTCGTTGAACAACTGTTTTCTCTGCTCTCCGTGTAAACCGTAGACCACTACTACGACGACGACTTGCCAACAAAAAACAAAAAATCTCCAATGCTTTGAATTTCTCCAGTTCAAACGGCCGGGAAGGTTTTGACCACAAGCTGAAGCAAGATATCTCGTAGACAGTGTTGCATTACATAGGATCCTTCCTGTTTCCTCGTGTCCCTGCAACGCCCATTGAATAATCGGCAGTCCTCTTTACGGTAGTACGTACTACTACGTTGTATGTTAATGCGGCTAATTATGCTCATCACATGTTTGATGCGTCGATCGATCGCACAACAGCAAGAAGCAAGCAAGCAACGCATGCACGAATTAATCCATCTTTGGGAAGCAGTGATGGTCAATGCCCTACTTAATCGGAGGCCTGGCCGGCCGGCTCGCTCATGTGATGGCATATGCACTGCACTGCACCCACCGGAGCTGGAGCACATGGCCACTAGCTCCATGTGATCCCTAATTTAATCTCGGCTTATATTTTTTGGAGAACATAATGGGCTAAGCTAATTATTGGAGACGATTAGTACTACTATATCCGCATAATCTAATCCGAGAGAGATGTTGTTGGGGAAGAGGTGGTTCAGATGCGGTGCAACTTGCAATCAAGCGGTGAACTGAACCATGTGATTATCTCTCTTTTTTTTCTTTTCTTTTCGAAGAGCAGGAACCCTGTGATTATTATCATTGAATGGATATCCTCTGCATATCTTTGTACTACTATATATCCTCTGCGCTAATAGTAATCGTTTGTTTTGTCAGCCAAGCTGGCCAGGTCCGAAGAATCTTCCATGGGTGGTAGGAAGATGGCAAGCTCGATCGATTCAAAATTCAAAACCTGAATAATATACAGACAAATTAAACAGCTAGTAGGAGTACCGGTTCTATTGCCACGCAAGACGCAAGAGAGCAGCTCCATGTGGCCGTTTGTCACTACCCGCTGACACATGGAATATGCGAGAGCGGCCGTGCGGCACCTTGCCCCCCGCACACTCTCATCTTCCCGTTGCTACATGCACATGCACGCACCGGCCGGGTCAGGTTGCCGCATCTCTGCCTCCTAGACACGACGCATCTAAAATTCGAAAAATAAGCGCGATGCATCGGGCGAGACCATGCACATGGAAATGCATAGAACCCTCGGTGTGGCGGTGAGAGAAACCGACCTCTTCGATCCCCATAATATGTACGGAGTATATAATATTTCTACAACACTGCACTGTTTTCATTCAAATTCGAAGTAGCCTAAATATGGGAGTAGTTTTTTTCTTCCAGGAGACAGGTTCTGGGGAGTAGTTTATACACTGCATCTGCATGCATGCATGGATTTCGTTGATCGTGACGTCGGCAAAAAAAAGTGCACAAAGTGACCGTGTGTGGGTACAATGTCTCGCAACAAAAGCGCAAGCGATGTGTGTTACCGGGAAAGCAGGGCCGGTGTGGTTGGAGGCGCGGGTGGAATGGATATACACGAATGACATGACATGAAGGGCTTGCCTTTCCATGTGTTTCTTTCCTACCCCACTTGTGTCGTGCCGACCTGTTGTTTATGAGCGCGCCCGCTTGTCTCGCCAACTTGGCACACCCATTGTGATCGAGATTAAGGTAAGAAAAGTGATTTAACTACTCCTCAATACACCGTATCGAATTCAATTTGCACTTTTATCGTATTGGGTTAACTGTTCGGTACATGGAACTCGATACAACGATACCTTGTTGAGGACTAGGACAAAAGGAGTTGAGACACTTAATTGACACTATGCTTATTCGCATATAAAAATGTACTTACGGCAAGTGCCAACAAGCAACAGTATGATATGGCATCAAGTCGTTGGTGTCATTATCTCCGCGCGGCTTCTAATTAAGTGTTACATATATCCTATGTCTTTTTGGCGTTTCACTCTACTATCGTAAAATCATGCATGTTAAACTCTCGCCGATACCTAACGATGCGACTTAATCAAGGACGAAGTCAGAGAAAAAGACATGGTTCATGCCTTTGTATCTTGAAATCTGACATTGCATACTTTAAAACATAACGCTGCATATTTTGAAGATGGCTTCGTAAAAACTCATTGGCGACCTTTACATGAACGATACTGGCCTTCTGCTGCGGCCCAGCCCAATTGGCGCAACGGAAGAATCTGTTGAGTTGTCTCGCGAAGCAATCCTACTTGGGAGGGTTTCGCTTCCCCTCGAGACACCTTGGTAAGGGACTTGTCCCACCAGGGGCGTCTGGTCTTCCCTCCCTGGAGAGGAACTCTACGTCGAGCCCTTCGCTTCTTTCTAGAGGAGACTGCCCTCACGAGGAAAACAACCCATGTGAGGGTGACGTTTGTATCTCTGTGCGGTAACGATAGCGCCGCGGGGCGACAGAGCCGCATTGGCCACAGTTGTCGTTCTCATGTATAAAGTGTGAGCCGCAGCTGTGCGTGCCAAAGCTCCCTCCGAGGCTTTTCTCTTTGGTACAAGGAGACCGGTCCGACGCTACAAAATGGAAGAAACGTCATCTCGAGCCCCCACCACCTTGCCATGGACGGTGGCACTATCCTCGATGACCAAGACCCAGCGGCGGAGCTACGTGTTAGCTGTGGGGTCGGCCGACCCCACAGCTTTTGAGAAAAATAGCCTAAAAACACTGTATAGTTACTGTACAATGTGAAGAAAAAAATTAAAAAGTATGTAATGACCCCACGCTTGGCTTCGCCACTGCCAAGACCAGCAGGCGCCACAGGGCTCCGCATGTCTTCTCATTGGCACTTTGTGGTAGCCCTTTTCCGCCAAGTATGAGCGGGAAGGAGGTCCAAACGCCGGTATAAAAGGAGCCCCTTGGCTCCCGTAGCAGAGGACGGAGAAAACTCACCGCGAACCCCTCTAGTATGAACATGGCACAAACTCACATCTTGTACTGTAATTGCAATCCACAGACAAGTAGGAGTAGGGTTTTACACCCGAAAGGTGGCCTGGACCTGGGTAAACTCTCCGTGTCACCATTATGGTCCATTCAAAGCTTTCCTCTTGAGACCTCATGAGGTGTCTTACGAGCGTGGTTAGCCCCCAGTGTTCGAACCTCTTGAGAGTTCATGTCTTTAACAGACCACCTCTCCGACAGATACCATGATAGCTATCTCCGTGCCTTGAAGATCTTCCATGTTGAACAGGGGCATGGGTTTCCAAGATAACCCACATTTCTAGGAGCCCAAGTGGGTAGAATCGGAATTCTCGCGTCTTTGCATTCATGTGTTGGAAGTTCGGGATCTTTTTCGCGCTTTTTTGCAAAATGAGTTCAGGTGCACAACTATCGAAGTTGTCATAGAGTTTGGAAACATCGTAGACAATGTGTCGGGGGTTAGTTTTAACCAACACTCTTATTTTGATTTCAAAAATGACCCCAAGTGTTGTAATTTGAACTCTAATACTAGAGGCGTACTTCTTGTTACTTATATTTTCTTAACTTGACAAATTCAATTTTGAACTTAAGTTGTGGATTCAAATTTTTAATTTGAATTCAGAATCTCTAAAAATCATTCTTCACAGACTCTTATTAAATTCAAATACATATATTTAAAATTCGCAAGAGTACTGAACCTGGATCAAAGACCATTTTATTCCATTCGTAATATTTTTTACAAGAGGAATATTACGATTGAATAATTATAGAAAAGGGAAAATTACAAAAGGTGAAAGAAAAATCCTAAGCTAAAACCTAGTATAAGTCTTCAAGTTTGCTAGAGAGGATCTTCAATACCTTCAAGAAAGCAAAGACAAAAAAAGATTGTTAGGGTTAGAATGTTGCCAACAGATAGTGTGTGGCATTTCATGTTTTTGAAGGCTGAAACCTCATCAACACTTGGTTGATCAAGTTGTTGTTTCTAGAGGGACATTTTGAAAGCTCAAATTCAAAAGCATGAAAGTAACAGAGGCAGTAAGTCCAATATCATGCACTTATGGAATTTAAACCTCACTGTCAAGTGCACAAGGAAACATAAGTCAAGAATTGCATCCACAATAGCAAAAATAAGAAATCAGAGAGCAATACCAACATAACATTGCATGTATTAGGAAAAAATAATCTTGTGACAAATGTTACATAAACAATGGTTAATGGTACTAATCCCAACATGTTAAAGGATTTAAACAGACAAAAACGGGCCTATATATTAACTTCTAACCGAAAAACATCGGGGACAGACAAATTTTTCACGAAACAGATACGGTGGCGCCTTCACCTTAAAAGTCTAATCTAGGGCTTCTGGAATCCTGCTCCGGCACCCTGCCGGATGATTGCCTCCGGACAGATGCGTGAGTAGTTCATCCTTGGACTACGGGTCCATAACAGTAGCTAGATGGTGATCACTCCTCCTTGTGAGATCAAGCCACTATCTTGTGAGCTACCTAACATGATCAAGATTGTTCTTATGTAATTGCCACATGTTGTGTTTGTTGGGATCCGATGAATCATGACATTATGATCAGTTTGTTCATGTCCTTATATTGAGCTTCACTTATATCTTTGTTAGTATTTTAATGTGTTCTTCGAACTCTCCGATGTGTATGGCTACTCTGGACAAGTTATTGTATGCATCTCCAATAGAGGGTTTTATACTAGATAGTGGGTTCATGCCTCATTGTTACCTCTGATCGAGTGAAAGAAACGTGTAAGGGGAATGATGTATTGTTGCCACCAAGGATAAAACAGCGGTGTTCTTATTTGTGTGATGAGAATTATTTCTTATATTATGTATTGATCTTGATGGATTTATCTATTTCTTTGAGCAATTTTTTGTTGCTTGCAACTTAATACCAAGTGATTTGTTGGATATCTTTCTTGAGATGGATTATTAGATATGGAAGCATGCTGGATAGATGTCCATTTGTCATGACGTAATGCCTACAAGATTAGAACACGTGAACTATATCTTGTCATAATAGCATTGTTATTCCCTCATGATTTGTCAATTATCTAGCTGTAATTTGTTTACCCAACATGTGTATTGATTTATGGACAGACACCACAAGTGAAACTATGGCCCCGGTCCATTTTCTTACATTGATTACAACCCCCATTCACTTGCTTTTCATCATCACTTGGTCGTTTTTCTGTCTTATTTTAACATCTAAACACTCGATATGTTTAATTCTCTTGTTTACATTAGACGGGAAGATTGACAACCTTCCTGGAAAGTTTTGAGCAAGAGAGTGTTTTCGTTTGTCTGCAGGTGTTACGTCTCAAACGTATCCATAATTTCTGATGTTCCATTATGTTTTCATGCCATATGCCACATGTTTCTTCTACACTTTATGTCGTTTTAATAGATTTTATGGGACTAGCCTATTGACAAGATGCCACAGAGCCAGTTCATGTTTTCTGTTGTTTTTAGTTTCATAAAAGTTGTTCTGCAAATATTATCTGAATTGGACGAAACAAAACCTAGAAGTCTTAGAAAGTCGTCACGTACACGGAGTCCGGAGGAGACCTGGAGGGGCCCTCAAGGGCCCCATACCATGAGGCGGCGCCCTCCTCTGGAGGGGTGGTGTGGGCCCCATGGCTGCCCATCGACATTGCCCTCTCTCCTATTTATACCTCTCGGAGGGTTAACCCTAAATACAACAGCCTTTTCTACCGAAAACATTTGTAGTCACCGTCATCGTCAACCCTAGTTCGGGGGGGGGGGGGGGTTCTGGAGCTCTCCCCGGCATCCTGTCGTGAGGGACAATCATCACCGGAGGCCTCTTCATCACCATGCCTACCTCCGGAGTGATGCGGGAGTAGTTCATCCTTGGACTACGGGTCCATAGCAGTAGCTAGATGGTTGTTCTCTCCTCGTCATGCCTCATGTTTAGATCTTTTGAGCTGCCTAACATGATCAAGATCATCTTATTGTAATGCTACATGTTGTGTTTGCTGGGATATGATAAATATTGAATGCTATGTCCAATGATTATCAATCTATCATGTTATTTTCATGTGTATTTTATTTATGATCTTGCATGCTCTCCGTTACTAGTAGATGCTCTGGCCAAATTGATGCTTGTAACTCCAAGAGGGGGTATTTATGCTCGATAGTGGGTTCATGCCTCCCTTTCACTCACGCCTGAGTGACACAAACGTAACGGGTGGGGGATGTGATGTTTCCATTAGGGAGAAAACAACAATGCTTTGTCTAAGGATGATTTTATTGTCTATCCATAGAAGATAAATAACATGTGTGGTGAACAAATTACAGCTGGGAAATTGACAGAAATGAAGGCTGCATCATAGTGCATATGCAAGACAAAAGGATTACTATGTGATTCATGCGGGCATTACAACAAGATACATAGACCATCATCCAGCTGCATCTATGACTAATAATCCACCTTCCGAATATAATCCGAACAAACGTTGGGTATTAAGTTGCAAGCAACAGATAATCGCAGTAAGCAAAGTGTGTAATGTAAACTAAGTAAACACCGTTGTTTTATCCCTAATGAAAACAACACATCCTCCATCCGTCACGTTTCTATCACTCGAGCACATACGCAAAGGAGGCATGAACCCACTATCGAGTATAAATACTCCCTCTTGGAGTTATTATCATCTACTTGGCCAGAGCATCTACTAATAACTGAGAGCATGAAAGTGTTGGGACGCGTAGGGATAAACGAAAACTTTTCCTACGCGGTACTCCCAAGATCTAGCCGAGGTAGAAGGCCACGAGTATTACCACTAGACGCGCAGGTGCGGATTATCGATGCAGCGCGTCGGGGCAGTGCAGTCCCACGATCCGATCCGGCCGATCCAATCCCTCGAACGTCGAAGTGCTGAACGTACAGCACCTCTGCCGGTATCCACACGTACGAGGAGGAGCTCCGACGGCAGACTGCTAGGTCTGGTGCGACGGCTGGACTGAGTGGGGCTAGGGTTCCCAACGCATGGGAGAGTGGACTAACGTGCCCGTTGGGCAACCTGCGCCCCTCTTTATATAGCGTATGGTAATGGGCTGCACAACACTTGTGGCCCATTCCCTCTGTGAGTCCGACTCACTAATTCAGTCCATTTCCGGTTCGGGTCCAACCCAACCAATATTTGCTCCCGCTCTTAAGTGTGTGACCCTGCAGGCTCATGGCGACTTGGACACGATTAGAGTCCGACTCTCAATCGATCAATCGGTAGCGGCTCCTAGCAGAACGTGCCGACTCCCAAGTTCCATTGAGTCATGACGACATACCTTTCAATGTGATATTCATCTTAGTCCTTTTTGCCTCACGATATACCTTGTCGAACTATAGGCGATTTATCGTCATCCCTTAAATAGTTCAACTCTCTTCTCGATCCGTGATATGCGATTCATCTGACTAACTCTTAGTCAACCGACACAGTTAACACTTAACTGAGTCGCGCATGGCCATGCTTCCTGAATCATATCACTCGAGAGGGCCCAGAGAATATCTCTCCATTAGGAGGGGCAAAATCCCATCTTGATTATCCACATCACGCAGCTTGCTTCTCATTCGACCCGAACTCTGCCTTTATAGTTGCCTTGTCACAGAACAACGTTTGACAGAACCTAAGTCGGTGATCCACAACTCGGATTGTGCGACAACCTCAGGTCTAAGGATTACATTGATTGAGACATGCAAATGACGACTTGATCATTGCATCTCAATGTGGGTCAGTCCGACTTGCTAAACTCTTTAGCCAAGTCCGTGAACGTTGGAATGGCATCACCATGCCCATGACAAGTGGAACCGTGTCATCAGCCAACACTCACATTAGTCTAGGGTGTGTGTCCAGCACAACCTTAACGACCAAGGACAATTAGTATGAACAACATGAATACATAGTTCCACAATCGAATCACATATTCAATGACATATATCAGATGTTCAAACCAAAGGACAACTTAATAACTTTATGAATACATTGGGAATTACATCATCTATGATTGCCTCTAGGGCATATTCCCAACAGAAAGATCATAAATAACATATGCATGAAGATAACATGATAGATTGATAATCAGAAGACATAGCATTCAACATTCATCGGATCCCAGCAAACACAACATGTAACATTACATAAAGATGATCGCGATCATGTAGGGCAGCTCACGAGATCTAAACATGAGGCATAAAGTGGAGAAGACAACCATCTAGCTACTGCAATGGACCCGTAGTCTAGGGGTGAACTACTCACGCATCACTTCGGAGGAGGGCATGGTGGTGTAGACCCCTCCGGTGATGAATTTCCCTCCCAGCAGGGTGCCGGGGAGAGCTCCAGAACCCTCCCGATCTCGGGATGACGATGACGGTGGCCTCGGGTGTTTCTCCGGAAAAAGTGGTATATCTTTAGGGTTCACGTATCGGGGGGTTATATAGGCGAAAGGGCGATGGCAGTGGACGCCCGAGGGGCCCACACCACCCCCAGGCGCGGCCAGGGGCGCCGCCCTATGGTGTGGCCCCCTGTGCCCCCTCTCCGGGACTCTGTGGAACCTTCGGGACTCTGTGGAACCTTCGGGACTCTGTGGAACCTTCGGTACTCTGTGGAACCTTCGGGAGTTCTAAGACTTCCGGGCTTTGAATTTCCAATTCCACGAATATTTCCAGAACAACTTTTCTGAAACTAAAAACAACAGAAAACATGGATCTGGCTCTGTGGAATCTTGTCAATAGGTTAGTCCCGAAAATCGATAAAAATGACATAAAGTGTATAGTAAACATGTAGGAAATA
This sequence comes from Alopecurus myosuroides, assembly GCA_028641055.1. Taxonomy (NCBI): domain Eukaryota; kingdom Viridiplantae; phylum Streptophyta; class Magnoliopsida; order Poales; family Poaceae; genus Alopecurus; species Alopecurus myosuroides. The sequence continues at coordinate 98,026,428 of CM054061.1, forward strand.
ACACGAAAACAACATGGAACTTCATAAATTAAGGATACGTTTATGACGTATCACTTGTCTTCAGTGACTTCTCTAGCTGTTCTGGAATGGCAGCTTTGGCTTGGCAAGAAACGATAAACCGAGGGTTCCTAGACGGAGCCTCAAATGATCCAGGGAGCCAAACTAGTGTTAGCATTCCTTTCGGTGGGCTTTCAATCTCTTCCCGGTTATTCTTTCTATCATTTAGAGTCATTTTGGTTGATTCTCCTTATTTGTTAGTGAGTGAAAGTGCACTATGGTCAACTAGAGGGGGGGTGAATAAGTTGACTACCAATTTTTCTTCTTTTCCTTTTTAGTTTGGGCTAAACAAGTAATACAAGGTTCTAAAGATGTGCATCTAAGTGAGCAACCTATGTGATATAAGATATGATACGCAATGGAAGTAAAATGAAAGAGAACAAGATAAACCACAAGTGTAAACAAGCAGACAAGGATATGTTTCCCGTAGTTCATTCTCAATATAAGTACATCTACGTTGGAGAGGTGGGGAGCCACCTAGGCGCTCCTCAATATCACGGTTGTGCGCACCTTATTCTCCTTGAGCTTCTCCGGTGAGGGAGATTCTCGTTTCCACTATGAGGTCGACTTGAATGCGTTGACCAAACCTTTACACGAGGTTGAGGACACTCCACAAGATGGATGGAGGCTATCAAACAATCCGAAGCTTCTTTGCAACAAGGTGGAAGCTACAAGCACAAGATCTACTAAGGTTTCTATGCCTCAAGTAGGATTCTAGATCTACTAGGATTAGGTGGATGGATGTGCAATTCCTTTGGTGGAATCACGGATCTAGGTCTCCTCTAGCTCTCCACAAAGTTATGGGGTGATTGGGTGGTTGGAGAGGGAGATCTAGGAGGTTGAAGATTTCATTAATAGCTAAGGGAGAGAGTGATAAAAGCTTAGCATTTAAGAGGTAGGGGAAGGGCTTTAAATACCCCTTCCCCAAATCTGGTCGTTGCCCACTCCCACGTTGCACCGGAGGTACCAGTGTTTGCACCGGTACCACCGGTGGTCTTCACACACTGTAGCCCGCGCGACTCCTTTTCTTCTTTGCAGATTCTTCAGTGGTGGAGGTACTGGTGGTTCTGACGGAGGTTCCGCCAACCGGTACTACCGGTGGGTTCCGCCGTGGCTTCCGTTGTGATGCACCCGAACACGTTTTTGGCAGACCCGGCACCGGTAGCTCCACCGATACCAAACCCCCACCTGTAGCTCAGTTGAATATGCGGAGGTACCGGTGGGAACACCGGAAGTTCCGCTCACCGGTACTACCGGTGGCCTCCGCCCTGGACTCCGCCGTGAGCCACCCGAAAGCGGTTTTGGCAGAGGTACCACTGGTACCGCCACCGGAACCTCCCACGTGGGAATGTGCTGAGAAACAGCAGGGGGCGGAGGTATCGGTGGTTTCACCGGAGCCTCCGCTGCTTGTAGAAAAAGTTTCCCAACTTTGTCTTTTTAAGCTCTTTCCTTTAGGATAAATATTGTAAGCCTTTGAGAATGTTTATTGGGAGTATTTTGGAATTCTGATAACTATCAAACAAACCCTGCACATGCTCAAAATTGTGATTAGTCCTTTAGTTATGTTGTCATCAATTATCAAAACGGAATATGATCTTTCATTCTCCCCCTTTTTGGTAATTGATGATAACACAACCATTTGCATCGCTAGGTCACAATCAACATGGACGAGCTCCCCCTAGAGATATTCTCCCTTCATGTTGAATGAACTAGACAGGAGGGATAGGATGATAATGAGCAAACTTGTTAAACACAAATATTAGGGAACCCATAAATAGGATAGAATTAAAGCACTAGGTTCACATGTCTTACACCATGCATAACAAGGTTCACACAATACGAATAATAAACATACGAAGTTCACAAATAACCAACTCTCTCAAGGAAAACAAAATAATCGAAACGAAAGCACAGCTTGAGAGAGAAAAACCCGTGCAAATGCCCAATGCTCCTAAATAGATGGCTCTCCCCCTTTGGCATCAACATATCAAAAGAGGGGAAAGAACGATGCTAACGCTCCAAGGTTCACTCGAAGGAGTTGTCCATGCTAGGAGGACGGGCACGACGGCGAGATCTAGTCACTTCTTCTCCAGGTTCATCATTAGACCATTCGATGATTTTGCCCTTGGAGTCCTTGGTCTGCCACTTGCCCCAAGTAGTAATGCTATCTTCAACGGGAGAATCCACAGTCCCCCCTGCATCACGACGAAGCTGTCGATCTGCCTGTGCTGCCTTGCGGTGCTTGAGTTTCTTGTCATAGTGAACTTCCCACTGGTGTTTCTCCATCTTATTATTCACACGGAACACCTTCTTGAGAGCCCGAGCCATCCATTTGAAAGAATTTTCAGAAGGAGGAGGGCGAGAGGGCCCGGCTTCTTCGTCTTCTTCATCAATAATGACCCGTGGCTTGGCCTTGCCCTTGCGAGGAGCGGGAGTGGGATGCACAACCGGTTCGGGTGATCCTTGATAAGAAGCATTTTCTCTGTGTGCGGGATCCAATTGGTGTCATCATGGGATCCTCCGTGAACTTGGCATCCCACACGTGCAAGATGATCTTCATGATGAATGGCCCAGAGAAAGCATTCTTCCTTTGCACTATGACATGCCACAGTTCATTCCAGATATAGTCAAGCACATCAAGTTTGTGATTCATACCGGAGATCCGTTTCTCATGAGTAAGGATCAAGAGATTCTTGAGGTAACCTTGGATCTCATCAATGTTGCCCGCCTTGGGGTTGATTGTCTCCCGATAGATACGAAGCATGATATCATAGGTGGGGTAGAGGCCCTTGGTGAACCCAACTGCAAATTTCTTCCAATGATAGAGAGGAGTAAGTTGATCCTTGTTGATGGTAGAGTCGTTGGCAAAGTGAACCCGGAACCAGCCGCTATCATACTCCGGTCCACCACCTAAAGGTCCATGATCCGGATAGCCACCAATGAGAACACCCACTTCGGACCACTTGATGGTGAGCTTCTTCCCTTTGGTAATCCAAATGAGGTCACACTCGGTTTCATTAGCAAGGTGCACAGTGGCCAAGAACTCACACACAAGCCCCTCATCATAGTCTTGCTGCACTTGCATAATGGGACGAAGACCAAAGGCATCAATAATTTCCAGAGCTTCGCCAAAGTAGTTGGGCTTCCTCTCCATATGACCAAGATTCCGCAACATTTTCCTTGATCTTCCTCATAAGACTCTCATTGTAGATCTGTTCTTAGAACATGGTATGAAATATTGTGTCCCGTCCCCAAAACTGTGGCATCAAGCGATATCGGTCAATGATGTACGGGTTCTCGCAGTGAGTTTCCAAGAAGACACTCTCGGATACTTGAAGGGCATATTTCTCCTTCTAGGGCAAAGTCTTCTCCGGGGCCGGGAACCTTGGCTTGCGCTTGGGTTGAGAAGGATCCAATGTTTCTTCGATCTCATCCACTCGTGGTGCCTTGCGACCACCCATCTTCTTGGTACGAACTCCCTTGGAACCGGATGCATCTATGAAAGAGATATAGAGAGAAAAGCACGATAAAGAGATAATGCTCAAGTTTAAAAAACTCACCATTCAAAGAAAGCAAGATTTAGGGAACATTAGAGACGAATAACAACGAGATAGGGCATATGAACACAATCCACTCTAGGAACCAAAGTAATTCATGCCTAATGGTCACAATATAGATTTCTAGGGTTTGTACTCGCAAATCCCTACTCCAAAACCCTACTCCATACATCGAAATGCGAAGAATAGGTTTCTCCTAGTGCTTCTCCATCCGTCAACGAGATGGGAGAGAGAGGGAGCCACATACCCGCATCCATGGTGAAGGGTGGAGGAGGAGAAAGATCCCCGGAGCAGTCCAAGGCGAGGAGAAGGCCTCCCGGCAGTGGAGCGCTCGTCCCGGTGGCAGAGAGAACAAGGGCGGCGGCAGTTGTGAGGCGGCTGGGGTGGGGCAAGTGGGGGGAAATAAGATCTATTATCTTCTTCCCCCGCTCGTCCTAGGGTTATCCCCTCAGAACCACAGCGAGCGGAGGCTCCGGTGGTTTCACCGGAGGTTCCGCTCCCTGCCCATGCGGTGCGGCGCGATACAGAACCGCTGGGCGAGATTTTCGCACCAGCGGTAGTACCAGTGGGTACCGGTGGATAGTCGCGGCGGAGGCTCTGGTGGTTTCACCGGAGGTTCCGCTTGACCCAGTTTCAACGCGCCAGGATTAGAAAAACAAGAGCATTACTATGGAAATGAGCTTTTGGGGAAAGGAAGCTTGGGTTGGATAGTTGTAACTGTCATACGAGATGCATTACTTGATGCGAATTCACAAGATGCAAATGAGAAAAAGCCGAACTCGCACAAGTTGCCAAGGGGGGAAAGTAGTATGCGCTTGAAAGAGCCAAAATAAAATCAATTCCTTGAGTAGGAGGTTGGTGGTCGTGGCCACCATGTTTGAGTGTGTACTTTGGCACCACGAAGATGTATATTTAGTCCAAGAGTACTACTCACAATTAAGCACAATAAGTCAAAAAAATGACTAGATATGTAATGAAGAATTGATACTTTGGCACCACGAAGTTGTATCTTGAGTCCAAGAGTACTACTCACAGTTAAGCACAATAAGTCAAAAAATGACTAGATATGTAATGAAGAATTGATTTCCGCATAATAAGAGGAGGGTACACTCATGAGTTGAGTGACGCTCCCTGATACGTCCATTTTGCATCACTATTTTATATCATAATTTTCTGTTATTCATCGATATATTTCATGTTATGATGCATCTCTTATGTTATTTTATCTTATTTTGCATGTTTCATATTTTTTGGAGAATAAACACTGGGACCAGAAATCTGAAGGAAAAAGTACCGTCGAGATACCATATTTGAGAAGATCAAAAGAAGAAGGGGGACACCGGGGGTGTCTTAGAAGATCAGAGGAGGAGTCCAGCCAGAGGGGGCCCCGAGGGAACCCTAAGCCTCAGACCATCATCGAAGAATTATTCCGCCGCCGCCACGGGGCGGAAAACACCCGAGAGACAAAAGCTCTCTGGCAGGGAGAAATCTGCCGGGGAAATTCCTCTCCGGAGAGGGGAAATCACCGCCATCGTCACCGTCATCACTCCGGGCATCATCAAGATCGTCATCATCATCACCATCATCATCAGCACCATCACCCTCATCATCCACCGTCGTCCCGCTGTAACAATTAGGGGCCTCTATCGTTGTTTTATATTAGATCTCTCTCCCGGTGTGGATTACTTGTTAGTAGTTGATGCTTGTGAGATTTATCGTTGTTTGCACTTTATGACCAGATTGTTATCATCCATTATATCACCTCTGATTATGATACATATGATGTCTTGTGAGTAGTTCGTGTTGTCCTTGAGGACATGGGAGAAGTCAAGTTGTTAGTAGTGAAGTAATGTTGAATAATATTTAATGGATTGATATTTAAGTTGTGGTGTTATTCTTCTAGTGGTGTCATGTGAACGTCGACTACATGATACTTCACCATTGATGGGCCTAGGAGAATGCATCGTGTATTTGGCTAGGGGTTGTCGGAGTGAAAGAAACCTAAACCCCCGTTAGGAAACCATTACCTGAGGGAGCGTAGGATCCCGGAGTTTAAAGTTGTGGTTAGATTTATTTCTTAATTACTTACTTGTAGTTGCGGATGCTTGAAAGGGGTATAATCACAAGAATGTATTAGTCTTGGATGGGACGGTACATGTCGCACCCGGACTTCTAGAGGATACTCACCGTACGAACTGAACAGTATTTTGATTGGATTACGGGGCTTACCGGCACCCGCATCTCTTACGAGTAGGCCAACACTTATGTGTGACAACCAATCTTTACTATTCACCGTCGATGTAAACTATCCCGTAGAAATCAGGACACTACCATTGACGTACTTCATACCATACACACATGGTACGTCAACGGCTTTGAACAAGATGATAACATAACATATCTCTAAGACACAAAAGATTGAAATAAGTTGCAACTGGCCCTCACTAGGGCAGAGAATAGCAAATACAATCATCCAGAGGACACATGTCCCAACATAACATCATTACAACTCAGCGGAAGCATTCAAAGGGGTCTGAGTACAGACAAATCCAAATAGGCTTAAGAAGCCGGGAATGAAAATAAAACGGAGCCCATCCACGATGTCTCGGATCCTGCCCGGGTTCGCTAACTACTCGTCAGCAGCCTCGTCAAACTCCACGTAGTAGCCGTCACCTGGATCCTCGTAAGCGTAGTCTGCGGAAACCACAGCCCCAAAGGGGTCAGTACATAAACGTACTGGCAAGCAAGACTCACAGTTCACCAAAGTGTAGCCCGTCAACACCAAGCACAGATGCCTTGGGTTCAACGGAAGATAGGGATATAAAAGATGCTGCAACTGGCGGCTCTAACCATCTACAGAACATACTACAACTTCCGGTCTAACAGAAAGGGATAAGATAGCGTATCGTAACCAACTATAGCTAACCACCAAACAAACCCATCCTGGACCTCGCCCCTTATCCAAAGAAGCAATCCGAGGATAACTCACACCGTTGGATTAATGATGGATCAAATTGTGGTGTCAATAAGCCTATTACTAGTCAAGTTATCATTAGTTAGGTGTAAGTCGTTCTGAGTACTTGTTAGCCAGTACTTTCACCAAGTCAACCATAACCGTGGAAAACACGGCTTCTCGAGAAGATTTATCCCTGCAGGGGTGCACCAATTTGGCCGTACACGTAAGAATAACCCGCCAGATGGAAAGGCCTTTCCCACCAAGCGGGGCACTCAACACAACTCAACTCTTCTTCGCATCAAGCCCAAAGCACCATGTGCTGTGCGTGCGCGGCTAATCGAGCCCCACGAAGCAAAGGGGACCCTCATAGCACTGGAAGACCACGCCGCCCTAAATGCCGACTACAAAAGTTCCACCCTGGCCTCGGGTTCGTACCTGCATATGCGTGCATCAAATGGAAAGCCCGAACTAAGTGTGGTGATTTGGACGAGATGCGAATCGAATCAAATTGAGGGGGGCGCCCATACACGCTTCCCACATGCGGATAGTGCGCTCATCATGGATCAGTAGACAAGACCCTTTTCCTATTAGGGTCGACACTAGCAGGCCTCAAAACCACACCGGGCCTCCTGCCGGTGCCTTAGCAGCAAATTATTATTACCTCAAATTAACAGGTTGTTGTTTAACATCGAGCCCCAGAATATAATAGAATATGGTAACAGAAAGTAACTGATAACAGACTCGAGCAAAACAACCCTAAGCATGCTAGTAAGACACGGGCTCAACCAAGGGGTGATGGGAGTGGAGATGAGGCAATATCAGGGTTCAGGGTATCATGTGATAGGTTCGTAACAGAAGAAACGATACATATGGCTAGCAGAAATAGACAACGGAAAGTATCGGTAACCAATGTTGAAAGGAACACAATTGTTCATGTGAGTGATAACTTGCCTGCAAACCCAATAGCCGGGTACTGAGCTAGATCCTCAGAAGGGGTGTCGTAAAGATCGTCGGTCTCAACGTCGTCGTCTATCCGAGAAGAAGCAAGCAAACAATACAGGAAGAATAAACAATCAATATCATGGCATAGTGCACAATCATAGGATGATGCATGTCAAGTTAATGGATGCATCAAAATAAACTAATTGTCATGATAACACAACTTAAATGGACACATATGCAATTTTGAGCTGCATATGAAAAGCCCATGGATTTTGGTTAGATTATTTGTTTTCCAACTAATCAACAGGTGCTAGTGGTTTAGTATGATGCATGCATGAGGAAAACAACAAAATAACAACAATAGAACCAATGGAAATGAGGTTTAGCAATTTAGAATTTTATTCATTAATTTAGGGAATTTTTGGTGCCTTAAAGGTGACACACAAGTATTTGTTGTTTTCAACCATTTAAATTGTTCAAAACAAATAAAAAAATCATATTTGAAAAGATCATGAAATTTTGGGTGGATTACATGTTTCAAATACTGAAAAAGGCATTAGGATGAATTTATTATGACTTAAACAAAATTAAACAAGTTTTAAATGAATTTAAAACAAGCATGAATTTTATTTGAATTTTTATTTGCTCAAAACATAATTTCAAATTCACATTTGAAAAGGTTATACTTTGGTGGTTTGAAAACATATTTTGCATGTTCAAAAATAATTTAAATTGGACAAGTATTGATTTTAGCAATTTTAAATGATTTAAATAAGGTTTAAATTATTTAAGCAATTTAAATTATTCAAACCATGAAACAAAATTTATATTTGAATAGGTTATTTGAAATAGCATTGAAAACATATTTTATTTGCATGATTTGGATTTATTATGATTTAGTTATGGAATTTAGAAAATTGGATTTGAATTATTTGAATTTGAAATTTAAATGCATTTGGAAATTTCAAAACAGTACACAAATGGACTATTTGGATAGACAATTTAATTTAGAACAATAAACATATTTTACTTTTGTTATTTAGAGTTATAGATTAAAAGTTATTAACAAATTAAAATTGAGGACCAAACTGTAATTAAAAAGGTTCTATTTTTGAAAGAAACATGCTGGTAAACTTTTGTTACCGCGCTGTAGCTACCCACAGCCACTGCCCCGTGGGCCTGTGGCCAGTGTGGCACGCGCGCGCGTGCGTGGCAGTGAGGCCCGCTGACGGGTGGGGCATGGATGTCAGCCACGCGCGCAAAAAAGGGTGGCTTTTTATTCCGCGTAGCCAGGAGTCGAACACGCGACCGCACGCGTGCGACAGAGCAGTGCAACCACCGCGTTGCTGCTTCAGTTTTGACAGGAACAGACTCGCAGTGAGGTTGAGCTTCAGAGGAAGCGTTAACTGAATTTTTGGACGCGCGCACTGCACCCTGACAGAGGACGTCGCCGGCGATGGTCTGACGTGGATGATGCGCTCGTGGTGGCTGCGGTTGGATGCGGTGGACGTGCACGGTGCTGTGGTGATTGTGAACAGCAGAGAGAGAGTAGGGGATGGGTGCCACGGTGGCTCACCGTCGATTGGAGGGGTGGCAGAGCTCGGGGCAGACGGCGGCGGAGTGGTCGTGGACGGCGGCGCGTATCCAGGGGGTCACCGTGATCGCTCAGGTGTCCAAGCTGATGAGGGGATAGTAACCCGGTATGCCAACTCCCAGGTGTGATCCGGCCCAAACGGCAGCTGGACCGGATCCGGCTAAGGCCAAAGAAACTTCTGGGAGGCCCAAGGCTTGTAAGATTCGTAACCCGGATTGTGGGTTGCGGTAAGGAAAGTTAGAGTTTGTATAAAGAGTTCGAGTAGGACTTAGGGTGCGCTTTGTAGGGCAAGCCAAGGGGGGTATGGGTGCTATATAAACCAACCCCTAGGCTTAGCCTGGGAGAGATTCAAGTCATAGTTGTAACACCTGTTATCGAGTATCCAGCATAATTCATATTGAGATCCGGCGAGTTATTTTCCGGTTCTTAGATTGCTTTCCGCCATGTCTTCCTTCGAGCTAAACCCTCTCCCGAATACCTGTGTCGACTTGCCCCAAGATCAGTTACCCCCGGTAACATCTGCCGTGATTATCCCACGACAGTTGGCGCCCACCTTGGGGCCTGCGTCCAAAGGTGTTTACATCACGGGAGAAGCTCGGAAGAACATGAAGAACTTTGTCGTCGGCGAGATCTACTCCAATGACGAAGGAAAAAGGATAGTGGACAATTCCGGGTGGGAGTTGGAGCCGGATCACCTCGAATCCGGATCCACGGTGTCGATTGGCCAAATCAGTATCTTCATCGGTATGGTACGTACGCTCAATTTAAAAGGACAATATCATGTGCATGTTACAGGGACTTCCAACAGGGACAAAAAGGCGTTAAAACAGACAGTGAATTCAGTTTCCTCGGCCACTCCGGGATACTTGAGATGGGCAGAGCAAGAGGTAACGTGGAGCAGAAGGGATCATCCGGAAGGAATAGAGCGTCCCGGAACCCTGGCATTGGTAGTCTCGCCACAGGTCAATGGTTATGAATTGAGAAAGGTATTGATGGACGGAGGGAGCAGCATCAACATCCTATATTGGGAAACCTTCCTGCGCATGAACCTCAAAGAATCTCAGCTACAGAAAAGTTCGACGGTTTTTCATGGAATCGTGCCGGGTCATTCGGCGCGCCCCGAAGGAAAAATTACATTGGAAGTAGCCTTCGGAGAGTCGGTAGATAACTATCGGGTGGAATGGCTCACGTTTGAGGTGGTCAGGTTGCACAGTCCTTACCACGCGTTGTTCGGAAGGCCGGCTTACGCTAAGTTCATGGCTAGGCCGTGCTATGTATATTTGCAGTTAAAGATTCCAGGCCCCAAGCAGACCATCACTATCTATGGAAACCGGGATATAGCAGCAGAATGCGATGAGGGAGATTCGGTAATGGCTGAACAAGCCTGCAGAAAGGAAGAACTTAAATATTACCGGTCTCAGGTGGATCCGGATGATGGCACAGCATTGAGAAGACCAGATTCCGAGGACGAAAGAGTAAAATTTAAGGCGGCTCAAGACACCAAGAAAGTAGATTTTGTGGAAGGAGACCCCACCAAGCAGTTCATTATAGGGTCCAATTTGGAAAGCGCGCAAGAAAAGGCTCTAGTGGAGTTCATACGCTCAAATGCGGATGTGTTTGCCTGGACACCCAGCGACATGCCGGGTATCCCCACCGAGTTGGCAGAGCACAGTTTGCATGTGGATCCCAAGGCCAGGCCTGTGAAGCAAGGTTTGAGAAAAATGAATGAGGAAAGGAGAAGAGCTATAGGTGAGGAAATCGCGCGACTATTAACCGCAGGCTTTATCATGGAAGTATTTCACCCCGACTGGTTAGCAAATCCGGTTCTTGTGATGAAAAAGACAAATGAATGGAGGATGTGCATCGATTTCACGAACCTCAACAAGCATTGTCCAAAGGATCCGTTCGCGCTGCCAAGGATAGACCAAATCATAGACGCGGTAGCCGGAAGCGACTTGCTATGTTTCTTGGACGCATATTCGGGGTACCACCAGATTAAACTCAAGAGGGAGGATTGGGAGAAAACGTCATTCATAACCCCTTTTGGGGCCTTCTGCTACAAAACCATGACGTTTGGATTGAAAAACGCGGGCGCAACTTACCAGCGGTGTATTCAGAAGTGCTTCGAGGATCAAATTGGGCGCAACGTGCACGCGTATGTGGATGATGTGGTTATTAAGACCCGGAAGGCAGAGACATTTATTGATGATTTAAAGGAAACGTTTAAAAACTTGAGAAGGTATCAGATGAAGCTTAACCCAACGAAGTGTGTATTCGGAGTTCCGGCCGGGAAGTTACTCGGCTTTATAGTCTCCGAGAGAGGAATCGAGGCAAACCCGGATAAAATCAAGGCCATCCAGAGTTTGAAGAAACCGGAAAATTTGAAGCACGTTCAAAAGCTCACGGGCTGCGTAGCAGCCTTGAGCCGGTTCATATCCAGGCTTGGAGAAAAGGCAATACCCTTGTACCGGCTTTTGCGGAAATCAGATAAGTTCGTATGGGATCAGGAGGCAGATGAGGCGTTTGAAGCACTAAAGAAGCAGTTATCTGAAGCGCCAGTACTAGCGGCGCCGGGTCCTAAAGAGCCTATGTTATTATACGTGGCAGCCGGTCCCTGAGCCGTCAGCGCAGTAGTTGTCGTGGAACGCAAAGAGGATGGGAAAGGTTACCCGGTCCAGAGGCCGGTTTATTATGTCAGCGAGGTGTTGTCGGAAGCGAAGCAGCGTTACCCACATTGGCAAAAATTGGTGTTTGGGGTCTTTATGGCCAGCCGGAAGTTGAAGCCATATTTCCAAGAACATCCCATAACAGTGGTTAGTTCAATACCAATGTCGGATATCATCAGAAACTCGGATGCAACGGGAAGAATAGCCAAATGGGCAATAGAGATGGGAGATTATCATATCAGCTACGAGCCCAGATCGGCAATCAAGTCCCAGGCCTTGGTTGATTTTGTTAACGACTGGACGCACACTGGAATGGTTACCGCAGTCCCAAGTTCCGAGTCATGGACCATGCACTTCGATGGATCAAAGCAGTACGAAGGGTCAGGAGCTGGAGTGGTGCTGACCTCACCAAAGGGGGATAAACTAAGTTACGTGCTGCAGATTCACTTCGATTGTTCAAACAACGTGGCCGAGTATGAGGCTCTGTTGCATGGCTTAAAGGTAGCCAAGGAGATGAACATTAAAAGGATACGATGCTTTGGAGATTCGGATCTCGTGGTGCAGCAGGTATCAGGAACCTGGGATAGAAAGGACGCCACTATGGCAGCGTACCGCAGGGAGGTTGATAGGGTTGCCGGGTGTTTTTCCGGGTATGAAGTGGAGCACATAGACAGAAGAAAAAACGAGGCAGCGGACGCACTCGCCAGACTCGGCTCGCGCAGGGAGCCGGTTCCACCTAATGTTTTCCTGGACGAGCTATGGCGACCGTCAGTTAAATCCGAGTCTGAAGAAGAACTAGCAAATCGAGACCCGGATGTGGAGCTCGTGGCTACAATACGTGACGTTCCCGAGTGGACAGAGCCATATCTGGCCTACTTATCGCGGGGCGAACTACCAGAACAGGAGGTACTAGCAAGACAAATCCTGAGGCGGGCAAAAGGATATGCTATTATCAATGGGGAGTTGTACAAGAGAAGTGCGGCAGGAGTCTTTTTGCGCTGTGTGACACCAGAAGAAGGCCGACAGATCCTTAAGGAGATCCATGAAGGTGATTGTGGGCATCATGCGTCCACAAGGTCCCTTGTGGCCAAGGCCTATCGGCATGGGTTCTTCTGGCTCACAGCTCTAGCAGACGCGGAACGGATAGTGGCAAGGTGCGACGGATGTCAAAGGTACGCTCGCCAAACTCATGTGCCGGCTATGGAGTTACGGACCATCCCATTAACTTGGCCATTCGCTGTTTGGGGTATGGACATGGTTGGCCCCTTCCATATGTCACCTTGCAAGAAGACGCACCTTTTAGTGGCTGTTGATAAGTTTACCAAATGGGTGGAGGTTATGCCGGTCACCAATTGCGAAGCGGCCACAGCAGTCAAGTTCCTGAAAAGAATTATATACCGGTTTGGATACCCCCACAGCATAATTACCGACAATGGAACCAACATGTCCCTTGGAGAGATGGAAAAATTTTGTGGCAGCAATGGAATCAGGCTTGATGTAGCATCAGTGGCACATCCGCAAGCCAACGGGCAAGTGGAGAGGGCGAACCAAGAGCTACTTCGTGGATTGAAACCACGACTGAGGGTTCCTTGTATCAGGGCCGCTGGGGCATGGGTTGAAGAACTTCCTTCCGTGGTCTGGGGTATCAATACTACACCTAACCGATCCACCCAGATGACACCTTTCTTCATGGTCTACGGCGCAGAAGCAGTATTACCAAGCGACATCATTCATGATTCACCAAGAGTGACAGCCTATGTCGAAGTGGAGAACGAGAAGACCCGGCAAGACGCCGTGGATATGTTAGAAGAACAAAGGGAGCAAGCCTTGGAAAGGTCAGCCATATATCAGCAGGACTTGCGAAGATATCATAGCCGGCGGGTGAAAAGCCGGGTCTTCCAGGAGGGAGACTTGGTCCTGCGCTTGGTTCAGACAAACGAGGGAAAGCACAAACTATCGCCACCATGGGAAGGACCTTTCATCGTAAGCCGGAGTCTGCATAATGGGTCATATTACTTGATAGATGCAAGAGAAGAATCGGCCACAATCAACGACACTGCTCACACTACTGCACCTATGCAAGAAAGAGATAGACCATGGAACGTGGCTCAGCTACGTCCGTACTATACTTAGCAGAAAACGATGTAACAGGCAGCAGGTTTCAGACGCACTCTTTTCCTATCCGGGGCACCCTTGGGGACTGGACGGGTTTTTAATGAGGCGGCTTGCTGGCCTAATTTTCTCATATCAAATAAAAAGGAGATTATCAGGAAAAGAGGCAATTGTCATTTATACGGTGTGCATATTCAGGTCTTGAGGGCTGGTTGCTCCTATAAGCACAGCTGCAAACTCAAAAAAGACCCGGCCTTGATGCCAATGAGTTATAGGGGCCGGTCACTTGAAAAAACGAGTGCGGCTACAATCTTATAACCGGACAAAGAAGTCCAAATTTCTCGGCTATTCTTACTTAAGCTCGATGTGACTCGCAACAAAGTGGCATGATTTGTTCGCTTACGATTACTGTCGGTCATGAGACCCAAACGGGACTTGCTTGACCCCGTTTTCGTATTGATGTAACAACATGGTATCCACGCGAAAGCCGGCTTATAGTACAAGGTAGTTGAAAGGGTCATCTAAACCACAAGTTATGCAGAGTATAAGGCTAGCAGCCGGAAACTCAACGATTATCAAGCATAACTTCAAACATCATAAAAAGTTGTCCTGAAGTCTTGGGCATTTAGCGACAGGCGATTCGTTTCCTTGAAAAGAAACAATCACGTGTCCTAGACGCGGAAACCCGGACTGGGGGACTTGTGAGCTCTGAAGAAGAAACAGCATTATCCAGCCGATAAAATTCCAACGAGCCATGCATCCGGGTCTCGGGGGCTTAGGGATCCGGGTGTAAGCCCGTTCCCCAGATGTCAACGAAACCCGGAGGTCGGGTCTCGCCAAGGAAAGCATAAAAAAAAAGTAAAGGTACAAGGTATCAAGAATAAAGTAAGTGGATATCAAGAACAAGCGGGTGCAAAGACACATTAATCAAAAGCCCAAAGGGGCACAAAGTGCATCGGGAGTTTAAACAAAAATATTACAAAAACCCTAAAGTATCAAAAGAGCACAGGCGCTCCGCTTAAACAAATAATAAAGCTGTTTTAACGACGCTTTGCCGACTGACGCATATGGAATGATAGGCGATATTCATTACTTCAAGCTGCAGGATCCATCTTGGCCTTGCCCTTGTTGCCACTGGTGGTGGCGGCGCCACTCGGATCAGTAGCAGTCCCGGGTTGCGAAGTTGCAGGAGCAGAGTCGGCATCGGCCTTCTTGGCAGCTTCGTCCCTTATCTTGATTGCCTCCTCCCTCCAACGGGCAAGCATATCGTACGGCTGGGGGCGGTTCGCCTTGACAATCTTGTCATTAGCATCTTAAGCAGGGAGAATCACATCAATCTCTAAGCTATCAGCGATAACGCTAACCGGATGACGGACTTCTTTCTGAATAGCCTTGAAGTCCTTTGGCAAAAACTTGGACCCATCCAAGTTGAACTCTGGAAATCCGCTCATAAGTTTGGCCAGCTCTAGCTTGGGAGCGTAGGCTTTAGCCAACGCGAGCCCCCGGGTTACCCCAAATCGGCAGGAGGACCGTTTCCAGTGCCAAATCCACTCGGGGATCGTGGAGCAGAATTCCAGTAATCTCTTCATATTATCTGGCCTGACACCCGGCGGTCGCAACTCATCAAGTATCCAGCTAACTCCGCTGCAAAGTTGGCGAAGAGTATTTTTGATGGTTTTTAGCTTAGCAGCGTCATCTTCTTCGGGGGCAGCATCACTTGGGCCTGCTAAAGAGGCCAAAGGAGCAAAGATAATAAGTAAGCAAGTACAGTGGTTCATATCAAAGGAATCCGGGTCATAAAAAAGGTGAAATTTAAAAATCTTACCAGTCGCGGTACGATAAACGTCAGCAATTTGCACGGAAAGTGTTGTCAGTTTATCCTTAGCCTTGTGAGCTCTTTTCCTGTACCTTTTCGTCATTTTTTGGCACCTGCGAGCTTCAGTCTCCGCAGCTTCACGAAGGGCCGTTTCTTTTTCAATACGCTTGGTGGACTTGGCCAGCTTCTTCTCCAACTGTGAAACATAGTCCTATAAGGAAGCATGAAGAGGGATTAGCCAGAAACAGTATACAAAGTTCCAAGCAAGTTACTTAGTAATTTACTTGGAACTTGGGGACTATGTGTGGAAACAATTGGTACTACTCGGGATTACCTCGTGCTTGGTTATTAAGGCGTCTAGTATGTTTTCTTCATCACCCTTCAAGGTATGGAGGGCATCTAGCATTTGAGCAAAGGTCATGTCTTCAGGGCGAAGTCGAGAAGGGCCGGAAGACTGGCCTTCCTGTTGAAGGGTTGTTCCGGGTCTGGGGGTCGAAACCCGGACCGTTTGAGTGTCCGGATTAGGAGAACCCGACTTGGTCTCCAAAATGATATCTTCGTCCACCTCCTCAGAGGGCTGGGGTGATGCAGTTTTTGGTGGAGGTGGGTCCTTAAAAGGGTCTTCTTCATTTCCGTCCTCGGCCTCGTCCTCAACCTCAATGTCCATGTTATTACTCGGCTTCTCCTCTCCCTGCCTTTCTGCTTCAGGAATATCCGGGTCACTCAGCGTAACTGTGGCGCTGAAAGGAAAAAAGGAGACATTGATTAGTGGAATGTATGGAAAAAAGAAAGATAACAAGTGCGAGAGAATGTAAGTAAAGGTAGTTTACCCGGTGTTCACGGCATAGTCCGGGGGAAGATCGCAGCTCGAGGCGGATGATGTTGGTAAAAGCACTGGCTGCGGTACGGGAAATTGCCCAGCAAGTGGATGACTAGGAGATGGATGACGTTGAGGAGATTGGGAAGGTTGAGCTGGAGGGGTGCTGGCTCGATGAGCGGGTGAGGTGGAGATACCCGGGTTAAGGGGATCATCCCCCGGAGAACTCCAGGTCACCCTACGTTTAGTCGGGAGAGGGTCCTTCAAGAAGGGTGAATGTGATAATCGCACATTAAGTTCACGCATAGTGGCAAAGGAGTAAGGCGCACAAGACATGGAAGAGAAGGGAACCTTTTCAACTACCCCTCTAGCTTTCCTTTTGTTTCCAACTGGGGGTTCTTGGTCAGACTCGGTGGCTTCCGGGTCATTTTCTTCTTCCTCCTCTTCGTCCTCTGACCCTGAAAGCCGAGTAAGTATCAGATAAGAAAGGACGAGTGGTAAGAAAGGTGGCACAGATGAAAGGCAGGTATAAAGGTTATGAAAGAGTACCCTCGTCGTCATCAATGGACTCGTTTTCCCCTTCGGGGTCTTGGGAGGGAGGAGAGTTCTCGACCTTCCAGAAGGGATCGTCAGCCTGTGAACAAGTAAATGCAAGTAGTGGTTAGAGACTATAGCGGATAAAAGTGCTGAAACAAGAAAAAGGGGGTCAGGTCTTACCGCTGGAGCGGGATTCTCCCGAGTAAACGGGGGTAGCCCGGTAGCGTTCTTTATAACATCTAGCCTCTCCATCAGGAAGCCCTTGATGGTCTTGTTGGTGTTGCCAGCAGGGAAGTTCTTGGTGGAGTAGCGGAGGGAGTCCGTGATGTGACCCGAGTACTCGTGTAGCAACTTCGAACGAATGGAGTTGGGCTGAACCCGGAAATCTACCCAAGTCTTTATTAGATTAAGCCCAAGAAGGCCATGGGCTGAGAGGGCTGCTAGTTTGGCCAAAAAGGGCTGAATTGCTTCCCTATCAGGCTCGGGTGCAAAAGCGCTAAAAGACTCGGAGGGTTCAAGGAGGCTCTCCGAGTAACCCGGCAATTTCCTCTCACCATCCGGAGAAGTGTCATGGCAATAAAAGAAAGATAGTTGCCAGTTGTTGACGTGGGAGTTCAAGTTAAGAGTTGGCATTAGTGAGTGCTTGCGGCGCTGGATAGATACCCCGCCACAAGTAAGAAGAGCTCCGTCATCGCTCTCGCGGCACAGCTCGCATTGGAATAACTCAATAAAAAGATCCAGGCTTGGTGGAATGCATAAGTAAGATTCGGACAAGACTATGAAATGGGTAATATTCAGCATAGAGTTAGGCCCTATGTCGAACACCCGGAGGCCGTAGTGGCTTAAGATTTCCCGGAAGAAAGGGTGACCCGGAGGACGAAATCCCCGGGTCACGTGCTCGGTAAAACAGATTACCTCATTCCCGGCAGGAGTAGGACGGGTCTCATCGTCAGGAGCCCTCCAATGTATCTCCTTTTGAGAGGGAAGGATTCCTAATTCGGCCATTCCTTCCAGCTTGGCCTTCGTCGTTGAAGACCGACCCCAGTTGGCAGAAGTGGTTTGAGGGGTCTTGGTCGGAGCCGGGTGCCTTCCCTGTCTTTTCGGAGCCATGGAGTTGACCTACAAGGGACAAGAGATGTATGGAGTAAGATTCGGAGTATCAGATTGTCCGAGTCTGGAAATATCAAGACAATGCGAAGGCTAAAATAATATCCGGATAACGCGCTACGATGTTAAATGTGGAGGATTTTCCGGGTGTCAGATGAGGTTGAGTAAATTGTTAATTACTTACGTATTGAGGTGGGTTGGGCGAACATGGATGGTTGCCCATACCTTTATTGCGAAGGAAATAGCTGGAAAAAGAGGATTTTCCGGATGTTAATGAGACAAGCGGAAAAAACAAGGTGGAACGGATCTAGGTTGAAAAGCTTGCGAGCGATCTTATATAAAGTTTGATGGTCAATAAATGCGCGGGGATGAGCTGTGACTATGCATCAGGTGCTTAGAGGAGCTAAAGACTATCGAAGCGGTTTGATTTGACGACACCAGGAAGGTAATTTACGGGTTGATCCAGATCCGATCCAGGTCAAATTGAAGAAATTGCGAGTTTCAATTGGATGATTGAGAGAGGCTTACCGAGGGGATTGAGGTCCGAAATGAGGGTGGTGCGTGGCGCGGCTTGGGTGTCTCTCCACGGCCCTCGATGGGAGAAGCGAAGATGTGACGACGATGCTTGATGGCGGTGCTGGATAGCTCGAGGTCGAGCGCGGCCGGCAATGGCCTTGTCTTTTGTAGTGTGCGCGAGCCCGGCGGCAGGAACTGCGAGGGAGCGAGGAGAAAGGGGATGATGAGGCGAGGTGAAAGGCCTAGGTTTACCTTCGATTGATATTTATAAGGGAGGTGGTGAGCTCACCCGTGGCTGGAAAACCGGAAGTTACGGAGCCGTAATTATCCGCGCGGATTTGGCGTTGCATGCGTTCGGAACGAGGTAAAATGTTCCGTTGGCGGAGGAAACGCAACTTACCCCGAGATATCAGGGATCCTTATCGAGAGTGGGACCTTAACATTTTAGGGTTCAACTCTGGAAAGGCCTGTTAGGCATTCGGGGGAGGATCGAGTTACCGTATGACCGTCATGGAGCTATGCCTAGCCATCTGTCAAAGCAATTTAACCCGGTTCCCATAAACTTGGGTGTTTCGTATCTTTTTCAGGGAATAGCGAGCGCTTCAAGAATGAATCTGTGAAACCCGCGCTATCCTGGGGACTACTGATGAGGGGATAGTAACCCGGTATGCCAACTCCCAGGTGTGATCCGGCCCAAACGGCAGCTGGACCGGATCCGGCTAAGGCCAAAGAAACTTCTGGGAGGCCCAAGGCTTGTAAGATTCGTAACCCGGATTGTGGGTTGCGGTAAGGAAAGTTAGAGTTTGTATAAAGAGTTCGAGTAGGACTTAGGGTGCGCTTTGTAGGGCAAGCCAAGGGGGGTATGGGTGCTATATAAACCAACCCCTAGGCTTAGCCTGGGAGAGATTCAAGTCATAGTTGTAACACCTGTTATCGAGTATCCAGCATAATTCATATTGAGATCCGGCGAGTTATTTTCCGGTTCTTAGATTGCTTTCCGCCATGTCTTCCTTCGAGCTAAACCCTCTCCCGAATACCTGTGTCGACTTGCCCCAAGATCAGTTACCCCCGGTAACATCTGCCGTGATTATCCCAGGACACAAGCGGTAGCGGGGGAAGAGGCGGTTTGGTTTCAGAAGCTAGGTGGGCGAGTGGCGAACGGAGGCGGCGGCAGACATCGGACGTTCAGAGATGAACATCTCCGGCGAGGTTCAGAGCGAGGGGAGAGTGGCGGGGAGCGAGAATTTGGCGGCGGAGCGAGGGGGAGACAGGAGCCTAGGGTTTCGGGGCACGGTGCGCTGCCCTAGGGGGATCTTATAGGGGTGCGGGGGCGCTGGTGGCCGTCGGACGCGCAGATTGCCGCCGTGGCTTCACGGATTCATCGCCGTACAGGAGGGTGACGATGGAACATAACAGGAAAAAAAACGAATCGTTTTTCTGCGTGGCTAGCGGGCTGGGCTGCGCTGCGGAAGGAAAACGAGGAGAAGGAAAGGAGAAATGGGCTGGGCGCAGCCCACTCTCTGTTGGCGCCAAAAAAAAAATTGTTTTTAAATTTGTTCTCCTGTTTTTTTTTTGCTGAAAAAGAAATTGGAAGCATTTGATAGGTTTTAACTTATTAAAAAATTTGGAAAAATTAGGGTAACCTTTTTAGGTCATTTGCAAACAGGTGTTAACTTTTATTTTCAAAAAGTTTGAAATTTGTTTGCTGTTTGAATTTAAACCAAATTTGGGTGAAATTTTAATATTAAATGATCATTAATAAAAACCAACTTTTATATAGGGTAACCCCTATGTTAATTATAACCCATTGATTAAATTTGTTTTATAATTTGCATGAATTCAAATTGGTTGCTGTTTGATGCTTGATTTGAATTTTAAATATGATTTGGAATTTAAATGATTGATTTAAAACCATCATTTTAACAAGTGATCACTATGGAATAAAATGAAATAAATTGTTGTTTTTATTTGTGATTTTTATTTCAAATGTTGTAACAGAGCAAGTATGAAACAATCATTTGAATAAGGGTTGAATTTGAATTGTGAAAACAGGGAAAAACAGATGCAACAATTAAGAAACAAATGCAAACAACATGAAAACAATATGATGACATGATGCAATACTTTAATAAACATGAAACAAACATTCTAAGGGGTGGTTTTTCATACTTGGGATGTATGAAACAAACATTCTAAGGGGTGGTTTTTCATACTTGGGATGTTACAAAACGCCCCCCCTTGAAGGAATCGCGCCCCGAGATTCCTACTGAGAAAGGAAAAGGTCCGGATACTTCTTGCGAAGATCCTCTTCGGTCTCCCACGTTGCCTCTTTATCGGAATGATGCGACCACTGCACTTTCAAGAACTTGGTGCTCTTGTTGTGAGTCTTACGCTCGGTCTCATCGAGAATATGAACAGGGTGCTCCTCATAAGATAGATCATCTTGCAGTTCAATGGAATCATGATCAACTGCACGATCTGGATCCTTGAAGCACTTCTTGAGTTGTGAGACGTGAAACACATCGTGCACCTTGGATAGTTTTTCTGGAAGTTCAAGACGATAAGCATTTTCTGCCCGCCTTGAGAGAATGTTGAAAGGACCAATGTATCTTGGTGCAAGCTTTCCTTTCACACCAAAACGATGAGTGCCTCTGAGGGGAGTTACACGGAGATATGCCTTGTCACCAGGTGCATAGATCATATCCCTGTGCTTGCTGTCATAGTAACTCTTCTGACGAGACTGGGCAATCTTGAGATTGTCACGAATGATGCGAACTTTCTCTTCGGCTTCCTTAACAATGTCAGGACCTAAGAGTGAACGTTCACCAGCTCCAGACCAATTGATTGGACTCCTGCATCTGCGGCCATAGAGTGCTTCAAATGGTGCCATGCCTACGCTTGCCTGGTAGTTGTTGTTGTAGGAGAATTCAGCATATGGAAGGCAATCCTACCATTTCATGCCAAAGGAGAGACCACATGCTCTGAGCATATCCTCGAGAATCTGATTGACTCTTTCGACTTGCCCCTAAGACTGAGGGTGATAAGCTGTGCTGAACAGAAGTTTGGTGCCCAATGCTTCTTGAAAACTCTTACAGAAATGAGAAGTGAAGATACTTCCACGGTCTGAGCTTATTTCCAATGGAACACCATGAAGAGGAACAATCTTTGCTGTGTAGAGCTCTGCTAACTAGCTAGCTGAGATAGTTTCCTTGACAGCAAAGAAGTGAGCTACTTTAGTGAGACGATCAATAACAACGAAGATTGCATCGTTGCCCTTCTTGGACTTTGGAAAACCAGTGACAAAGTCCATTTCAATCATGTCCCACTTCCACTCAGGAATTTTCAAAGGTTGGAGTAGACCTGCTGTTTTCTGATGGACTGCCTTAACACGTTGACAAACGTCGCATTCAGAAACGTATTGAGCAATTTCACGTTTCATGCCAGGCCACCAATACAGTGTCTTAAGATCCTGGTACATCTTTGTACTTCCAGGGTGGATGGAGAGAGGAGTTTCATGAGCCTCCTTGAGAATGATATCTTTGAGACTTTGAACTTGAGGAACTGCAATGCGTCCTTCGAAGAACACAGTTCCTTTATCATCAACTGAGAAAGACTTGAATTTCTCCTTGCCTTCCTTGATGTGCTCAACCATCTTCTTGATTTCAGTATCACGAAGTTGTTCAGAACGAATCTTGTCCTCGAGGGTTGGACTAGCTGTCAAGCTAGCAAGGTAGCCTTGAGGAACAAGACCAAGGTTCAGCTTCTGGAATTCTTCATGAAGTGGAGGTTGGCTTTCCATGATCATGAGATTGTTGCAGTATGACTTGCGACTGAGAGCATCGGCCATAACATCAGCCTTGCCTGGAGTGTAAGAAATGGTGAGATCAAAGTCTTTAATCTTTTCAATCCATCTCCTTTGCCTGAGGTTTAGATCTGGCTGAGTGAAGATGTATTTCAGACTCTTATGATCGGAAAAGATTTCAGTTTTGTTACCCAACAAGTATTGTCTC
The DNA here is from genome assembly GCA_028641055.1 of Alopecurus myosuroides. Classification (NCBI taxonomy): domain Eukaryota; kingdom Viridiplantae; phylum Streptophyta; class Magnoliopsida; order Poales; family Poaceae; genus Alopecurus; species Alopecurus myosuroides. Next base: position 98,049,115 of record CM054061.1, read on the forward strand.
CATTTCTTGAGGGCAAACACAACTGCTGCAAGTTCAAGATCATGTGTGGGATAGTTTTTCTCATGTAGGTTCAACTGACGTGAAGCATAAGCCACAACTTGGCGTTCTTGCATAAGAACTGCACCTAGACCTTGGAGAGATGCATCACAGAATATCTGGAAAGGTTTGGTAGTATCTGGGCCAACCAGAACTGGGGTAGAAGTGAGTTTAGTCTTCAGAAGATTGAAACTCTCATCACATTGTGGAGTCCAAACGAACTTCTTGTCCTTCTTTGTGAGATCAGTGAGAGGTTTGGCAATCTTGAAAAAGTTTTGGACGAAACGACGGCAATAGCTAGCCAAGCCAAGAAAGCTTCTAACTTGTTTTACCGTCTTAGGAGGTTTCCAATCAACAATTGCTTTAACCTTTTCTGGATCAATGGCTATGCCCTTGGCAGAGATGACATGACCAAGGTAAGCAAAACTTCTGGAATCCAGAACTCACATTTGGAGAACTTGGCATATAGACGATGCTCGCGAAGTTTCATGAGAGTGAGACGAAGATGTTCTCCATGCTCTTCCTCAGATTTTGAGTAGACCAGAATATCATCGAGATATACCACAACGAACTTGTCGAGGTATTCATGGAAGACAGAATTCATGAGTCTTGAGAATGTCGCCGGTGCATTGGTGAGACCAAAGGACATGACGGTGTATTCATATAGACCGTACCGAGTGGTGAAAGCTGTTTTTGGAATATCTTCCTTTCTGATCTTTATTTGATGGTAACCCATCCTCAAGTCCAACTTTGAGAATATTGAGGCTCCAGCAAGTTGGTCAAAAAGATCATCGATACGAGGAATTGGATACTTGTTCTTGATGGTTTTCTCGTTGAGAGGACGATAGTCAACCACGAGTCTTTTTGTTTGATCCTTCTTGGCAACGAACAGAGTTGGGCAACCCCAAGCGGAGGAACTAGGTTGAATGTAACCTTTCTCCATGTACATATCAATTTGCTCCTTCAACAATTTCAGCTCAGGAGGAGCTATCTTGTATGGATGCTTAGAGATTGGAGCAGTACGTTGGTTCAAGCTCGATCACGAACTCAACTGCTCTGTCCGGGGGCATCCCTGGCAACTCTTATGGAAAGACGTCAGGGAATTCACAAACCACCGGAACATTTTCGAGTAGAGGTAGAGGTTTTGCACCGAGGGTGTACAGCTGAACAGAACTTGATTCACTTGGAGAATAGACTATCTGGCCAGACGGGTGGAACAGAGTTATCGACTTCTTAGCACAATCAATCGTAGCTTTATTGTCCTTCAACCAATCCATGCCAAGAATGACATCAATGTCAGAATTGCCAAGCAGAATGAGGGAAGCAAGGAATATGTGACCTCCAATTAGAATCTGATTCTCATGACTGATCTTGGAAGTTTGCATAGTTGCTCCAGGGGAGTTTACTACTAGCGGGGAACCCAAACCAACAAAAGGTAGCTTAACTGCTGTCGCAAAGATCTTTGACACGAAAGAATGCGATGCTCCGGTATCAAACAACACTTTAGCTGGGTTAGAGTTTACGGGGAATGTACCGAGAACGACGTCAGCAGCTTCCTCAGCTTTGTCGGCCTTGATATGATTCACCCTCGTGGTCCTCCCGACAGGCCTGTTGTTGGAGTTGAAGGCTTTAGCCGGGGGAGCGCGAACCATTGCCTGGTTGGTGTTGGGGCGAGGAGGTGGTGGAGGTAGCTGCCTCTGAGTGCACTTATCAGCATAGTGTCCAGTCTGCTTGCATTTGTAGCAAGTGACGACACAAGGTGCATCTGGCCTTGGCTGCCCCATTGAGAACCTCTGAGCCTGCATCTGAGCTGGGTTGGGTGGGCGGGAAGCGAAGCCTTGAGAAGCTTGGGCATATGGAGCCCTAGTGACAGCACCATTTGGCACCCAGATGCGGCGCTTTTGCGGAGGGGTGGTCATGTTGGAGGAGGAACCACCCTCACGCGAGTGCTTGCGGGACTCTTCGAACGCCTTGCGCCCATTCTCCTCATTGAGCGCGGTGTTCACGAGCTCCTCGAAGTCCTTGCACTTGATGTTGGTGAGAGCGTACTTCAGTTCCGGGTTGAAACCTCGGCGGAACCTTGCCATCTTTTTGGCCTCAGTGGACACCTCATCACCAGCATAACGAGCGAGGCGATTGAACTCATTCTGGTAGCCAATGGCGTCCAGCTTGCCCTGCTTAAGAGAGCAGCACTCTTCATGCATCCTTTCCATGAGACCATCTGGGATGTGGTGCTTCAGAAAGGCATCCTTGAAACAACCCCAGGTGATAGGGTATCTAGCTCTCATGGTCTGGTAGTTCTCCCACCAGGTAGCTGCCTGACCCTTCAGTAGGTAGGTGGCATACTTGACTTTATCCTCCTCAGCAACATGAGCAATGTCCAGAGCCCTGGCCATCTCCTTGATCCAGTCATCAGCATCCAGAGGCTCACGTGTTGCCACGAAAGCTCTCGGACGCATACTGAGGAACTCCTTGATGCTGACCCGTGGAGCATTCTGGTTGTTGTGCTGGTTAGCCTGGATCTGGGCCATCTGAGCCACGACCTGAGTCATCTGAGTCAACAGCTCCGTGAGCGGAGGTGGTTCAGGCGGGTTGCTCCTTGTTGGCGGCATCCTGAATAGACATGCATTTTAGCACAACAACAGAAAAGGATAGACTTGGTAACCGAAAGATAGATTATTCCAACGCATGAATAGATAACCAACAGGTACATCATCACATGTTCAAATACATCAGAATATCCAACACACCAATACATGGTTCGAAGCCAGAGGATAACTAAACATAGCTATGAATGGATACATCGGTACTCCCATGCTCATCACGCAGGACGGCGGTGAGTAGTACGACGAGAGATACGGTGAGGAGGAATCCCACGGAAGTAGGTAGAACGACGATCCACGTAGATCGGGACTGCTCTGAGAGCGACTCTCGGTGTGGTGAAGTAGAAAGCGTCGTCTCCCTGTGCTCCAAAGCGTGGAATCCCAGTGTAACCAGCTCCGAGGTTGAGGAGTGGACCTCTGATCGACTTGTAACCTCCAGCATCTGGCAAACTACGTCCCACTGTCTGATGGAAACGTGCAAAGCGCTCATCTCCAACAAAGTCTGTGGTGTACGTAGCCAGAGGAGTCAAAGCAAGGTAGAGCTGGTCCCTGACTGAGGCCAACTCCTGAGAAAGTGTGGTGGCAACAGCGTCACTGTGCCTCACAAACTGAGCGGTGGTGTGCAGCCTGGTGTTATCATGCTCGTAGACATCCAGGTTGTCGTAGAGGGTGAAGTGAGCTCCCGCTGAAGTGATGTAACCACGGGGGATGTGGCGATAGATAGAATCGTCAAATCCCCGGTAGTCAGCACGAAGGACGGTGAGACTCACATAAGCTGCCTGCTGCACAGCCATATCCACTGTGGAACCTACTGCCTCGTAGCGGTGGACAACGCTCATGCCATCATCTGACAGAATGTAGACGATAGCCTGGTAGTAGGTCTGGTCAAACTCTCGCTGCTGCTCGTAGACCTGGTACTCTGGTGCCCAACGGAACCCCAGATAAGTGACCATGTCTCTCAGCATCTCCGGATAACCGGTGGTGCTCTCGCAACGAGTCATCCGAACCACCTGCGGGAAGAACCTGAGATCCATCTGCAGATGATCGGGGAAGTTTTGATTAGACGCCGGTAGAAGAACTGAAGTGGAAAGCAACAACAAGGTTCAACGGACGAAAACGATGTTGAGAAGAACAGGATATCGAAGCAACAACGGGAAACACGAGAGCAAAACTCCTGAGGTACTACGGAAAAACCCATCCGGGCTTCTAAAGGATCAATATCTACTGCTTAAGGGATAGAGGATTTGCTTCCGGGGCTTACACGCCTCCGTTCTCAATCATGAGTAGGCAACATGATAAATCATGTTACAACCACCTCCATTCCTAAGGTGTGACGCCCCGAGATCGGGCACTATGCAGATTTTAGCATTCCCGCCAAATCCGCATAATAACCGATTCCAGGTTGCCATTTATGATAACATTACAATAGTTCACGAATAATCCACAATTACAACAGCATCAGAAAGATACAAGATGACTCAACGAGCCAGGGATACAACTGATACATTACAAAGATCCAACATAACAGCGGAGGAAACAAACGTCCGTCTACGGACAAGATCCAAATTGGACTAAGAGTCCTGAAGATAACCGAAGGCGTCCAATCCCTGCCCAGGCCAAGCCGGAGGGATTCCCAAGCTAGCGTCGTCAGACTTCAAACCTGTTGACTGCAAGTTGGAATTTGCAGCCACGAAAGAGATTCGTGGGTCAGTACGGTTAAGTACTGGCAAGGGGGATAAAACCCATACTCACAAGATACCGGCGTAGCCAGTCATCACAAGATACAAATACTTTAGGATCAACGGAAAGGAAGGGGTTATTGCAAATAAGCGACAGCGGGCTGCACTAACCAACTACAGAGATTCTATTACTTCCAACTATCAGAAAGGAGATAAGATCGAGTGATAGTAACCAACTGAAAGATAACGTCAAACAAACCCATCCTGGATCTCGCCCCTTATCCGAAGAAGCAATCCGAGGATAACTCACACCGTGGTATTAAAGATGAGTCAAGTTATTGTGTGAATAACCTATTACTAGTCAAGTTATTAATCATTGGGTGAAACATGATTGATCATTATGTTGAAGTTGTCCTGAGTACTTGTAAGCCAGTACTTTCACCAGGTAATCCATAACCGCGGAAAACACGGCTTCTCGAGAAGATTTACCCTGCAGGGGTGCACCATAGTAACCACACTCATGAATATCCCGCCAGATGGAATGCCTCCCACCAAGCGGGGCACTCAACACAATCCAACCCTTCTTCGCATCAAGCCCAAAGCACCTTGGGCGCACGGCTAATCGAGCCCAGAAGAAAATGGACCCTCATAGCACTCTAAGAACGTGTCCCCCTATATGCCGACTACGAAAGTTCCACCCGGGTACCAAGGGCTCGCAAGATCATGCATGCAGCAAATGGAAAACCCGAACTAAATGAGGCGATTTGGACGAGATGCGAATCGGGTCAAACTGAGGGGGAGCCCATACTCCCCAAATGCGGGTAGTGCGCTCATCATGGATCAGTAGACAAGACCCTTTTCCTATTAGGGTCGACACTAGCAGGCCTCAAAACCACAAAGGGCCTCCTGCCGGTGCCTTATCATCAAATTATTATTATTATTACCATTAGCAATTAACAGGTTTGATTGATTAACATCGAGCCCCAGAACATAATTAAGTAATAACAGAAAGTAACGGGTAACAGACTCGAGCCAAACAACCTAAGCAAGATAGTAAGACACAGGCTCAAGCAAAGGTTATAGGAGTGGAGGTGAGGCAATATCAGGGTTAAAGGATTCATGTGATAGGTTCGTAACAGAAACAACTACTACTAAGGCTAGCAGAAAAGAATCAACGGAAAGAATCGGTAACAAGTGATGAAAGGCAGCCATATGGCATGCAAGTGAGTATACTTGCCTGAGATCCCGCAAGGTAGCAGAACTTGTCGTTGCTCACATCATCTCAACGTACTATCCGGGAAGAAGCAACGAACCTCGAACAAACACCGGAATGCAACAATTACTACTACGGCAAAAGATCCAGCATGATCAAGATATGGATGCATGTCATGTTTAATAGATGCACCAAAGTAAACTAGTGGATATGATACTCAAGTTTAAATGGATTCCATATGCAAAGATTGCATATGGCAAACCCATTCCCTATAGTTGAATTAATTGTTCTAACACTAAGCATCATGTGTAAGTGAGTTAGAATGATGCATGCATGATGAAAACAAGAATGTAACAATTTAGATGCAATTAGAATGATAGTTAACCATTTAGAAAACATTAATAAGTTTGGGAATTATTGGTACTTAATGGTGTTGAACAAGTAATGGTTGTTATCATCAAGTTAAGTTGGTCAAACCAAACAACAAAGTTGATATTTGAAAAGGTTATCAAATTTTAGTTGGAATACATGTTTCACATTCTGAATTTGGACTTTGGATTATTTAATTATGAATTAAACAATATTAAACAATTTTTAATTGAATTAAACAAGATTCAACATGTTTAAGCAATTTTAATTATTCAAAACAGAAAACAAAATTTATATTTGAATAGGTTATTTAAAATGGTATTGAAAACATATTTTATTTGCATGATTTGGACTTAGGAATAATTAGTTATTGAATTTAGCAAAACACAATTGAAATGATTTAAATTTGAATTTGAATTGTAATTTGAAAGTTCAAAACAGAACACAAGTTGGTTATTTGGAAAGATTATAAAATTTGGATCAGAAAACATATATAACTTTTAATTATCAGAAATATAGATTAGAAGTTATTGATTTTTGAAGTTAATGTTTTATTCTGCCAAATTAAAAGAATTTAGAAAACAAACAGAAAATGTTTTTAGTTGTTGTGTTACAGCCACGGGGTCTAACCCCAGCCACTGACCCGTGGGGTCGTGGCCAGCGTGGCAGCCAACACGGCGTGTGCGCTGTGAGGTGGCGGTGGCTGTCCCTGACGGGTGGGGTCCGCGCGTCAGAGGAGCAAGCGAAAAAGTGGGTTTTTCCCGTGCGGGTGCGAGGGGTCGAACCCCCCACCCTGCGCTGCGCGTTCGATACGCTGAACCAAATGCGCTGCGGCTCGTTTGTTGTCAGTTAGAGTGATTCAGTGAGGAAGGACTTCAGTTAGGCGCGTTAGCTGAAAATAACTGACGAACGCATGACGGGACGGACAGAGACTTCGCCGTCGACGATCTGACGCCGGTGATGTGCCCGTGGGCGCTGCTGGGATGCAGAGGAGACAACAGAGAGTGGAGGAAGGCTAGAGGGTGGCGCTCACCACCGTGTCGTCGTGGCAGAGGCGCGGAGATGACCTCGTCGGCGACAGCAGCGGCGATCCCGCGGATGGCGGCGAGGCTACCGACGATGGCGTGCTTGGCGGCGGTGTCCAACGGCTCCAGGGCGTCGCGGCGAAGAGATCCCCGTGGCCAGCGCGGAAGAAGAGGCACGGAAGTGGACGTGGCCTTGGAAGCTTCAGAAGGCGGCTCTCCGGTGGCAGTGCAGCTGCCGGAGTTGGCGAGGACGGCGGCGTGGAATCGGGGAAGCTCCGGTGCTGCTGGAGTGTGCAAAAGGTAGAGGGAGGTGGGGCGATCTCGTTCCCGCAGCCAGGTAGGTGGTTGGCGCGTCGGGGCAGCGGTGGTTCGACGGTGTTCAGAGGAGCGGGCCGGCGCGTTTCAGAGCAGAGAAAGAAATCGGTGGCAGCAGAGAGAGATGGACGGCGGCGGACTCGAGGGGAGTTAGGGCTAGGGTCTAGGGTTTCTGCGAGGCTAGGGTAGAGGGTAGCTATATGGTGGGAGCAACTCCGGTACGGCATGGCATCCACGGGGGTGGGGATCGATCCAGTGGTTCTGCGTGCGGCCGTACTCCAGGTAGAAGACGACAAGCGCAGAAGGGTAGCGGGCCAGAAAGTTAGTGGGCTTGGGGCAGGAAAAGAAAGAGGAAAAGGGGTGTGCTGCCCTCTCCTTTGCAATTTTTATTTTACTGTTTTTTTTTTGTAGCAAATGGTTTTGGAAGAAAAACATGAGTTTTTGTTTGTAGAAAAATTTGGAAAATTTAGGATAAATTCCTTATTTGAAATTCAACCACTTGGTAGTTTTTTTTGTTTTCAAAAACTTGAAGGTTTGCTTGCTGTTTCAAAATGGAACCAAATTAACTGAATTTTGCCATAGCAATTAATAGTTAGAAAATAAGTTATTTTCAATAGGGTTTCCCCTAGGGTTTAGAATGTTTTGAGGAATACCAAGTTGTGTTGAACATCATGGATTCAGAAGTTTGATGAGTTGATAATTGTTTTGAGTTTGGAAAAGACTTGGAAATAATTGATTAATTTGGTTAATTGATTTTAAGCAACAACTTAAAAGGGGGTGAATTATAATGAGTTGCTTGAAAACAAAAGAGGTTTTTAGTTTGCACTTCTTTATTTGAAAGGTTGTAACAGACAAGTGATTAAAACAAAATCAACCAGTGGAAAAACAATTTAGGGGTTTTAAGTGCAAGTTTGAAATTGGAAGTTTTTGAGCAAGGTTAAAAGTTTAAATTGTTTTGAAATTTTCAGTTGTGATGCCAACATGGTGCAATGCAATGTGATGCATATGATGCAAGCAAACAAACAGGTAACACCCCAGGTGTTACAGACGACACCACTAACAAGGGATTGCGCCCTCGCAATCCACCTGCTAACCCGGGAGGGGAAAGAAGTTCGACTATCGATTCTTCGTGCTTCCAGTTGATCTCCTCGACACCACTAACAAGAGATTCTTGCTCGGAGTGACGACGATGTTCTTCCACCAGGAATCTTCCGATGATCGAACCTATTAGGTTAAAGGCTCAGAAAACGTCCACCCACGTAGGATCCTAACACTTTGAAAGATTGAGTACGAGAGCAGACTCCAAAACAAATAAGATGGGAGGGGAAATAGAATAGGGATAAGGAGAAAACAAGAATCCTATTGAGATGTTTTTCCCAAAATAGTTTAGCAGAAATAGTTTTTGACACTCTAGAAACAACGACCGTTAGCGAGGTTAACCTACAGGCTTTGCGGACCCGTTGCTTCGATAACCATTCGTATCGAAACAATCTCGGGAATCGGAACCAAGGCTCTGATACCATTTGTGACGCCCCGAGATCGGGCACTATGCAGATTTTAGCATTCCCGCCAAATCCGCATAATAACCGATTCCAGGTTGCCATTTATGATAACATTACAATAGTTCACGAATAATCCACAATTACAACAGCATCAGAAAGATACAAGATGACTCAACGAGCCAGGGATACAACTGATACATTACAAAGATCCAACATAACAGCGGAGGAAACAAACGTCCGTCTACGGACAAGATCCAAATTGGACTAAGAGTCCTGAAGATAACCGAAGGCGTCCAATCCCTGCCCAGGCCAAGCCGGAGGGATTCCCAAGCTAACGTCGTCAGACTTCAAACCTGTTGACTGCAAGTTGGAATTTGCAGCCACGAAAGAGATTCGTGGGTCAGTACGGTTAAGTACTGGCAAGGGGGATAAAACCCATACTCACAAGATACCGGCGTAGCCAGTCATCACAAGATACAAATACTTTAGGATCAACGGAAAGGAAGGGGTTATTGCAAATAAGCGACAGCGGGCTGCACTAACCAACTACAGAGATTCTATTACTTCCAACTATCAGAAAGGAGATAAGATCGAGTGATAGTAACCAACTGAAAGATAACGTCAAACAAACCCATCCTGGATCTCGCCCCTTATCCGAAGAAGCAATCCGAGGATAACTCACACCGTGGTATTAAAGATGAGTCAAGTTATTGTGTGAATAACCTATTACTAGTCAAGTTATTAATCATTGGGTGAAACATGATTGATCATTATGTTGAAGTTGTCCTGAGTACTTGTAAGCCAGTACTTTCACCAGGTAATCCATAACCGCGGAAAACACGGCTTCTCGAGAAGATTTACCCTGCAGGGGTGCACCATAGTAACCACACTCATGAATATCCCGCCAGATGGAATGCCTCCCACCAAGCGGGGCACTCAACACAATCCAACCCTTCTTCGCATCAAGCCCAAAGCACCTTGGGCGCACGGCTAATCGAGCCCAGAAGAAAATGGACCCTCATAGCACTCTAAGAACGTGTCCCCCTATATGCCGACTACGAAAGTTCCACCCGGGTACCAAGGGCTCGCAAGATCATGCATGCAGCAAATGGAAAACCCGAACTAAATGAGGCGATTTGGACGAGATGCGAATCGGGTCAAACTGAGGGGGAGCCCATACTCCCCAAATGCGGGTAGTGCGCTCATCATGGATCAGTAGACAAGACCCTTTTCCTATTAGGGTCGACACTAGCAGGCCTCAAAACCACAAAGGGCCTCCTGCCGGTGCCTTATCATCAAATTATTATTATTATTACCATTAGCAATTAACAGGTTTGATTGATTAACATCGAGCCCCAGAACATAATTAAGTAATAACAGAAAGTAACGGGTAACAGACTCGAGCCAAACAACCTAAGCAAGATAGTAAGACACAGGCTCAAGCAAAGGTTATAGGAGTGGAGGTCAGGCAATATCAGGGTTAAAGGATTCATGTGATAGGTTCGTAACAGAAACAACTACTACTAAGGCTAGCAGAAAAGAATCAACGGAAAGAATCGGTAACAAGTGATGAAAGGCAGCCATATGGCATGCAAGTGAGTATACTTGCCTGAGATCCCGCAAGGTAGCAGAACTTGTCGTTGCTCACATCATCTCAACGTACTATCCGGGAAGAAGCAACGAACCTCGAACAAACACCGGAATGCAACAATTACTACTACGGCAAAAGATCCAGCATGATCAAGATATGGATGCATGTCATGTTTAATAGATGCACCAAAGTAAACTAGTGGATATGATACTCAAGTTTAAATGGATTCCATATGCAAAGATTGCATATGGCAAACCCATGCCCTATAGTTGAATTAATTGTTCTAACACTAAGCATCATGTGTAAGTGAGTTAGAATGATGCATGCATGATGAAAACAAGAATGTAACAATTTAGATGCAATTAGAATGATAGTTAACCATTTAGAAAACATTAATAAGTTTGGGAATTATTGGTACTTAATGGTGTTGAACAATTAATGGTTGTTATCATCAAGTTAAGTTGGTCAAACCAAACAACAAAGTTGATATTTGAAAAGGTTATCAAATTTTAGTTGGAATACATGTTTCACATTCTGAATTTGGACTTTGGATTATTTAATTATGAATTAAACAATATTAAACAATTTTTAATTGAATTAAACAAGATTCAACATGTTTAAGCAATTTTAATTATTCAAAACAGAAAACAAAATTTATATTTGAATAGGTTATTTAAAATGGTATTGAAAACATATTTTATTTGCATGATTTGGACTTAGGAATAATTAGTTATTGAATTTAGCAAAACACAATTGAAATGATTTAAATTTGAATTTGAATTGTAATTTGAAAGTTCAAAACAGAACACAAGTTGGTTATTTGGAAAGATTATAAAATTTGGATCAGAAAACATATATAACTTTTAATTATCAGAAATATAGATTAGAAGTTATTGATTTTTGAAGTTAATGTTTTATTCTGCCAAATTAAAAGAATTTAGAAAACAAACAGAAAATGTTTTTAGTTGTTGTGTTACAGCCACGGGGTCTAACCCCAGCCACTGACCCGTGGGGTCGTGGCCAGCGTGGCAGCCAACACGGCGTGTGCGCTGTGAGGTGGCGGTGGCTGTCCCTGACGGGTGGGGTCCGCGCGTCAGAGGAGCAAGCGAAAAAGTGGGTTTTTCCCGTGCGGGTGCGAGGGGTCGAACCCCCCACCCTGCGCTGCGCGTTCGATACGCTGAACCAAATGCGCTGCGGCTCGTTTGTTGTCAGTTAGAGTGATTCAGTGAGGAAGGACTTCAGTTAGGCGCGTTAGCTGAAAATAACTGACGAACGCATGACGGGACGGACAGAGACTTTGCCGTCGACGATCTGACGCCGGTGATGTGCCCGTGGGCGCTGCTGGGATGCAGAGGAGACAACAGAGAGTGGAGGAAGGCTAGAGGGTGGCGCTCACCACCGTGTCGTCGTGGCAGAGGCGCGGAGATGACCTCGTCGGCGACAGCAGCGGCGATCCCGCGGATGGCGGCGAGGCTACCGACGATGGCGTGCTTGGCGGCGGTGTCCAACGGCTCCAGGGCGTCGCGGCGAAGAGATCCCCGTGGCCAGCGCGGAAGAAGAGGCACGGAAGTGGACGTGGCCTTGGAAGCTTCAGAAGGCGGCTCTCCGGTGGCAGTGCAGCTGCCGGAGTTGGCGAGGACGGCGGCGTGGAATCGGGGAAGCTCCGGTGCTGCTGGAGTGTGCAAAAGGTAGAGGGAGGTGGGGCGATCTCGTTCCCGCAGCCAGGTAGGTGGTTGGCGCGTCGGGGCAGCGGTGGTTCGACGGTGTTCAGAGGAGCGGGCCGGCGCGTTTCAGAGCAGAGAAAGAAATCGGTGGCAGCAGAGAGAGATGGACGGCGGCGGACTCGAGGGGAGTTAGGGCTAGGGTCTAGGGTTTCTGCGAGGCTAGGGTAGAGGGTAGCTATATGGTGGGAGCAACTCCGGTACGGCATGGCATCCACGGGGGTGGGGATCGATCCAGTGGTTCTGCGTGCGGCCGTACTCCAGGTAGAAGACGACAAGCGCAGAAGGGTAGCGGGCCAGAAAGTTAGTGGGCTTGGGGCAGGAAAAGAAAGAGGAAAAGGGGTGTGCTGCCCTCTCCTTTGCAATTTTTATTTTACTGTTTTTTTTTTGTAGCAAATGGTTTTGGAAGAAAAACATGAGTTTTTGTTTGTAGAAAAATTTGGAAAATTTAGGATAAATTCCTTATTTGAAATTCAACCACTTGGTAGTTTTTTTTGTTTTCAAAAACTTGAAGGTTTGCTTGCTGTTTCAAAATGGAACCAAATTAACTGAATTTTGCCATAGCAATTAATAGTTAGAAAATAAGTTATTTTCAATAGGGTTTCCCCTAGGGTTTAGAATGTTTTGAGGAATACCAAGTTGTGTTGAACATCATGGATTCAGAAGTTTGATGAGTTGATAATTGTTTTGAGTTTGGAAAAGACTTGGAAATAATTGATTAATTTGGTTAATTGATTTTAAGCAACAACTTAAAAGGGGGTGAATTATAATGAGTTGCTTGAAAACAAAAGAGGTTTTTAGTTTGCACTTCTTTATTTGAAAGGTTGTAACAGACAAGTGATTAAAACAAAATCAACCAGTGGAAAAACAATTTAGGGGTTTTAAGTGCAAGTTTGAAATTGGAAGTTTTTGAGCAAGGTTAAAAGTTTAAATTGTTTTGAAATTTTCAGTTGTGATGCCAACATGGTGCAATGCAATGTGATGCATATGATGCAAGAAAACAAACAGGTAACACCCCAGGTGTTACATAAGGTCTAGTAGATATAACTATCCTTGAGAAACCAGGATACGTGAAATCCTAACTTGAAAGTTTAGGTGAGAGGGGAAAACAACGTTGCACTTCCTTACCAGAAAAGGGTGGGTGGGTGGGGAAAGAAGAAAAATGGCAGAATTCCTACTCTCACGTTTCATTTTTCCTATATAGCTACAAAAATAGTTTCTAGACTCAACTGCGACCAGTAAAAAGGGATCCTACAGGCAGACAGGCTCTGATACCATTTGTCGCACCCGGACTTCTAGACGATACTCACCGTACGAACTGAACAGTATTTTGATTGGATTACGGGGCTTACCGGCACCCGCATCTCTTACGAGTAGGCCAACACTTATGTGTGACAACCAATCTTTACTATTCACCGTCGATGTAAACTATCCCGTAGAAATCAGGACACTACCATTGACGTACTTCATACCATACACACATGGTACGTCAACGGCTTTGAACAAGATGATAACATAACATATCTCTAAGACACAAAAGATTGAAATAAGTTGCAACTGGCCCTCACTAGGGCAGAGAATAGCAAATACAATCATCCAGAGGACACATGTCCCAACATAACATCATTACAACTCAGCGGAAGCATTCAAAGGGGTCTGAGTACAGACAAATCCAAATAGGCTTAAGAAGCCGGGAATGAAAAGAAAACGGAGCCCATCCACGATGTCTCGGATCCTGCCCGGGTCCGCTAACTACTCGTCAGCAGCCTCGTCAAACTCCACGTAGTAGCCGTCACCTGGATCCTCGTAAGCGTAGTCTGCGGAAACCACAGCCCCAAAGGGGTCAGTACATAAACGTACTGGCAAGCAAGACTCACAGTTCACCAAAGTGTAGCCCGTCAAAACCAAGCACAGATGCCTTGGGTTCAACGGAAGATAGGGATATAAAAGATGCTGCAACTGGCGGCTCTAACCATCTACAGAACATACTACAACTTCCGGTCTAACAGAAAGGGATAAGATAGCGTATCGTAACCAACTATAGCTAACCACCAAACAAACCCATCCTGGACCTCGCCCCTTATCCAAAGAAGCAATCCGAGGATAACTCACACCGCTGGATTAATGATGGATCAAATTGTGGTGTCAATAAGCCTATTACTAGTCAAGTTATCATTAGTTAGGTGTAAGTCGTTCTGAGTACTTGTTAGCCAGTACTTTCACCAAGTCAACCATAACCGCGGAAAACACGGCTTCTCGAGAAGATTTATCCCTGCAGGGGTGCACCAATTTGGCCGTACACGTAAGAATAACCCGCCAGATGGAAAGGCCTTTCCCACCAAGCGGGGCACTCAACACAACTCAACTCTTCTTCGCATCAAGCCCAAAGCACCACGTGCTGTGCGTGCGCGGCTAATCGAGCCCCACGAAGAAAAGGGGACCCTCATAGCACTGGAAGACCATGCCGCCCTAAATGCCGACTACAAAAGTTCCACCCTGGCCTCAGGTTCGTACCTGCATATGCGTGCATCAAATGGAAAGCCCGAACTAAGTGTGGTGATTTGGACGAGATGCGAATCGAATCAAATTGAGGGGGGCGCCCATACACGCTTCCCACATGCGGATAGTGCGCTCATCATGGATCAGTAGACAAGACCCTTTTCCTATTAGGGTCGACACTAGCAGGCCTCAAAACCACACCGGGCCTCCTGCCGGTGCCTTAGCAGCAAATTATTATTACCTCAAATTAACAGGTTGTTGTTTAACATCGAGCCCCAGAATATAATAGAATATGGTAACAGAAAGTAACTGATAACAGACTCGAGCAAAACAACCCTAAGCATGCTAGTAAGACACGGGCTCAACCAAGGGGTGATGGGAGTGGAGATGAGGCAATATCAGGGTTCAGGGTATCATATGATAGGTTCGTAACAGAAGCAACGATACATATGGCTAGCAGAAATAGACAACGGAAAGTATCGGTAACCAATGTTGAAAGGAACACAATGGTTCATGTGAGTGATAACTTGCCTGCAAATCCAGTAGCCGGGTACTGAGCTAGATCCTCAGAAGGGGTGTCGTAAAGATCGTCGGTCTCAACGTCGTCGTCTATCCGAGAAGAAGCAAGCAAACAATACAGGAAGAATAAACAATCAATATCATGGCATAGTGCACAATCATAGGATGATGCATGTCAAGTTAATGGATGCATCAAAATAAACTAATTGTCATGATAACACAACTTAAATGGACACATATGCAATTTTGAGCTGCATATGAAAAGCCCATGGATTTTGGTTAGATTATTTGTTTTCCAACTAATCAACAGGTGTTAGTGGTTTAGTATGATGCATGCATGAGGAAAACAACAAAATAACAACAATCGAACCAATGGAAATGAGGTTTAGCAATTTAGAATTTTATTCATTAATTTAGGGAATTTTTGGTGCCTTAAAGGTGACACACAAGTATTTGTTGTTTTAAACCATTTAAATTGTTCAAAACAAATAACAAAATTCATATTTGAAAAGATCATGAAATTTTGGGTGGATTACATGTTTCAAATACTGAAAAAGGCATTAGGATGAATTTATTATGACTTAAGCAAAATTAAACAAGTTGTAAATGAATTTAAAACAAGCATGAATTTTATTTGAATTTTTATTTGCTCAAAACATAATTTCAAATTCACATTTGAAAAGGTTATACTTTGGTGGTTTGAAAACATATTTTGCATGTTCAAAAATAATTTAAATTGGACAAGTATTGATTTTAGCAATTTTAAATGATTTAAATAAGGTTTAAATTATTTAAGCAATTTAAATTATTCAAACCATGAAACAAAATTTATATTTGAATAGGTTATTTGAAATAGCATTGAAAACATATTTTATTTGCATGATTTGGATTTATTATGATTTAGTTATGGAATTTAGAAAATTGCATTTGAATTATTTGAATTTGAAATTTAAATGAATTTGGAAATTTCAAAACAGTACACAAATGGACTATTTGGATAGACAATTTAATTTAGAACAATAAACATATTTTACTTTTGTTATTTAGAGTTATAGATTAAAAGTTATTAACAAATTAAAATTGAGGACCAAACTGTAATTAAAAAGGTTCTATTTTTGAAAGAAACATGCTGGTAAACTTTTGTTACCGCGATGTAGCTACCCACAGCCACTGCCCCGTGGGCCTGTGGCCAGCGTGGCGCGCGCGCGCGTGCGTGGCCGTGAGGCCCGCTGACGGGTGGGGCATGGATGTCAGCCACGCGCGCAAAAAAGGGTGGCTTTTTATTCCGCGTAGCCAGGAGTCGAACACGCGACCGCGCGCGTGCGACAGAGCAGTGCAACCACTGCGTTGCTGCTTCAGTTTTGACAGGAACAGACTCGCAGTGAGGTTGAGCTTCAGAGGAAGCGTTAACTGAATTTTTGGACGCGCGCGCTGCACCCTGACAGAGGACGTCGCCGGCGATGGTCTGCCGTGGATGATGCGCTCGTGGTGGCTGCGGTTGGATGCGGTGGACGTGCACGGTGCTGTGGTGATTGTGAACAGCAGAGAGGGAGTAGGGGATGGGTGCCACGGTGGCTCACCGTCGATTGGAGGGGTGGCAGAGCTCGGGGCAGACGGCGGCGGAGTGGTCGTGGACGGCGGCGCGTATCCAGGAGGTCACCGTGATCGCTCGGGTGTCCAAACGGTAGCGGGGGAAGAGGAGGTTTGGTTTCAGAAGCTAGGTGGGCGAGTGGCGAACGGAGGCGGCGGCAGACATCGGACGTTCAGAGATGAACATCTCCGGCGAGGTTCAGAGCGAGGGGAGAGTGGCGGGGAGCGAGAATTTGGCGGTGGAGCGAGGGGGAGATAGGAGCCTAGGGTTTCGGGGCACGGCGCGCTGCCCTAGGGGGATCTTATAGGGGTGCGGGGGCGCTGGTGGCCGTCGGACGCGCAGATTGCCGTCGTGGCTTCACGGATTCATCGCCGTACAGGAGGGTGACGATGGAACATAACAGGAAAAAAAACGAATCGTTTTTCTGCGTGGCTAGCGGGCTGGGCTGCGCTGCGGAAGGAAAACGAGGAGAAGGAAAGGAGAAATGGGCTGGGCGCAGCCCACTCTCTGTTGGCGCCAAAAAAAAAATTGTTTTTAAATTTGTTCTCCTGTTTTTTTTTTTTGCTGAAAAAGAAATTGGAAGCATTTGATAGGTTTTAACTTAGTAAAAAATTTGGAAAAATTAGGGTAACCTTTTTAGGTCATTTGCAAACAGGTGTTAACTTTTATTTTCAAAAAGTTTGAAATTTGTTTGCTGTTTGAATTTAAACCAAATTTGGGTGAAATTTTAATATTAAATGATCATTAATAAAAAACCAACTTTTATATAGGGTAACCCCTATGTTAATTATAACCCATTGATTAAATCTGTTTTATAATTTGCATGAATTCAAATTGGTTGCTGTTTGATGCTTGATTTGAATTTTAAATATGATTTGGAATTTAAATGATTGATTTAAAACCATCATTTTAACAAGTGATCACTATGGAATAAAATGAAATAAATTGGTAGTTTTTATTTGTGATTTTTATTTCAAATGTTGTAACAGAGCAAGTATGAAACAATCATTTGAATAAGGGTTGAATTTGAATTGTGAAAACAGGGAAAAACAGATGCAACAATTAAGAAACAAATGCAAACAACATGAAAACAATATGATGACATGATGCAATACTTTAATAAACATGAAACAAACATTCTAAGGGGTGGTTTTTCATACTTGGGATGTATGAAACAAACATTCTAAGGGGTGGTTTTTCATACTTGGGATGTTACAGTACATTAGCATAGGTTCACCCACACAACACTTATCAAAACATAGAGATTATTCAGCGGCATGGAACAAAAGCACTTGACAGAAACCTCCCGTGTGTCCTCGAGAACGTTTGTTAATCATAAGTAAACCCACCGGCTTGTCCTTTGCTGAAGAAAGGATTGGGCCACTTGCTGCAATTATTATTACTGCATTGTATTACTCGCACTTTATTTATCTGCAATATCAAAAACCCCTACAAATCTATCTTTTCGTATTTATAGTTATTCCTTCATCGAAACTGCTTGTCAACACCTTCTGCTCCTCGTTGGGTTCGACACTCTTATTTATCGAAAGTACTACGATACACCCCCCTATACTTGTGGGTCATCAAGACTATTTTATGGCGCCGTTGCCGAGGAGTTAAGCGTCATTGGGAGGTGGAATTGATAAAGGAAGTTTCTGTTGTAAGTGTTGTTTTTATTACTGTCTACTGCTTTATTACACTATGTTTGGATATCCTTTTGAGTCCTTATTTGCGGGTACTGCTGCCACTGCTAGGGTAGTAAGTGACCCACAGCTTGATGATTTGGATCCTTATAAAATACCTATAAAGATTGTTAAACATGTTATGAATAACTGTTATTCAGGTGATGGAACTGTCCATCCCGGTGATCATTTACTTTTTTTACATGAATTATGCGAGTTGTTCAAGTGTGCAGGTATTACAATGGGCCAAGCGAAGAGAAAATTATTCTCTATATCATTGACAGGCCAAGCCGCTGAATGGTTCAAACTTCTGAAAAATAGCCAGACTATTGGATGGGAGGAAATTGTGCCTCTCTTTTATTCTAAATTCTATCCTCCCAGTGAAATTCATAGAGATCGGAATTATATATATAATTTTTGGCCTCATGATGGAGAGAGTATTGCCCAAGCATGGGAGAGATTGAAGTTACTAATGCTCAAATGCCCCATTCATGAGTTCCCCAGTAATATTGTTATTAATAATTTCTATGCAAGGCTTTCTCTACATGATAAGGATTTATTGGATGCTTTTTGTTCTGGATCATTTACACGTATGAAGGATGAAGCTAAATGGGATCTTCTTGACCGTATTCAAGAAAACACTAAAGGATGGGAAAATGACAAATGTAGAAAGTTAGATATAAATTATGATTATGAATGCATTAAAACTTTTATGTCATCCCATGATTTTCATAATGTTAGTATTGTTTATGGTCTTGATTCTCAAGTTTTTGCAAACTTATATAAGGCTTTTGCTTCTTATATTGATATTCCCAAAAAGGAATGGGATAAGTACCATGCACCTTATAAAGATACTATTGATCGTGTTCCCGCTAGATATATAAAAGTTCATACCGTTGATTCTAATGTGCCCGAACCTTACATTGAGAAAATGCCTTTGCCTGCTAAGGTAAAAGAACATTCTATGTTACCTAGTGTGGTTAATAAAAGTGCAAGGAAACCTGTAGAACCCGAGGAATAAATAACTATAGAACCTACAGTAGCAATAGTAAAGGACCTTGTTTCTGAAAATATAGAAGAAGGACACATTATATTTTGTGAAGATGCTTCTAATATTTTCTCTCATCCTAGTAAATCTAGGAAACCTAGTGTTCCTGTGCTATCTGTTCGGATAGGTGATCATTTCTATTATGGTTTGTGTGATATTGGTGCTAGTTCTAGTGATATTCCTTATGAACTTTATAGAGAAATCATGCATGAAATTGGTTCTTGTGAAGTCGAAGACATTAATGTGATTATTCAACTTTCTAATAGGGAAACTATTTCTCCAATTGGTATTGTTAGAGATGTGGAGGTCTTATGTGGTAAAACTAAATATCATGTTGATTTTCTAGTACTAGGCACTTCTGCTAGTGATACTTGTCCTATTATATTTGGTAGACATTTCTTAAACACTTGTGATGCTGTTATAGATTGTAAAAAGGAGAAAATCATTACAAAGTTTGATGGAGAGTCTTATGAATTTAATTTCTCCAAATTTGCTAAAGCACCTTATGAAGCTGAATTACCTAATGAGAATTATAGAGTTGAACAATTGGATGCTATTGCTCTTGCTCCTAACAATCCTTTTCAGCAATACATGGAAGACCACGAAAGTGATGTCTTTAGGGAAGAAAGAAATGAAATTGACGAGATTTTCCTACATCGGCCAGCTATGCTGAAACATAATTTACCCGTGGAAGACTTGGGTACCACATTACCACCCAAGGAGGATCCTGTTTTTGAGTTAAAGCATTTGCCAAGCAATCTTAAATATGCTCATATTGATGATAAGAAATTATATCCTGTTATTATTTGTTCTAAACTTTTGGGTAAAGAAGAGGAGAGATTATTGGGAATATTGAGGAAACACAGAGGTGCTATTGGTTATACTCTTGATGATTTGAAGGGGATTTATCCCGCTATATGTCAGCATGCTATTAATATTGAACCTGATGCAAAGCCAGTTGTTTAACATCAACGTCGTTTAAATCCTAAGATGAAATATGTGTTAAGAAATGAGGTATTAAAACTCCTTGATGCTGGTATTAATTATCCTATTACTGATAGTAGATGGGTTAGTCGTGTGCATTGTGTCCCCAAGAAAGGAGGGATGACTGTTGTGCCAAAGGAAAATAATGAACTTATTCCTCAAAGAGTAGTGGTTGGTTATAGGATGTGTATTGATTTTAGGAAAGTTAATAAGGTTACTAAGAAATATCATTATACTTTGCCTTTTATTGATCAAATCTTAGAGAGGTTGTCTAAGAAAACTCATTTCTGCTTTCTTAATGGTTATTCTGGGTAGGGATGAAAACGGTACGAAAACTTTCCGACATTTCCGCGAAAAAACAGAAGCGGAACGAAAATAGGGAAACGGAAACGGAATTTTGCGGAACGGAAATGGAAACTTTTACGTGGAAACATAAACAAAAACAGAACAACGTATTCCGTCGGAACGACCACGGAAACGGAAATCCGTTTCCGGTAATATGGAACTTTCCGTTTTTAGTGTATTGTGCTAGGGAAACTTTGCATGCCCAAAATTTCTAGTCGAATATTTAGGCCCAACCCAAGATATGAAGAAATATGTATAAAAAACAAAACATGTGAAGTGACCATTCTTAGAACTTATGTAATCGCATGTCATCTCCCACTCGACATGTTTCCAGCTTGTCGGTTCACCGTTGCACTAAGGTTGCAGCCGACAATAGGAATTTTGATGTCGTTAAAGTTGATAAGCTATGCACATTATATTATATAATCATGATATATCCTTATATTTGATTTCAACGTATAAAATTCATAATATAATCAATTTTCTTGAGGTTTCATACATGATTCAAGGGGTCTTTTGGTTCCGGCAAAAATCTGTTTTAAGTTCCATGTCTGTGTCATATTCCTTCTGTATATGTTTCCGATAATATCTGTTTTCGTATTTGTTTCCGGGGTTTCTGTATTCGTTTATGCTTCCGGACAAAAATATGAAAACAAATGTGGCACCACTCAGTTCCGTCTGTATCCACTCTGTTTTCATCCCTAATTCTGGGTTCTCTCAAATTGCTGTTAGGAATTCTGATCAAGAGAAAACAACTTTCACTTGTCCATTTGGAACATATGCTTATAGACGTATGCCTTTTGGTTTATGTAATTCTCCTGCTACTTTTCAAAGATGCATGTCTGCTATCTTCCATGGTTTTTGTGAAGAAATTGTGGAAGTATTCATGGACGATTTCTCCATCTATGGAACTTGTTTTGATAATTGTTTGCAGAATCTTGATAAAGTTTTGCAGAGATGTGAGGAGACTAATCTTGTTCTTAATTGGGAGAAATGCCATTTTATGGTTAATGAAGGAATTGTTCTTGGACATAAAATTTCTGAAAGAGGTATTGAAGTTGATAGAGCTAAAGTTGAAGCCATTGAGAAAATGCCCTGTCTCAGGGATGTTAAAGGTATTTGTAGTATTCTTGGTCATGTTGGTTTCTATAGAAGGTTTGTTAAAGATTTCTCTAAAATATCAAAGCCTCTTACTAATCTTCTTCAAAAGGATGTGCCTTTTGTTTTTTATGAAGATTGTAACGAAGCTTTTGAAATATAAAGAAGGCTTTAATATCTGCCCCTATTGTTCAAGCCCCTGATTGGAATTTACCATTTGAAATTATGTGTGATGCTAGTGATTATGATGTAGGTGCTGTTCTTGGACAGCGGGTAGATAAGAAGTTAAATTTTATTCATTATTCTAGTAAAACTCTTGATGTAGCTCAAAAGAATTATGCTACCACTGAGAAAGAGTTCCTACCTGTAGTTTTTGCTTGTGATAAATTTATGTAGTATATTGTTCATTCTAAAGTTACTATTCATACTAATCATGCTGCTATTAAGTACCTTATGGAAAAGAAAGATGCTAAGCCCAGGCTTATTAGATGGGTGCTTCTCTTACAAGAGTTTGATTTACCTATTGTGGATAGGAAGGGTGCTGAAAATCCTGTTGCTGATAATTTGTCTAGATTAGAAAATATCTCTGATGGCCCTATTCCTGTTAATGATATTTTTCCTAATGAACAGTTGGCTGCAATAAAAGTGAGATCTCAAGAGAGTCCATGGTATGTTGATTATGCTAACTTTATTGTTTCCAAGTATTTGCCTCCTACCTTTACAGCTCAGCAAAGAAGAAAATTCTTCTATGATTTGAGGCATTATTTTTGGGATGACCCACACTTATATAAAGAAGGTGTTGATGGTATTATGCGAAGATGTGTTCCTGAAAATGAACAACGAGAGATATTGAGAAAATATCATAGTAGTGCTTATGGAGGACATCACGCTGGAGATAGAACTGCACATAAGGTTCTACAATCAGGTTTTTATTGGCCTACTCTTTTTAAGGATGTTATAAAGTTTGTTTTATCTTGTGATTAATGTCAAAGGGTTGGAAATATTTCTAGACGTAATGAAATGCCTATGAATTATTCTCTTGTTATTGAACTGTTTGATTGTTGGGGTTTTGACTTTATGGGTCCTTTCCCTCCTTCAAAAGGCTACACTCATATTCTTGTTGCTGTTGATTATGTTACTAAATGGGTAGAAGCTATACCTACTAAAGGTGCTGATGGTGAAACCTCATTAAAAATGCTTAAAGACATTATTTTTCCTAGGTTTGGTGTGCCTAGATATCTTATGACTGATGGGGGTTCTCATTTTATTCATGGTGGTTTTAGAAAGACTCTTGCTAAATATGATGTTAATCATAGAATTGCATCACCCTATCATCATCAAACTAGTGGGCAAGTATAATTATCAAATAGAGAAATAAAATCTATCTTGCAAAAGACTGTTAATAAATCTAGAAAAATTTGGGCTGAGAAATTAAATGATGCTCTGTGGGCTTATAGATCTGCTTATAAAAATCCCATGGGCATGTCTCCTTATAAAATGGTGTCTGGAAAAGCTTGTCACTTGCCCCTAGAATTAGAACACAAAGCTCATTGGACAGTGAGTGTCGTGGGATAATCACGGCAGACGTTACCGGGGGTAACTTATCTTGGGGCAAGACGACTCTAGTGTTTGGGAGAGGGTTTAGCTCAAGGGAAAACATGATGATATGCGATCTGGTAGCCGGCAATCTAGTCGCCGAGTCTCCGATCTCGATCTATTAATTCAACTCTCGTATTACACTGGATACTCGATACCTAGCGATATTGCTCTAACTCTTGGATCTCTCTCGTCTAACCCTAGGGGCCGGCTTATAAAGCATCCGGACCCCCTGGCCTGCTCTCCACGGCGTACTCTGAATCCTACCCGGACACTGCCTACAAACCCTAAACTTCCTTATCGGAACCCACAATCCGGGTTACGAGGCCTACGTTCTTGGGCCTTCTAGAAAACTCCTTTATCTTAAGCCGGGTCTTGTGCAGCGTCCTTTGGGCCGAGTTACTCCTTGGCGTTGGCCTACCGGGTTATCATCCCTCCATCAGTAGTCCCCAGAATAGCTTGGGCTTCATGAGACCCTCCTTGAAGCACGCGCTATTCCCTACAAAAAATAACATACAAGTTCGTAGAGGCCGGGTTAGATTGCTTTGATAAACAGCTAGGCCTAACTCCATGGTGGCCATATAATAACCCGGCTTTCTCTAAATCCCTCTTTACTCTTTCCGGGTCAACGCCCGTGTTAGAATGTCAAAGATCCGGCTTACTCCACTTGATGACTGATCCTGATACCGCGGGAAGATTTCCTTCATATCTTGTCCGGATATCCTGTTTAGCACTTAACGCATATCCCGGAGAATCCGGCGGGTATCCTTTATCCCGAAATTTCCGGCTCTCGCCCGTTGGCCTAGGTTTATCCACCCGCACCTTATAAATAGGCACCCGGGGGATAACCTAACCCCAACTGTCCATTTCTTCTTCCTCTCCTTCATTCCCGCACCCGAGCTTACGGAGCGCCACCACGGAGTCCTTGCGCGCGCCGCCGGAACCAATCCACCGCCGGTTGCGTTCCGCCACAGCTCGTCCCGCGCCGCCGCCAACCTCCGCCGCCGCGCCCTCGAGCAGCTCGCCGGCAGTCGCAAAGGGTCATTCAGATTGCGCCATTTGCCGTCTCCGCGCTCTACTTCAATCTCCTCCGGTAAGCTCCTTGCTCCCTCTGATTCAACTTTGCAATCTCTCGAATCGACCCAGATCAGATCTTGGTCTTCCGCAGGCTATCTCCCCTTCCACGCCGAATTAGGTCACATAGATTCCTGTTAGTTCATCCAATCACTTGAGCATGGATTCCACTTTGTTCTCCTATCACTTGTAGCCACTAATTTCACCGTGAATCCGAAAATGCAATTTCCAATCTAGGTCCAGTCTGTCCGAAATTTCCGCGGCAGGCTTTGATACCCGGCAGACCCAGTTCTTCCGGTTCTTTTATCCGCACTAAACTCATAGGCAATCATCCTTCTTCCACGTACACTTATCAATACGCAAGTACACCACCATTCCTGTTCTGACGCTTGATACTCGGATAACCTGTAACTTTTTGCTCCGTCCAACGATACCCGGATGATTCTTAACTTATATGTCTTGCTGATACTACTTGCGTATACTCGGATAACTCATGATTTCCGAATCTTACACCTCATACCTTCTTCGTCTTGTGCTTTGCAGGATAAACCCATGGCTCCCAAGAAGCAAGAGAAACAGACGGCCAAAACCCGGACAACCCAATCAATATCCGCCAATTGGGGGCAATCCATAGTTACTAGGGCCAAGCTGGAGGAGCTGGCCGAGTTAGGGGTCCTCCCCCCTCAGAAGGATATCCACTGGAGGGTGCCGGGTGATGAGAGTCGGCCGACACCTGCTGCCGACGAGGTAATTTGCTTCGTTGAGCACGTGACCCGGGGGTTTCGCCCCCCGGGTCACCCTTTCTTCCGCGAGGTCTTGAGCTACTATGGCCTCCGGGTGTTCGACATAGGGCCTAACTCTATGTTGAACATAACCCATTTCATCGTTCTTTCTGAGTCATATTTGTGCACTCCGCCAAATTTGACTCTTTTTATCGAACTCTTCCAATGCAAACCGTGCCGCGAAAGCGGCGACGGGGCGCTTCTTGCTTGCGGCGGGGTTTCCATCAGCGCCGCAAAAACTCTCCAATGCCAACTCTTAATCTGAATTCCCACGTCAAACACTGGCAACTATCTTTCTTTTACTGCCGGGACACCTCCCCACCCGGCGAGAAGAAATTGCCGGGTTACTCGGAGGGCCTCCTCGATATCTCCGAAACTTTCAACGCTTTTGCCCCTGAGCCGGACAGGGAGGCCATCCAACCGCTCCTTTCAAAAATAGTCGCCCTTTCCGCCCAAGGTCTCCTCGGGCTCAACTTGGTGAAAACCTGGGTCAACTTCCGGATCCAACCCAACTCTACCCGCACCAAATTAATGTGCGAGTACTCGGGGCACACCACAGATTCCCTCCGATACTCATCTAAAGATTACGCGGCCGGTGACACCAACAAGACTATCAACGGATTCTTGACGGAGAAGTTGGAGGTAATCCGGAATATAGCCGGGTTAGAACCCTTTACACGCGAGAACCCAGCACCTGAGGTAAAGATCCGGCTCTCATACCTTTACTTCCATGCTTTTCCTTTTGATACAGTTGCTAACTCTCATCTCTATGTCTTTTCTTCGGGCCGATAATGTCTTTTGGAAAATCGAGACTCCCCCTAACTCCGAGAGTCCAGAGGAAGAAGAGGACGCAATTAACTCGGAAGAAGGTACATCCCGAGTCTCTCTTAATTCCAGCGAACACGTTGGTGTTCACTCCGTATTTTTCCGACTGTATACTTTGATAACTTTCAGAACCAGAAGACAAGGGCGAAGAAGAAAAAGAACCGGAAGGCAGGGTCGAAACAGCAAGTGACGAAGATGGAGTCGAGCCGACGATCAAAGTCGGAGCAAAGAGGAAACCTCGAGGGGTCGTCTTCAAGGTTCCATACCGCTTCCTTACTTCTAAACCATTCTCCTTTGATAACATGCACAAGCTAAATCGAGAGTTATCCAACTGGTCGTACCTGAAGGATCCACCCCCGACCAAGCGTAGGATGACTCGGAACTTTTCGGGTGAAGGCGCTCTTAACCCGGGTATTCCATCGTCTCCAACTCGACGCGCTGGTATTCATCTGATCCTTTCTTGAATATCAAACTCTTTCCAGATCACCCCTCAACAGAGCAGTTCCATGTCTTACTTTCTTGATATTTTTCAGCTTCATCCGGGTCCAGCAGCACGTTTCCCTCGGACTTCGCGGTGAATCCCGGGTAAGGTTCTTCTCCTGATGTTCCATCACTTTGCCATAATTTACTCCAGTCTACATGCTAACCGCTATTTTATACTGTCGACAGAGCCACGGTCACAATCAGTGACCAAGAAAATATGGAGACCGATGACCCGGGTAAGGAGAACCCGATCGATGATATGGCGGCTGCGGCTGGCGACGAAGAACAACAAGTGTCACCGACACACCCGGCTGATCAGGAAGCTGAGTACCCGATAGCCTCGCATGCACGCGAGGAGGAAGAAGCCGCCGTCTTGGGCACGGGAGGAGGCGTACCGAGCCCCGACATCCGGACAACTGGGGTACCTTCCCCTGCCAAGGAAAAAACCTCCACTCCGGGTTATCAGGACCCCGGGTCTTCTAACTCGGGAAACCATTCCTTCGACCAAATGATGAGCGCCCTCCTCGCCATGAAGGCCTCAGAGAGCAGCATGCTGGAGCGTATGGCCGCGGAGCATCAGGTACGCTAGTTGATATCTCTTAGTGTCCACCTAGTCCCCAAGTTCCGAGTCTAACTTGTAAAAGTTACACTCGGTACTCCTTGCAATACTCGGCTGATTGTGATATCCAACTAATGTTTAACCCTCCATTCTTTTAGGCGCAGGCGTCTCGGTCCGAGGAGATTTTGGCTAAGACCAAGCAGCTCCTGGACACCGAGATAAAGCTAAGGGAAGCACTTGAGTCTGAGGTGGCAGCCTTGGAGAAAGATGTCACGAAATACAAAGACAAATGCACCACTGCTCAAGATGCGCTGAAGAAGCTATCGGCCCAGGTGGCCGACACTTATCGTGTCCTCGTTGGTGAGATTTCGCTACTTACTGGTTCGTGCCTTGATTTCTTGTTTTCTTGATACATGATACCCGGAATACCTTGATGTAACCTTTGTTGTTCATATTGCAGCTTCCAACCTTGCGCCTTCAGAAGAGGATGATATCGAAAAGGTAAAAAGATTGAAGAATGTCCTCCGGAGGTTCTGTGTCGGCACCAAGTGGATACTGGACGCCATTCAGTGGCCGACTGATCTATATCCGGGTATGGAGACCCTAATCCATGCATGCTCTACTGTCCCTGCATGGATTGAGCTCTGGAAACGCTCAGCATGCCGGGTTGGGATGACCCGGGGACTTATGCTGGCAAAAGCTTATTTTCCTAAGCTTGAGCCGGCAACGGTGGTGGCCGGATTTCCAGAGTTCAAGACAGACGGCTCGAGATTTTCCCCCAAGGATTTCAAAGCTGTACAATCCGAGGTACGTCACTCGGCAACTGCTCTTGCCGACAGTATGGACTTGAGTAGGTTTATGTCTCCATACGATGCTAAGGACAAGGCTGTGAAGGAAGATACGCCCGTGCCCTTCGACATTTTAGAAAAGTGGAATGCTGACTCGGCCAGGAAGAGGAAGGAAACTGCAAAGAGGGAAGCCGAATTGCAATCAGCACCAACTACCTCTACACCAGCTGTTCGTCCACCTGTTCGCCCTGACGCTGAAAAACCGGATGATAATGCTGGGAACTCTTCTAAGAAGCGAACCCGAGAACAAGACCCGGAGGGCAAGGGTAAGGATGTGGACCCGACTGAGGAGGCCGAGTAAATTATTATCTGATGCCATCCTAACACCTTGTTCGCTCGATGCCCTTGTAAAGACAGATATTCTTTTGATAGTGCATATGTGCACTTTTGATACTATCATCGAATCATGTAAATACATTATGAAGCTTTAATAGCTTTCTTGGCCCTTCTGGATTTTGGATGAATTTGACGCTCCGATTTACTTTATGGTTCCTTTTGTGAGACTCAGTTTCCGGGTCACACGGGTTTTGACGGGTGAACTTTTCTCCAAGTCCCCAAGTCCCCAAGACTCGGATTTGTGGGTGTTTGGTGCTTAATAGCTAGATAACTTGCCTCTTTGTCTTTTCAAAATCCCCAGTCCCCAAGGCCCGAAATTCCGAGTATGGGGTTTGAGGTTTCTCAAAGGAAACAAATTGTTTCTGCTAAGCCCAGAACCTAGAGCCGTTTCACATAGGTGTTGAAGTTATGCTTGATAGACTTTGAGTTTTCTGTTATTAACCCTGTACTCTTCATAACTTGTGGTTTAGATGACCCTTTTGACTTTCTTGTACTGTAAGCCGGCTTTCGCGTGGATACCATGTTGTTACATCTGTACAAAAACAGGGTCAGGCAAGTCCCACTGGGCATCATGGCTGATTGTAATCGTAAGCGAGCAAATCATGCCACTTTAGTGCGAGTCACATCGAGCTTAAGTAAGAAAAGTCAAGAAATTTGGCTCCTTTGTCCGGTTATAAGATTGCAGCCGTACTCGTTTGCGAGTAATCGGCCCTCATAACTCATAGGCATCATGGTCCGGTCTTTGAGTTTGTAACTGTGCTATTCAAGCAATCAGCCCCCAAGACCTAAATATATGCAACATACTAAGGAAACTAATGCTCTAAGGAAACAATAAATAGAACTTGATAAAACGTGTGAAGGAGATATATCGCTTAACCATCTCTTCGTTGATATGAGAAATTTAGGTCAGCAAGCCGCCTCATTAAAAACCCTCCAGTCCCCTTAGGTACCCTGGATAGGAAAAGAGTGCGTCTGAAACCTGCTGCCTGTTACATCGTGTAATTCCACTTGTGAGTCTGGCCTATACTAGGTATAGTAGGGACGCAGCTGAGCTACGTTCCATGGCCTTTCTTTCTCTTGCATAGATGAAGTGGTATGAGCGGTGTCATTAACCGTAGCCGACTCTTCCGTTGCATCTTTCAAGTAATACGATCCATTGTGCAGATTCCGGCTTATGATAAACGGTCCTTCCCATGGCGGTGATAACTTATGTTTTCCTTCTTTTGACTGTACCAGGCGCAGAACCAGGTCTCCTTCCAGGAAGACCCGGGTTTTCACCCGCCGGCTATGATATCTCCGCAGATCCTGCTGATATATGGCTGATCTTTCCAGTGCTTGTTCCCTTTCTTCTTCTAGCACATCCACGGCGTCCTGCCGGGTCTTCTCATTCTCTACCTCGACGTAAGCCGAGACTCGAGGCGAGTCATGGATGATATCACTCGGCAACACCGCCTCTGCACCATAAACCATGAAAAATGGTGTCATCTGGGTGGATCTGTTTGGTGTTGTGTTGATACCCCAAACCACTGCAGGTAATTCTTCAACCCATGCACCAGCAGCTCTGATACACAGAACTCGCAATCGTGGCTTTAACCCACGAAGCAATTCTTGGTTTGCCCTCTCCACTTGTCCATTAGCCTGTGGATGGGCCACTGAAGCTACGTCAAGCCGGATTCCATTGTTACCACAAAATTTCTCCATCTCGCCAAGGGACATATTGGTTCCATTGTCGGTAATAATGCTATGGGGATACCCGAACCGATAGATAATACTTTTCAGGAACTTGACTGCTGTAATTGCTTCACAGTTGGTAACTGGCATAACCTCAACCCACTTGGTAAACTTGTCAACGGCCATCAAGAGGTGCGTCTTTTTGCAAGGTGACATGTGAAAGGGGCCAACCATGTCCATACCCCAAACAGCAAACGGCCAAGTTAACGGGATAGTCCGTAGTTCAATAGCCGGCACATGGGTTTGGCGAGCGTACCTTTGACATCCGTCACACCTTGCCACCAATCGCTCCGCGTCTGCTAGGGCCGTGAGCCAGAAAAAACCATGTCGATAAGCCTTGGCCACCAGGGATCTTGTGGATGCATGATGCCCACAATCACCTTCATAGATTTCCTTGAGGATCTGTCGACCTTCTTCTGGTGCTACACAGCGCAAAAAGACTCGTGCTGCACTTCTCTTGTATAACTCTCCGTTGATGATAGAATAACCTTTTGCTCGTCTCAGAATTTGTCTTGCTAACACTTCCTGCTGCGGTAACTCGCCCCGTGATAGGTAGGCCAAGAACGGCTCTGTCCACTCGGGAACAGCACGTACTGTAGCCACGAGCTCCAAATCCGGGTCTTGATTTGCCAGTTCTTCCTCAGACTCGGTTTTAACTGATGGTCGCCATAGTTCATCCAGGAAAACATTAGGTGGAACCGGCTCTCTGCGCGAGCCGAGTCTGGCGAGTGCATCTGCTGCCTCATTTTTTTCTTCTGTCTATGTGCTCCACCTCGTACCCGGAGAAACACCCGGCAACTCTGTCAACCTCTCTGCGGTATGCTGCCATAGTTGCATCTTTTCTATCCCGTGTTCCTGAGACCTGCTGGACCACAAGGTCCGAATCTCTAAAGCATCGTATCCTCTTAATATTCATCTCCTTGGCTACCTTTAGGCCGTGCAATAAGGCCTCATACTCGGCCATGTTGTTGGAACAATCAAAGTGAATCTGCAGCACGTAGCTCAACTTGTCTCCTTTGGGTGATGTTAGCACCACTCCAGCTCCTGACCCCTCGTATTGCTTGGAGCCATCAAAATGCATGATCCAAGACTCGGAGTTTGGAGCCATGGTAGGCATGCCTGTGTGTGTCCAATCATTAATAAAATCGACTAGAGCTTGAGATTTAATTGCTGACCTTGGCTCGTAATTGATATGATAATCCCCCATCTCGATCGCCCACTTGGCTATTCTACCTGTTGCATCCGAGTTTCTGATTATATCCGACATTGGTATAGAACTAACCACTGTTATGGGGTGTTCCTGAAAATATGGCTTCAATTTCCGGCTGGCCATGAAGACCTCGAAAACCAACTTTTGCCAATGTGGATAGCGTTGTTTTGCCTCTGATAATACCTCACTGACGTAGTAAACCGGCCTCTGGACCGGGTATTCTTTCCCATCTTCTTTTCGCTCGACAACAACCACTGCGCTAACCGCCCGGGGCCCTGCTGCAACGTATAATAACATAGGCTCTTTGGGACCCGGAGCTGCTAGGACTGGTGCCTCAGATAGCTGTTTTTTTAGTGCCTCGAACGCCTCTTGATCCCATACGAATTTATCAGATTTTTTCAGGAGCCGGTACAAGGGTATCGCCTTTTCTCCGAGTCTGGATATAAACCGGCTGAGCGCTGCTATGCACCCTGTGAGCTTCTGGACATGTTTCAAATTTTCCGGCTTTTTCAGATTCTGGATAGCTTTGATTTTGTCCGGGTTTGCCTCAATTCCTCTCTCAGAAACGATAAAGCCGAGTAATTTTCCGGCTAGGACTCCGAAAACACACTTTGTCGGATTGAGTTTCATCTGGTACCTTCTCAAGTTCTTGAACGTTTCTTTTAGATCGTCAATAAATGTCTCCGCCTTTCTAGTCTTGATCACCACATCGTCTACATAGGCATGGACGTTGCGTCCGATTTGGTCCTCGAAGCACTTTTGAATGCACCGTTGATATGTTGCTCCAGCGTTCTTCAATCCAAATGTCATGGTTTTGTAACAAAAGGCCCCAAAAGGGGTTATGAACGATGTTTTTTCCCAATCTTCCTTCTTGAGCTTGATCTGATGATACCCAGAATATGCATCCAGAAAACATAACAGGTCGCTTCCAGCTACCGCGTCAATGATCTGATCTATTCTTGGTAGTGCGAACGGATCCTTTGGGCAATGCTTGTTGAGACTCGTATAATCAATGCACATCCTCCACTCATTAGTCTTTTTCATCACGAGAACTGGGTTTGCTAACCAGTCCGGGTGAAATACCTCCATAATAAAGCCGGCTGTCAGCAGCCGAGCAATTTCTTCCCCTATAGCTTTCCTTCTTTCCTCATTCATCTTTCTCAAGTCTTGCTTCACAGGTCTGGACTTGGGATCGACGTGCAAACTGTGCTCTGCCAACTCTGTGGGGATACCCGGCATATCGCTAGGCGTCCAGGCGAACACATCCTGATTTGAGCGAATGAACTCCACAAGTGCTTTCTCCTGCTCGCTGTCCAAGTTAGATCCTATAACAAATTTCTTGGAGGGATCACCCTCGGTAAAATCCACCATCTTTGTGTCCTCTGCTGCTTTGAACTTTGCTCTTTCGTCCTCAGTATTTGGTCTTTTCAATGTTGTTCTGTCATCCGGGTCTACTTGAGACCGGTAATACTTGAGTTCCTCTTTTCTGCAAGCTTGCTCCGCCATGGCTGCATCTCCTTCATCGCACTCAGCTGCTATGTCCCGGCTTCCATGTATGGTGATGGTCTGCTTAGGACCCGGGATTTTTAGCTGTAGATACACATAACACGGCCTAGCCATGAACTTAGCATAAGCCGGCCTTCCGAATAGCGCGTGATAAGGACTGCGCAACTTAACCACCTCGAAAGTGAGCCATTCAACCCGGAAATTTCCTTCGACTCTCCGAACGCTACCTCCAATGCTATTTTTCCCTCGGGGCACGCTGAGTGACCCGGCACTATCCCGTGAAAGATTGTTGAACTTTTCTGTAGCTGAGACTCCTTGAGGCCCATGCGTAGAAAGGTTTCCCAATACAAGATATTGATGCTACTTCCACCGTCCATTAGGACCTTCTTCAGCTCATAACCATTGACATGTGGTGCAACCACCAATGCTAGGACTCCCGGGTGTTCTATCCTTTCCGGGTGATCTCTTATGCTCCATGTTACGTCCTGCTCTGACCATCTCAGGTATCTCGGTACAGCCGAGGAAACCGAGTTTACCGCTTGCTTCGGTATCTTTTTATCCTTGTTAGAAACTCCCGTGACATGCACGTGGTGGATAGACTCGTGCTGATCCTCTAGTAGGCGCAAGATAGACTCGGTATCATCTTTTCTCATGACCCGGCCACGTGGGGTCCATGCCGGCTCCTCCGGCTGTTCCCTCTTCGTGGGGGGCTCTTCTGTCGGATCTACCGTCCCGACCGATTCTTCCCCATCTGATTGAACGCAGGTGGCTTCCCCTGACACAGAATCAAATTCGAAATCGTCAGGGATTGAACCGGACATACGTACCATGCCGATGAAGACGTTGATCTGGCCGATTGTCACGACAGATCTGGATTCGAGCAGATCCGACTCTGGCCCCCAGCCGGAATCGTCCACCATCTTCTCTCCTTCGGGGTCGGTGTAGATCTTGCCGATGACAAGATTCTCCATATTTTTCCGAGCTTCTCCCGTGATGTAAACACCCTTGGACGTAGGCCCCAAGGTGGGCGCCAACTGTCGTGGGATAATCACGGCAGACGTTACCGGGGGTAACTTATCTTGGGGCAAGACGACTCTAGTGTTTGGGAGAGGGTTTAGCTCAAGGGAAAACATGATGATACGCGATCTGGTAGCCGGCAATCTAGTCGCCGAGTCTCCGATCTCGATCTATTAATTCAACTCTCGTGTTACACTGGATACTCGATACCTAGCGATATTGCTCTAACTCTTGGATCTCTCTCGTCTAACCCTAGGGGCCGGCTTATAAAGCATCCGGACCCCCTGGCCTGCTCTCCAAGGCGTACTCTAAATCCTACCCGGACACTGCCTACAAACCCTAAACTTCCTTATCGGAACCCACAATCCGGGTTACGAGGCCTACGTTCTTGGGCCTTCTAGAAAACTCCTTTATCTTAAGCCGGGTCTTGTGCAGCGTCCTTTGGGCCGAGTTACTCCTTGGCGTTGGCCTACCGGGTTATCATCCCTCCATCAGTGAGAGACCTAAATAGAGATTTTAAACTTGCTGGTGAGAAAAGGTTGCTTGACTTAAGTTCTTTAGATGAGTGGAGGAGTGAAGCATATGAAAATGCTAAGCTCTTTAAAGAGAAAGTTAAAAGGTGGCACGATAAGGGAATTATTAAAAGAGAATTTCATGTTGGTGAGAAAGTGCTATTGTATAGGTCTCGTCTTAGATTTTTTGCAGGAAAGGTACTCTCGAGATGGAAGGACCTTTTGTTATCGAAGAGGTATATCGTTCGGGGGCAATTAAAATTGTTTCCCTTGAAGACAACTCTTCGCAAGTGGTGAATGGCCAAAGACTCAAGCATTATATTTCTGGAGATCCTTATAATGATAATGTTGATTGTATTCGAGCCATGATCCCGGAGGAATTTATTAAGAAGCATATTTCAGAAACTGCAGAGTCAGTTTTCGAATAGGTATCAGTTTTGGTAAGAAAACTTTCGCGAAACATCTTCCAACTTTTATTTTTACTATTTTTGGAAAATATGAAATATTATGAGCCGGAAACGAGGCGGAGACGGAGCCCAGAGGCTCCACACCATGGGGTGGCGCGGGCCCACCCCTGGTCGCGCTAGTCCATGGTGTGGGCGCCCCGGAGCCCCTCTCCGACTTGTTTTTGACCTAGACTTTCCTTTCGTTATGAAACTTTTTGCTATATAATCCCCCGGACCCCTCCCCCCCCCCCCCCCGAGTTCCGTATATCGTTTTCTCGTCGTGTTTCTGTTTCGAGCTGTTTCTGCCAGGTTACATCTTCATATCTAGAGCCACAATGTCCTCTCTTGGATCTCCCAAAGACAGTTTCTTTGAGAACGTCGTCAACCCGTACATGAACGAGTTGAAGATGCATCCCAAGGAATTGCTTCTCAAGGAAGAGAAGGTGCAGATTGAAGATGTTCGGGGCCCTAAAGGAGAAGGCAGTCTGGAAGCTAGGATGGAAGAACTGGAGCAAGAAGTCTTTAGGTACAAGAAGATGGCGGAGCGTGAAGTTGAGATCATCCAAAGGATAAAGACAGAACCGATCGTTGAATACAAGAGGAGAATTTAAAGCTTTGGGAGGAGATTTTCTCACTCACCAAGACCACCAATGATTTGCAAGCACACCTCTACGATGTGCAGAACCAGAACTGTGAGTATGAGAACATGTTTAAAAATATAAGCTCTGCTGCTAGTTTCAGGATGTTGGAGACCAGTACATCATTTGTGGATGGAGAGCCTTTACCTTGGAAGACCGAGGATGAGAAGGATTCACCACCACCACCGAAGAATTGATTCGTCAATGGTATTGGAATCCCCTTGGCTTGTTCCAATCTTGGGGGGAGTGTCGTGGTATCACATCACTATCTTTCATCTTTTTACCTTTTTAGTAGAGTCATATCATGATTAGAGAAGTTATCTTATAGGATGGTTTGCAGTATGGAAGTGTCTCTCCTTAGTTGGTTATCGTTGTATCCGTTGGTGTGAGTTGCCGGTTTGGAATATTAATGAGAAGTTTCATCAATTACTTTATGTACACCTTATTTTAGTTTTCGATTTCTGTTATATGGTTGAGCTTGTTATTAGTATTTGGTGTCACTCTGGGATCATTAAGTTAATCTAGTTGGTTTTGGCAAACTTAGCTTGGGTCAGTAGAAATAATATTTTGAGATGCTAGTATAAGAAAGAGGAATTTGCCTATTAGCTCATAAACTTAGTATTCACAAGTTAAGATCGTTTGTGCTTTCAATGAAGATTGCATGATTGGTTTCATCATATGTATATTTGTTTGTTTTCCCTCAACTCTTATGCTTGCTACTTAACCTTGCTAGCCAAAAACCCTGTACTAAGAGAGAATGCTTCTCGTGCATCCAAACGTTGAGCCCCAAAACCTTGCCATTTGTGTCCACCATACCTTCCTACATGTGGTATTTCACCGCCACTCCAAGTAAATTGCTCATGTGTTACCTTTAAAACCTTTAAAAATATCCCTGTTTTGTGTTCCTGTTTTAGCTCATGAGGACGCAAATAGAGAATATTTATCTCACTTGTTGATTGGACTCACACACCTGGACTAGTGGCTTCATCCGCTTATCCAAATGCTAGAAGAGCTGTTAGCGGGTTTCCCATCCCCAAATAATAATACAAATTCTCTTCACTCTTTTTGCCCCTGATTTATCAGTCAAAGCATAATTGTGTAAGCAAAAGAGAAAGAGGGATGACCTTCTATACCAGTTTCGTCCTTCTATGGGATCCGCTCTTGTGAAGTCTAGTTGGCTTGCGATGTACTGTATTTTCTGTTTGACATTCCTTGACATAAAAATACACCCTTCTAAAAATTTAGACACTCCTCCACGGTTTGTGATTGTTGGCAGGCACCCGAGGATTCGGTTAGCCATGGTTTGTGTAAGATGGATGGGAGGAGTGTCATGCATTTTATACCTCTGTTTTACAAAATAAAAGCTCTAGCACATGAGTGATCCATGCTTCCCTCTGCGAAGGGCCTATCTTTTACTTTTATGTTGAGTCAGTAAACCTACTTCCTTCTGTCTCCAGCAAGCATTTGAGTTGTTGTGATCTCACCATCTATGTTGATTTATTCAATCATGTTTTCTATCCTTCTTTGTTTAGCACATGCTTTTTTATCTGAATGAATGTTACTTTGAAAGCTATGAATCACTATAAAAGGATTGTTATAATTAAACATGTTAAGCTCTACAACATAAGTCTTGTTATAAAGACTTCACCTAAGATAAGTATAATATCATCAAATGTTCTCTGACCAAGAATGAAGTTTGCCATCACCAATTTTGATTCTCTCTTTTGCATCTTTGTTGGTGACTCCCATTACTCGCTTCAAGTTAAGTTATATGAGAGGAAGTTGTTGTCTATAATGATTGGTGTATAGATAAGTGTGATGCTTCTTGTCCATATTTTATTTATCGACTCTTCACTCCATAAACCTGTGGTCATGTTTACTGAGTTCAGTTTCGCTTGGGGACAAGCGAGGTCTAAGCTTGGGGGGAGTTGATACGTCCATTTTGCATCACTATTTTATATCATAATTTTTTTGTTATTCATCGATATATTTCATGTTATGATGCATCCCTTATGTTATTTTATCTTATTTTGCATGTTTCATAATTTTTGGAGAATAAACACCGGGACCAGAAATCTGATGGAAAAAAGCACCGTCGAGATACCATATTTTAGAAGATCAGAAGAAGAAGGGGGACACCGGGGGTGTCTTAGAAGTTCAGAGGAGGATACCAGCCAGAAGGGGAGCCATAGGGGAGCCACCAGGGTCCCACACCATGAGGTGGCGCCCCCCCTCTTGGCCCCGCCACCAGGTGGTGTGGCCACCCTGGCCCACCTCTGGTGGATATTTTTGGCGTTCTTGACCCCCAGGGAACCCTAAGCCTCAGACCATCATCGAAGAATTATTCTGTCGCCGCCTCGGGGCGGAAAACACCCGAGAGAGAAAAGCTCTCTGGCAGGGAGAAATCTGCCGGGGAAATTCTTCTCCGGAGAGGGGAAATCACCGCCATCGTCACCGTCATCACTCCGGGCATCATCAAGATCGTCATCATCATCACCATCATCATCAGCGCCATCACCCTCATCATCCACCGTCGTCCCGCTATAACAATTAGGGGCCTCTATCGTTGTTTAACATTAGATCTCTCTCCCGGTGTGGATTACTTGTTAGTAGTTGATGCTTGTGAGATTTATCGTTGTTTGCACTTTATGACAAGATTGTTATCATCCATTATATCACCTCTGATTATGATCCATATGATGTCTTGTGCGTAGTTCATGTTGTTCTTGAGGACATGGGAGAAGTCAAGTTGTTAGTAGTGAAGTAATGTTGAATAATATTTAATGGTTTGATATTTAAGTTGTGGTGTTATTCTTCTAGTGGTGTCATGTGAACGTCGACTACATGATACTTCACCATTTATGAGCCTAGGGGAATGCATCGTGTATTTGGCTAATAATTGTGGGGTTGCCGAAGTGACAGAAACCTAAACCCCCGTTAGGAAACCATTACACGAGGGAGCGTAGGATCCCGGAGTTTAAAGTTGTGGTTAGATTTATTTCTTAATTAATTTCTTGTAGTTGCGGATGCTTGCAAGGGGTATAATCACAATTATGTATTAGTATTGGATGGGACGATACATTAGCATAGGTTCACCCACACAACACTTATCAAAACATAGAGATTATTCAGCGGCATGGAACAAAAACACTTGACAGAAACCTCCCGTGTGTCCTCGAGAACGTTTGTTAATCATAGGTAAACCCACCGGCTTGTCCTTTGCTGAAGAAAGGATTGGGACACTTGCTGCAATTATTATTACTGTATTTTATTTACTCGCACTTTATTTATCTGCAATATCAAAAACCCCTACAAATCTATCTTTCAGTATTTACAGTTATTCCTTCATCGAAACTTCTTTTCAACACCTTCTGCTCCTCGTTGGGTTCGACACTCTTATTTATCGAAATTACTACGATACACCCCCTATAATTGTGGGTCATCACTCCCCTTATGTCCATGCCTACATCCAAACCTAATAACACATATAGTGAAGGTACTTATGCAAGGTTTCAAGTGATGTTGGATGAATCTATGACATTTAGTTCATTCCTTCGTGAAGATATCTGCAAGTTGATCCTTGGTTGATACATATGAGAGATCAATATCACCCTTCTCAACATGACCCCGAATAAAATGATGACGGATCTCAGTGTGCTTCGTCTTGGAGTGTAGAACGGGTTTGTAGGCGATCTTGATAGCACTCTCATTGTCACAAAGAAGAGGCACCTTGTCAAAATGAATACCATAATCCTTCAAGGTTTGCCTCATCCAAAGCAATTGGGCACAACAACTTGCCGCAGAAATGTGCTCGGCCTCGGTGGTTGAGAGAGCAATGAAGTTTTGCTTCTCTGAAGACCAACACACCAAGGAGCGACCAAAGAATTGGAAACCCCCGTATGTAGACTTCCTATCCGTCTTCTCTCCCGCATAATCCGCATCCGAATACCCAATGCGTTGAAAACTTGAACCCTTGGGATACGAAAGACCAAAATTTG
Organism: Alopecurus myosuroides; assembly: GCA_028641055.1. NCBI lineage: Eukaryota > Viridiplantae > Streptophyta > Magnoliopsida > Poales > Poaceae > Alopecurus > Alopecurus myosuroides. Next base: position 98,088,496 of record CM054061.1, read on the forward strand.
AGGTATGAACTAAATATCGAAAGATTCGTTTGACCGCTTCCAAATGACTTTGCCTCGGAGAGGCTTGAAACCTTGCACATTTACCTACGCTATACATGATATCCGGTCTAGATGCACAAAGGTAAAGCAAAGAGCCAATCATGGAACGGTATACCTTTTGATCTATCTCTTTACCATTAGGGTCGGGTTTCAAGTCAAGGGTTGTGGACATGGGAATCTTCATAGGCTTGGCTTGTTTCATGAAGGTTCCTTCATGATATTGATTCACTTAAAAGCCAAGGAAGTACTCCAATTCTCCCATCATAGACATCTCAAACCTATTGGTCATACGCTTGCAAAACTCTTTCATTGAACGAAGTGTTAGTAGACCCAAAAATGATGTCATCCACATAGAGTTAGCATATGAACAAGTCACCTCCAACCATCTTGGTAAAGAGGGTGGGATCGATTAAACCCATGATCCATTAGAAACTCTTTAAGGTGCTCGTACCATGCACGTGGAGCTTGTTTAAGTCCATAGTGCGCCTTATCGAGTTTGTAGACATAATCGGGGTGGTTGGGATCCTCGAAACCCGAAGGTTGCTTGACATATACTAACTCATTAATGGGACTATTTAGAAAAGCACTCTTAACATCCATTTGTTGTAGCTTGAAATTATGATGAGATGCATAAGCAAGTAAGATGCGAATAGATCAAGACAAGCTACGGGGGAAAGGTTTCACCAAAATCAACACCTTCGACTTGAGAAAACCCTTGGGCCACCAATCTTGCCTTGTTGCGGATGACGATACCATCATTGTCTTGCTTGTTCCTGAACACCCATTTGGCGCCAATAAAATTCTTGCAATCCTTGGGTCTTGGCACTAACTTCCAAACCTTGTTGCGCTCGAAGTTGTTGAGTTCGTCATGCATGGCTTCAAGCCAATCTTGATCTTCGAGAGCTTCATAGACCTTCTTGGGCTCAATGAAAGAGACAAAAGCATGAGCCTTGCTAAAACCCGCCAATCGATTCCTAGTGACAACCTGATGGCTAGGTTGAGACTCCAAGTGCAGAGTGTGTAGCTAGTGGCAAGCCTTCTTCCCCACGAGGGTGACTTGAGGGTTTATATCGAACGCTTGGGGAGCCAATATTTCTGCAGTTGTCTTCCAAGCTTCCTCCAGGATCCTGCAAACAAGTAGAGAATTTTGTGCCCTCAACCTCACCAAGTGGTTGTCAAGCACAAGGTGTGAGACTTCTAAATTGCAATGCAAAACTGAAAGTAAATGTGAAATAATTAAATCTACTACTAAATGCAAATGAGAAAATAAATATGCAATGGATTGTTTTTGTATTTTTGTGATGCAAGTGGTGATGGAGATAATGTAAATTCGAATTGGAGATGCAAGTAAAGTAAAGTGCAAGTAAAGTAAATTGCAGCAAAGTAACTAGAGTATTTTCTTATATTTAAAATAGGATCGGGGTTCATGGTTTCACACTTGCATTCTCTCAAATAAAGTGGTAGACGGTGGACATAAAGAATTACATGTGAGATTACAATAACATGTTTAACATTGAGTACTTTCATATGGGCATCACGTCCTAGCATAGAGATCTCTATGGTCATATTGATCCCTCTTATACTCCACCAAGATGCGAAATAAATCATAACACCTCGATAATTAAGGAAAAACCAGAGTATAGCTTTAAGCAATGTGACATGAAGTTGAAGTAAGAACTTGCTAGATCTAGTCATGGATATTGATTAGTGTCACTTCAAATCCCCGGTAACAAGGTACTCCTTTTTTATCCCTAGTGAGGTAACTAAGAAAGGTTTAACAAAACCTAAGTGGATCGCTGAACTTCTGTCACTTTCACAGCACTAGCCACCCCCCGTTACTCCAACTAATGCACCCATCACCCCACACACGCTCTCAAGAACTAGATTGATCAAAGCTAGCAAATAAGAACGGGGTACATAAGATACATCTACTCAAATAACTCAAGAGAAACAATTGCAATCTCAGATTCAATAACTCATAGAAAAGATCCACCACATAGGAATTACAACGGTGCCCGTAATCATGTGAGGCATCTCATACGGATCTAATTAGTGAAGCACATAGAGAGAGATACAAGTGCTACTTCCACAAACCCATAGCCCTGGGGTGGACTACTCCCTCTTCATGGAGATGTCGATGGAGATGACGTTGGAGGGGTAGGAGATCACACCGGCGGCGCCCCGCCGGAGTTTTCCCCCTCCAATCTGGAACTTCTGGTCTCTGTTTCGGTGTTTCGGCGGCGCTCTCCTCCGTAAGGGTACGGGGGAGCCTTTTTATAGTCGGTTTTAGGTCAAGACGGAGTCGGTAAGTCGAAGATGGAAGGAATTGGGGCCACAGGGGCCAAAAGGGGGCCTCTCACGCGGCCAAGGAATCTGGCCGCGTGGAGGGTCCTCTTTTGGGCCTCCTTGCCCAATTCTCGTGGATCCTTCGCCCGCAAGTCTTCTCCTTCCAAGAAAATGACCCCCGCAGATTTTCAGGTGATTTCGCGAAAGTTTGCCCCCTGAAACGTCAAAAGTATAGAAAACGGGGTTTCTGACAGGCAGGGTTAATTCCATAGAAGTTGGGGGACTTTGTAATTTAACCCCAAAATACTATAAAACATTGAATTATACCCTTATATGATGCAATATGTAATAGAAAACCATGTGAAAATATGCAAAATTCATCTATGCATTTTACATGCATCAACATCCCCAAGCTTAACCCATGCTCGTCCTCGAGTATGAAGGTGATAAAACTAAGATGGGTTTTGCATATTGAAACAATCATGGGATATCAAGGAGTATTATTCATGCTACATATAATCAAATGATTAATACTAGAAATGAGTAGCAATATACAATTCATGTTGTAAGAAATATCAAATATGCAAGCAAAGATGCTTCATGAAAGTTCACAAAGTGTATAATGAAATAAAAGCACTATGGACCAAATGCATACACAAAATGAAAAATAAAATCCTATATTGGTCAAAGAATAGCATAATGGAGAATAGAAAATATGGTGGACACTTTGGAGAAAATTGAGTAGAGGTAAAACATGATCAAGTCTTATTTAGCCTCTAAATTATTCAACTAAAATTACTAATTGAAATGTGGTATCCATTGATCTAGGACTCTCATTGCCCATTTATCACTAGCATCTTAAAATTGTGAGTATTGAAGTAATGAGAATGACAAAGGTGGTTGAAAGCCTCATGCCCCGTGAGTGTGAAAACCTACTCCATGTTTACTCAACTTAAGATTCCTAATAAGCTTTGTACAATCATAATAAGTATTAATGACATCATAGAGAACCGCAAAGAGGTACCTCTTGACCCATGACATGGAAACAAGCCCATGTTACAATGACAAGATGAACAAACGGAGTAGACTCATCATCCTTTTTATTTTCATTCACTATTATGCATAGCTTCTTATTTTATTATAGGATGTGTTGTAGAGTCACTCAAGCTGTAAGTAAATTTCCACCATGATAAATCATGGCTTGGGTTAGCGGCCCAATGCGTTTCTCTAGTCATATAGATACTTACTCATCAAAACTTACTATTCCTCTATTTCATTTCGGCATGGCAGGAGTCCAAAAACAAAAGTACATGATATCAACCAAATGTAAATTTTTTGTGCAATGTTGAAAGCTTTCCGGTGATACACGTTTATAGCTAGCTCCCAACCACACACTTGTAAAACGCAAAACTTTTGGCTCCCGTTATTGGGTCATGTTTATTAGATGCATAAAAAGTAAAGTGTGCCTTCAAAAGTTAGTGAGAGTCCTATCCCAAGTTCAACCCATGACAATTAATAAAGTGAATATCTTAATTTAGAACATAAATAACACAATAACATGGTGAACATACTCGGAATAGCAATGAAGCTAATGGGAAGATATGGTGGACTCACTGGAAATACTTGGCTAAGGAGTGTTGGAAACAAGTTTTTACTTGTTGGAATTTTTTAATTTTTGGGCTAGCAAGAGGGAGATAGTTGACCTGCTACTATGCATGCATATGTCCATAGAACTACTCATTTCATGACAAACTAAATAAACCAGCAATTAACATCAAGGACATGAATAAGAGATAGCTCAAGACAACAATATTGCAAATTTCTACACATAAAAAGCCTATAAATCATGCAAACATATGTAGCTCTTCAAATCAACCATGGCATCCCTATTCCAAGTCATAATACTAGCGTCCAATACATTCCAACCCCAAACTCCAGTAGCTCAATCTCATATAAAATGATGGTGGTGGTCTTATCAAAACAAAAATAAAAACAAAAACTAGACGCTTCAAGTCTCTACGATAAATGCTTTGCTTAGAAAAACAGAAAGTAGACGTGTGCTAACCAAAAGAGTGTAGCTCCGGTGGGGTGTTCTCACATCCCCAAGCTTATGGCTTTCACCATTCTTGGATGTCTTGAGGCGCAACTCGTCTATTCCCTGTGAAAAAACTTCACAAAACATGTTTCTCCCATTCTTTTTCTGTGGGGTGAGATTAGCAAGGACAAACAAATCACATGCTTGCTGTGCAAAATTCCAAATCAAATGCTCCAGTAGATAGACAATAAGGTTCATTATGTTGTATGTTCACTCTCTTGCTTGAAAGAATCATGGAAATTCGATTCCCAAGTGACAATCACATTCTCTTTATTAAAGAAAGAGGTAAAGCCACAATTCGCAAGTTGGAGAACGGATATCAAGTTATAACCAAGGGACTCAACAAGGAGAACATTCTCAATTGATAAATCAGAGATAGCCACCTTGCCTCGTCCCAATACCTTAAGTTTGGAATGGTCACCAATAGTGACGCAATTGAGATGAGGTGATGGAGGTTCAAGATTGCTCATTGCTTCATTGCTTCTGGTCATATGTTGGGATGCACCCCTATCCATTGTCCATCTACCCAACCTGGAAGCACTTCCCTACAAGAGATCAATTTCTTGATTTAGGTACCCATCCTTCAATGGGTCCTCTTTTGTTAGTAACAAGGTCCTTAGGAACCCAAATAGTCCAATGATAATCATCACCATAAGAAGTACCAATGTATTTAGCATAAACATGACCATCTCTAGATTTCATGAGAACATAAGAGGGTTTATATTTTCCGGCAAAGTCATTGTGAGTGATGCTCCCCCTAGAGGTATCACCACCCACCATGGCGTTTTTCTCCTTCTCCTTGGTCACCTCTCCCTCTTTCACAAAGACAACATTACGAGAGGAAGAGGTGACATTCTTGGTTTTCTTATTTGACTTGGCAACAAATCCAAGCCCTTCCTCCCCTTTCTTAGATCCTTGAGAGCTCATGGCATCATTGAGAATTTTATCTCTTCCTACAGTGTTAGTAGTATTACAAGAGGTAGGCATGATAGCAATGATATTAGAGGAAGGTATCACTTTATTATTAGATTGTTGAGCTAGAAGCTTATTCCGAGACGTGGTGAGTTTGTCATGAAATTCTTTAAGAGACGTGAACTCCTTTTCTAGTTTTTCATCATGCTCAACAAGTTTCTCATGAGCCATTACTATCTTCAACTCTTCTTCTTCAAAGGTTTTAAGTAGAGAAAGTGATTTTTCATTATCCTTCCTAAGTCTGGAAACACCAATGGTGTATGTCTCCTATAGACTAGATAGTCTCTCTTCAAGAGAGGCTCTCATGGATCTCTCTTTCTCAAGAGCTTCTACAAGCTACTTGTCATTGTTCTCATGGCCACCACCATAACTTTCCAAAGTAACGATGATCTCTTCCTTCTCATCTATAAGAGAGTTAGCATCATCAAGTTGCCTCAAAAGGGCCTTTACCTTTTCTTTGGTTTCACCTTCAAGACTACATAACCAAGAGCCTAGATTCTTGGCCTCCTCATCATCATCAACAATGTTTTCAACACAATCCAATAATGAGGCAGAACTAGTAGCAATAGGCTTGGAGGTGGAACATATTACCGCGGTGTCTTTTGCCATGAGACATGTAGGTCGGATCAATGTCTTCTCATTGGGGCATTCACATAGAGAGACCGATGAAGAGGAAGACGTAGCTATGGAGACATGGGCCACACCTACGACTTCATCTTCTCCTTCATCTCCGGAGTAGTATGTTTCCAATGTGGTCCCTTCTTGAACATATAGAGCCCTTGGTAATCTTCTAGCAAGGTTCTTGTTTTGTGGAGCTTTGTTCTTGTCCTTGCGAACAAGCTTGCCTTCATTCTCTTCTCTTGGCTCAAAAGGACATTCCTTGACGAAGTGGTTTGCACTTCCACAATTGTAGCACGTCCTTTGCCGCTCCCCCTTCTTCTTGTAGACTTTGTTTCTCGAGGGTCTAGGAGCACCGGACTTGTGAGCCTCCCATCTCTTCCAATAGCCGTGCATGGAAAGAGCAATACACTTATGAGCACCCTTGTATGTGTCTTCATAGTCCTCTTCATCCTCATCATCCTCATGAACTTCTTCTATCCGAGCAATTGCCTTAGACTTCAAGGCGAGGTTGGGGGACTTCCTAATTCCTCTTGAGCGAGCGAGAGCATCATCCGCACTCTTGTGAGATAGGGATATGGTTATGAACTTTCTAAGAACACCAATGGAGTTGAGTGAGTTGTAATCTGATCTTGTTCGGATGCTAGTGGATAGGTTCTTCTCAAAAGGAGTTATGGCCTTGACAAACTTCCTCTTGATCCACTCATCGGAGATTTCCTCTTTTCCAAAGTCCCTCAATTGGTTGCCAAGGGTGAAAATTCTTCTATATAGCACGCGGGGACTTTCATCTTCAAGCATGACAAAGTTCTCGGACTTATCAAGTGCCACATCATACTTGGAGGACTGGATGCTAGCATTTCCTTGAAACAAGGTGTCAAGTTTATCCCAAGCCTCCTTGGCGGTCTTGATACCGCGGATCTGTTCAAGATGTTCTCTTGGGAGAGCCTTTTGGATAGTAACAAAAGTGCTCTTGTTGAGTTGAAATTCAATATCCTCTCTTGGAGTCAAGTTTCTTGCATCATGAGGGTGGAATCCATGGAGAAAACTTCTCCACAAGGTGGTGCAAGATCCTTAAATATGAGACTCCATATCGAACTTCCAAGAAGAAAATTCATTAGTGTTAAGCATGGGAGGAAGTCCAACGTTTAGAATGTGTGGCATAGTATAAATGGGATGAATAGAGTCGTAATTGGCAGGTGGTGGAACTCTTGAGTTACACCCCGAACCGTTAGCCGTTTGAGACTTGGAGCCTTCCTTTCGCCTTGGCTAAAGCAATGTTAGCTTCCATTTCGGCGATGTCCGGAATGGAATCATAATCTGAGCTAACATATTCGGCGGTATGGATGGTTCCTCGAGCTCCTTGGTTTTCCCCATCATGGCCTCCAACATCTTATTTATGCTAGAAACCTTCGAACCAACACTAGAGCTAACCTTGGACAATTCGGTTTGGATGGTTCCAACCATTGCTTATAGGTTAGTTATAGTGTTGGCCATTTTGGCGGTTTCCGCATTAGAACCGTCGGGCTCATTTTCATTGACCATTATACTCTTAGGTGGTTAAGCCCTTAGCAAGAGCCGAGGATCTGATACCAATTGAAAGTGCACTATGGTCAACTAGAGGCGGGGGTGAATAGGTTGACTACCAATTTTCTTCTTCTTTTCCTTTTTAGTTTGAGCTAAAATAAAGTAATACATGGTTCTCTAGATGTGCATCTAGGTGAGCAACCTATGTGATACAAGATATGATATGCAACGGAAGTAAAATGAAAGGGAACAAGATAAACCACAAGTGTAAACAAGGAGACAAGGATATGTTTCCCGTAGTTCCTTCTCAAGAGAAGTACGTCTATGTTGGAGAGGTGGGGAGACGCCTAGGCGCTCCTCAATAGCACGGTTGTGCACACCTTATTCTCCTTGAGCTTCTCCGGTGAGAGATATTCTCATTTCCACTATGAGGTCAACTTGAAGGCGTTGACCAAACCTTTACACGAGGTTGAGGAGACTCCACAAGATGGATGTAGGCTCTCAAACAATCTGAAGCTTCTTTGCAACAAGGTGGAAGCTACAAGCACAAGATCTACTAAGGTTTCTAGGCCTCAAGTAGGATTCTAGATCTACTAGTATGAGGTGGATGGATTTGCAGTTCCTTTGGTGGAATCACGGATCTAGGTCTCCTCTAGCTCTCCACAAAGTTATGGAGTGATTGGGTGGTTGGAGAGGGAGATCTAGGAGGTTGAAGCTTTCATTAATGGCTAAGAGAGAGAGTGGAAAAGGATTAGCATTTAAGAGGTAGGGGAAGGGCTTTAAATACCTCTTCCCCAAATCTGGTCGTTGCCCACTCCCACGTTGCACCGGAGGTACCGGTGTGGTCTTCACACACAGGAGCTCGCGCGTCTCCTTTTCTTCTTTGCAGATTCTTCAGTGGCGGAGGTTCCGCCCACCGGTACTACCGGTGGGTTCTGCCGTGGCCTCCGCTGTGATGCACCCGGACACGTTTTTGGCAGACCCGACAGCGGTAGCTCCACCGGTACCAAACCTCCACATGTAGCTCAGTTGAATAGGCGGAGGTACCGGTGGGAACACCGGAAGTTCCGCCCACCGATACTAGCGGTGGCCTCCTCCCTGGACTCCGCCGCGAGCCACCCGAAAGGGGTTTTGGCGTAGGTTGATACGTCATAAGTGTATCCTTAATTTATGATGTTCCATGTTATTCTCATGTTGTTTCCTACATGTTTTCTATACACTTTATGTCATTTTTATCGATTTTCCGGACTAACCTATTGACAAGATGCCATAGAGACAGTTCCCTGTTTTCTGCTGTTTTTAGTTTCAGAAAAGTTGTTCTGTAAATATTCTCGGAAGTGGAAAATTTGAAAGTCCGGAGGTCCTAGAATTCTCAAAGGTTCCACGGAGTCTCGAAGAGTCCCAGAGGGGGGCCACTCCCATAGGGAGGCGCGCCCCCTGGCCACGTCATGGGGGTGGTGTGGGGTCCCACACCTCCACAGCCTTTGCCCTTTCGCCTATTTATACCCCCGATATATCAACCCTAAAAATATACCACTTAGTCCCGAGAAACACCTGAGGCCTCCGTCATCATCATCGAGATCGGGAGGGTTCTGGAGCTCTCCCCGGCACTGTGCCAGGAGGGGAATTCATCACCGGAGGGGTCTACACCATAATACCCTCCTCCGAAGTGCTGCGTGAGTAGTCCATCCCTGGACTAAGGGTCCATAGTAGTAGCTAGATGGTTGTTTTCTTGATACGTCTCCAACGTATCTATAGTTTCTTATGCTCCATGATCATATTATGTCAATTGCTACTTGTTTTCTCCCTTATTTATAGCATCATTTGTACGTTTTTCGGGACTAAGCTATTAACAAGATGCCAAGTGCCACTTCCCTGTTTTCTGCTGTTTTTTGTTTCAGAAAAGTTGTTCTCGAAACATTCTCGGAATTGGACCCCACAAAGCCCGAAGTGCCTATTTTCCCCGGAAGCATCCAGAACACCGAAGAGGAGTCGAAGACGGGCACCAGGGGGCCCACACCATAGGGTGGCACGGGTGTCCCCTTGCCGCGCCAGCTATGGGTGTGGGGCCCATGGAGCTCCACCGTCTTTGCCCTTTCGCCTATTTAACCCCCCGGATGGAAAACCCTAAACACCAGATAAAAAATCCCCGAAAAGTTCCGCAGCCGCCGTCACCGTCAACCCTAGATCAGGGGGGTCTGGAGCTGTTTCCGGCACCCTGCCGGAGAGGAGATAATCACAGGCCTCTACATCACCATGCCTGCTTCCGTAGTGATGCGTGAGTAGTTCATCATTGGACTACGGGTTCGTAGCTGTAGCTAGATGGTTGTCTTCTCCTCATATTCCTCCATGTTTAGATCTCGTGAGCTGCCTATCATGATCGAGATTGATCTTATGTAATTATATATGTTGTGTTTGCTGGGATCCGATGAATGTTGAACTTATGCCAAGTTGATTATAGTCTTTATTTGCATCTGCTATTTGTGATCTTGCATGCTTTCCGTTGCTAGTGGTTGCTCTGGCCAAGTAGGTGCTAGTGACTCCAAGAGGGAGTATTTATGCTCGATAGTGGGTTCATGCCTCCTCACCACCTTGCTCAAGTGACAGAAACGTGAAGGGGGGATGTGTTGTTGCCATTAGGGAGAAAACAACGGCGAGAGTGCCCGCATGCATAATCATTGCTTACATTACACACTTTTTTAATGCGGTTATCTGTTGCTTACAACTTAATACCTAAGGGGGTTCGGATGATAACCTGAGGGTGGATTATTATTCATAGATGGAGATGGATGTCGGTCTATGTATATTGTTGTAATACCCGCACTAAATATCATAGTAGTCTTCATGTCATATATGTGCACTACGGTGCAACCTCTATTTGTCAATTTCCCAGCTGTAATTTGTTCACCCAGCATGCTATCTTTTATGGAGAGACGCAACTAGTGAACCTATGAACCCCGGTTCATTTTTCCACACTGTTAAACAAACCACAACTATTTCCTGCTTTCTTTACTTACTGCAAGCATACATCATTTTCCATACTATATGTCTAATCTTTATTTTCAGCAAGACCGGTGAGATTGACAACCTCACTATACCGTTGGGACAAAGTATTTTGCCTATGTTGTGTGCAGGTTCCACGTTGTTGGTGACACCGGTGAAGCGCCAGCACCACCATCAGTGGCATCAACCTTCTTGAGATCCTCTTCCTCCTACTGGATTGATAACCTTGGTTCTTAATTGAGGTAAATTCTTGCCGCTTTCTCATCACACCCTCCTCTTGGGGTTTCCAACAACTTCATCAACTCTGCAAGCATCAAGGAATTTCTGGCGCCGTTGCCGGGGAGGAAGAAGTCTTCTGACAAGGGGAGTCTCTCACTCTCAACCTCTTTATTTTGCTTATTGTCTTGTTTGTATTTTTGTCTTGTTGTTCTTCTCTACATTAAAAACACACAAAAAATAGTTTACCTCATAGCTGTTATTTATTTGCTTGCTTTTATTCTGCTAAAATGAGTTCCTCTGACAATACTAAGTTGTGTGACTTCAGTAGCACAAACAACAATGATTTTATTTGTACGCCTATTGCTCCACCTGCTCCTACTTCTGCTTTCTATGAGATTAAACCTGCTTTATTAAATCTTGTTATGAAAGAGCAATTTTCTGGTATTAGTACTGATGATGCTGCTGCCCACCTTAATAATTTTGTTGAACTATGTGAGATGCAGAAATATAAAGATGTGGATGGAGATATTATTAAACTGAAATTATTTTCTTTCTCTTTGAGAGGAAGAGCTAAAGAATGGTTGCTATCTTTGCCTAGAAATAGTATTGATTCATGGACTAAGTGTAAAGATGCTTTCTTTGGAATATATTATCCTCCTGCTAAGATTATATCCCTGAGAAGTGACATAATAAATTTTAAACAATTTGATAATGAACATGTTGCTAAAGCTTGGGAAACAATGACAACTATGGTGAAGAATTGTCCCACTCATGGACTGACTACTTGGATGATTATACAAACCTTTTATGCGGGATTGAATTTCTCCTCAAGGAACCTATTGGATTCAGCTGCTGGAGGTACCTTTGTGTCCATCACTTTGGGCAATGCAACAAAGCTTCTTGATGATATGATGATAAATTATTCAGAGTGGCACACTAAGAGAGCTCCACGAGGTAAGAAGGTAAATTCTGTTGAGGAAACCTCCTCTTTAAGTGAAAACCTCTGATCTTGAAAACATGCTTAGAGAATTTATTAGCACACAAACTGCTTTTAATAAATCTATTGAGGAAAAGCTTGGTAAAATAGATGTTCTTGCCTCTAACATAGATAGCCTTGCTATTGATGTTGATTTTCTAAAACTAAAGGTTTTGCCACAATATGTTAAACAAAGTAAAACTTTGAATGCCATTCAAGTTTGAATTGATGATAATGTTAGGATGATGGCTGAATTACGTGCTAGGTGGGAAAGAGAAGATGAATTGGCTAAAAAGAATAATATTGCTAGAGTTTTCCCTATCACAACCACTAGTAAAAATGAAGTTCCAAGTGCTAGTAAACCTCCTACTATCAATGGTAAATTAGTTGGTGTTAATAAAGTCCCTACTCCTTTGGTGAAACGTGCTAAATTGCCTCAAACTGCTGAAATTGCTCCTGATAAAAGTGGTGAAATTTTTAGAGATGTGGGAGATAATGATCCCATTACTTTTGATGATAATACTTTTGATTTTGATGATTGCAATATCTTTGAAGTTATTATTTTTCTACAAAATCTTGCTAGAAGTCCCAATGCTAGTGCCATGAATATGGCCTTTACTAAACATATTACCAATGCTCTCATGAAAGTTAGGGAGGAAAAGTTGAAACTTGAGACATCTATCCCTAGAAAATTAGATGATGGTTGGGAGCCTATCATTAAGATAAAAGTAAATGATTTTTATTGCAATGTTTTGTGTGATCTTGGTGCTAGTATCTCTGTTATGCCTCAAAATCTTTATAATATGCTTGATTTACCACCGTTGGAACACTGTTATTTGGATGTTCATCTTGCTGATAATGCTAAGAAGAAACCTCTTGGTAGAATTGAGGATGTTCTTATTATGGTTAACAATAACCTTGCCCCTGTTGATTTTTTTGTTATGAACTTTGAATGTAATGCTTCTTTTCCTATTGTTTTGGGAAGACCTTTTGTTAGAACTGTTGGTGCTATTATTGATATGAAAGAGGGGAGTATTAAATATCAATTCCCCCTCAAGAAAGGTTTAGAACACTTTCCTAGAAAGAAGATGAAGCTACCTTTTACATCTATTATTAGATAAAGATATGATGTTGATGCTACTTCACTTGAAAATATTTGAGTTGCCCTTTTATGCCTAGCTGAAAGGCGTTAAAGAAAAGCGCTACCGGGAGACAACCCGTTTTATTTCGTTGTTTTCAACCCGTTTTGTTTCGTTTTCTTTGGTGTGCTTTGCACATGGGTGTTTTGTATTTCCTTAGAAACCCTGCTGTATCTTTTCTTTTGAGTTTTTGTTGAGCCAAGTAAATCCTCTAGTGGAAAGTTGAGCCTATATTTCGGATTTCTGCGCAGGAAACAGATTTCTGCTGTCCACTGTTAATTCCGTAAAAAATCATAGAAAATTCAAAATGACCTGAGTTTTTTGTGCTTAATCCTGACTTATATACGCAACTTTTCTTAGTTGACTACTTTTTTATTTGAGCAACAGAAGATTTTTGAAAAAATCAATCTTTACCTGTTGTTCTGTTTTGACAAAATTCTGCCATTTATTGCATTTGCATATTAATCTCTTTCTTTTGGTGTTCTTTTGAGAAAAAGAGTTTTAAAAAAAGTCGTGACAGTAGCTAATGTGTTTTTGAGTGTTAGAATTGTTTTGAAACTGAACCTTGTTAATTTATTATTTCAATTGCACTAATGTTGCTAATGAAGATTGTGAGAATTTTGGTGTGAAGAAAGTTTTCAAGGGTCAAGAGAATAGGATGATATGATGTGACCAAGAAGAGTTAAAATCCTAATCTTGGGGATGCCTCGGTGGTACACCCCAGCAAATTCTAAGAATACTGAAGCGTCTAAGCTTGGGGATGCCCAAAGCATCCCCTTCTTCATCAACAAATTATCAGGTCACTTCTAGTGAAACTATATTTTTATTCGGTCGCATCTTATGTGCTTTACGTGGAGCGTCTTTTATTTTTGTTTCTAGTTTGTTTTTGTTTTTGCTTTTGGTTTGTTTTTTTACTTTTTCAATAATCTTGGTTGGACCCCAGCATTCTTTTATTGGAGAGTGTCATGCTCCGCTTTTTCACGAGAATACGTTGTATTCTTAATCTCTGTCTAGATGCTGCATTTATTTAGCTCCTGTTTTGCATGCATCTCTTGTTAGAGCTGTTAGTTTTAGCAGTGTTATGTCAGTACTCTCATGTTTGCTTGTTGTATCATAAATAGTATTTTTTTAAAGCATGTTTTGTATGGTGCTTGTTGGGAGAAAGAAAATTGCTGCTTGAAGTAGAATTTATAATAGTGCTAGTAGAAGCTTGTATAGACTGTGGCTAGAACTTTTTCAAGCCATGCTAAATGTTATTTTAGTTTTAAATCCTTGTGGTTATTGAGTAGCATGATTAGCCTCAAATAGCTGAGAGTCTTTAATATGTCTTGACAGATTCATGAGTTGTTCTTGTCATAGTAAAGCATCAATATATGGTATTCTCTTTCGAATGTTTTATTTGGTTGACTTGGCGCATGGTCACACCATGTTTATGACTACAAAATAGTCACGAATAGCCTCCATGACCACTAGTTTTTGAACTTGTGATACTGCTTATGTTTTAATTAATGATGCTTATGTCGCTATGCATGATTATGGCTCTTATGCTCTCTTGATTTGTCGCTCCCTGTCTTTTGCTAGCCTCCACTTGTACTGAGTATGAGCTCTACTCGTGCATCCAAACTCCCTTAAACCAAAGTTTCCCCATTGTGTCCACCATACCTACCTACATGTGGTATTTAACTGCCATTCCAAAGTAAATTGCTCATGTGTTACCTTTAAAACCTTCAAAATAACTCCTGCTTTATGTTCCTGTTTTTGCTCATGAGAACGTAAATAGAGAATCTTTATCTCACTTGTTGATTGGATTTCACACCCTGGACTAGTGGCTTCATCCGCTTATCCAAATGATAGAAGAGCTGGCAGCGGGGTTGAAAGATCGAGAGGTTAACTAGAGGGGGGTAATAGATTAACTACAAATTTTAGCTTCTTTTTCGATTTAATAAGATAGTGCTCAAATATAGATTGTCTAGATTATGCAACTAGGCGAACAATCCTATATGTTGAGCAAGTACAACTAGCACAAGGAGAATATATGACTAAGCTAGTAGAAACAAGTAAGGTAAGTTGAGGAATAAACGAACACAATGACGCGGAGATTTATCCCGAAGTTCACTTTCCAATGGAAGCTAATCTCCGTTGGAGCGGTGCAGTGCCACCAAAGTGGAACACTGGGTAGCCCTCAAATGGCAAACCGTATCTGCTTCGAGCCCTTCCACCGATGTGGAGAGGCTCGAATCACTATGTTGCCGTTGAGGTTGACAACTAGAACCTTTACAAGGATGAGGCACACTCCACAACTTTGGAGGGTCCTCACAAAATCCCGAGAGCCGCCAAGACTTCGAGAAACAAGATCCACGAGCACAAGAGCTCCGGGGATATCAACAAGGCTCTGAGGTCCGATGAGCTAAGAGCAACAAGGTTCTTGATTCTGATGAGCAAGAACTACAAGATCCCAAAGGGACGAGTGGGGTGATTTCTAATCGACTTGGTGGAGTTGTAGATCGGTGATATCTCCTCCAAATCCCAAAGTATCACGAGCTTTGGTTGGGGATTTGGGGAGATGCTTGAGCTTGGGTGTGGTCAATCAATGGTGGAGAGAGTGAGTTTAATTGGGACTTTCTAAAGGTAGAGTATGAGCTCCTTTTATACCAGAGAGGAAGAAAACGGTCGTTGGGGGGAGGGATCCCCTTGCTGCAGCCCACCCCGGCCTAGGGGGCTGGCCAGGTGATACGTCATAAACGTATCCCTAATTTCTGATGCTCCATGATCATATTATGCCAATTAATACATTTTCTCCCTTCTTTATGTCATTTTTATCGATTTTCCGGACTAACCTATTAACAAGATGCCACAGAGCCAGTTCCCTGTTTTCTGTTGTTTTCTAGTTTCGGAAAAGTTGTTCTGGAAAAATTCTTGGAATTGGAAAATTCGAAGCCCGGAAGTCCTATTTTCCCCGGAAGCATCCAGAAGACCGAAGAGGAGCCTAAGAGGGGCAGCAGGGGGGCACACCATAGGGTGGCGCGGCCAACCTGACCGCGCCAGCTATGGGTGTGAGGCCCCCCGGCCTCCACCGCCTTTGCCCTTTCGCCTATTTAAGCCCCCCGGATGGAATACCCTAAAGACCTGACCAAAATCCCTGAAAAAGTTCCGCAGCCGCCGTCACCGTCAACCCCAGACCAGGGGGTTCTGAAGCTGTTTCCGGCACCCTGCCGGAGAGGAGATCATCACCGGAGGCCTCTTCATCACCATGCCTGCCTCCCGAGTGATGCATGAGTAGTTCATCCCTGGACTATGGGTTCGTAGCTGTATCTAGATAGTTTTCTTCTCCTCATATGCCTCC
This sequence comes from Alopecurus myosuroides, assembly GCA_028641055.1. Classification (NCBI taxonomy): domain Eukaryota; kingdom Viridiplantae; phylum Streptophyta; class Magnoliopsida; order Poales; family Poaceae; genus Alopecurus; species Alopecurus myosuroides. The sequence continues at coordinate 98,104,710 of CM054061.1, forward strand.
ATGTTTAGATCTCGTGAGCTGCCTATCATGATCGAGATTGATCTTATGTAATTCTCTGTGCTGTGTTTGCTGGGATACGATGAATATTGACCTTATGCCAAGTTGATTATAGTATTTATTTGCATATGTTATTTGTGATCTTGCATGCTCTCCATTGCTAGTGGTTATTCTGGCCAAGTAGTTGCTAGTGACTCCAAGAGGGAGTATTTATGCTCGATAGTGGGTTCATGCCTCCTTGTTGCCTTGCTCGAGTGACAGAAACGTGAAGGGGGAGGATGTGTTGTTGCCATTAGGGAGAAAACAGCGGTGAGAGTGCCCGCGTGCATAATCATTGCTTACATTACACACTTTGTTTAATGCAATTATCTGTTGCTTGCAACTTAATACCTAAGGGAGTTCGGATGATAACCTGAGGGTGGATTATTAGTCACAGATGCAGATGGATGTCGGTCTATGTATCTTGTTGTAATGCCCGCACTAAATATCATAGTAATCTCCATGTCATATTGTGCACCACGGTGCAACCTCTATTTGTCCATTGCCCAGCTGTAATTTGTTCACCCAGCATGCTATCTTTTACGTAGATACACCACTAGTGAAACTATGAACCCCGGTCCAATTTTCCACACTGTTAAACAAACCACAACAATTTCCTGCTCTCTTTACTTTCTGCAAGCATCCACTGTTTTTCCACACTATATGTCTAATCTTTGTTTTCAGTAAGACCGGAGAGAGTGACAACCTCACTGTACCGTTGGGGCAAAGTATTTTGGTTGTGTTGTGTGCAGGTTCCAGGTTGTTGCTGACACCGGTGAAGCGCCAGCACCACCGTCAGTGGCATCAACATTCCGAAGATTCTCTTTCTCCTACTGGATTGATAACCCTGGTTCTTAACTAAGGGTAAAAATCCTACCGGTGTGCTCATCATACCTTCCTCTTGGGGTTCCCAACAACGCAGAGAAAGGATTCAACTCTGCCAGCAATCAAGGATTTTTTTTGGCGCCGTTGCCGGGGAGAAGGAATACTTCTGGCAAGGGGAGTCTCTCACTCTCAATCTCTTTATTTTGTTTATTGTCTTGTTTTTATTTTTGTCTTGTTTTTATTTCTCTATATCAAAAACCCAAAAAAAATTAGTTTGCTTATCTATATCAAAAACACAAAAAAATAGTTTACTTGATAGTTGTTATTTATTTGCTTGCTTTTTTTCTGCTAAAATGAGTATTCGTGAAGTAGAGGTTCGTTCTTTTAGGCAACAGGTGTGAGAAAGTTTAAAAGATGCTTGGTATAGAATAAATGATGCTCATAAGAGGTGCACAAAAAAATATTCTACCTTGATACTCCTGAGAAATTTTTATATTGGTATTTCTGACTCGTATAGGCATGTGTTGGATACTCTCACGGGTGGAATTTTTTTAGGAACTCCTGCTTTGGAAGCCTACAATTTGATTGAAAGTTTAGTAGGAGCACCCCCCCAATTATAACTGTTAAAACCAAGATTACTTTGGAGGATGTTATTGATAAACTAAACTCTTTGGAAATGAACTTATCAGTTTTCCTTGGTAATGCTAGCAAAGTTAATGAATTACTAGTTACTATTGATAAAAGAATCACTCCTCTAGAAACTAGCAACACTCATGATAATCAATGTTTTAGGATTGGTAAACTAGAGGATGCCATGGGAACTTTAAGCTCAACCTTTTCATCTCTTAAATTCAAAAAGGAGAAAGCCTTTGTGGGAAAGGAGCAAAGATTCATGTATGCTCCTAAGATGGCAAACCCAAATCACAATATGTGCTGAAAATTGCTAAAACAATTAATGAGACTAAGAGTGACCTTCATGTTGAATCTTCAAAAGCATCTAAAGTTCCTATTGTTGCAAATAATGGTTTAGAGGAAGGTATAGACGATGCTTCCTCTCTTGAAAATACTTGAGTTGATTTTTCTATGCCTAGCTGAAAGGCTTTAAAGAAAAGCGCTACCGGGAGACAACCCGTTTTATTTCTCTGTTTTCTTTCAGTTTTCCTTTGTTTTCTTTGGTGTGCTTGCACCTGGGTGTTGTCTATTTCCTTAGAAACCCCTCTGTATATTTTCTTTTGTGTTTTTGTTGAGCCAAGTAAAGCCTCTAATGGAAAGTTGGAGTTGGATTTTGGATTTCACCTATCCACCGTAAAATATCATATAAAATCCTAGAAGATCAGAATGATCTGAATTGTTTTGTTCTTATTCCTCAGCTAATTCCACAGCTTTTCTTATAAGACCACTTTTTGATTTGAGCAACATAAGATTTTTGAAAAATCGATCTTTACCTACTGTTCTGTTTTTGACAGATTTCTGCCATTTATCGCATTTGCATCTTAATCTCTTTCTTTTGGTGTTCTTTTGAGAAAAAAAGTTTTGAAAGAAGTTGTCATAGTAGCTAATGTGTTTTTGAGTGTTAGGATTTTGTTGAAACTGAACAATGTGGATTTATTATTTCGATTGCACTAACGTTGCTAATGAAGATTGTGAGAATTTTGATGTGAAGGAAGTTTTCAAGGGTCAAGAGAAGTGGATGATATGATGTGATCAAGAAGAGTGAAAAGCCTAAGCTTGGGTATGCCCCGGTGGTACATCCAAGAAAATTCTAATAAGACTCAAGCGTCTAAGCTTGGGGATGCCCAAGGCATCCCCTTCTTCATCAACAAATTATCAGGTCACTTCTAGTGAAACTATATTTTTATTCGGTCGCATCTTATGTGCTTTGCTTGGAGCGTCTTTTATTTTTTGCTTTTAGTTTGCTTTCTCTTTTGCTTTCAGTTTGTTTTTACTTTCATAATAAGCTTGGTTGGACCCCAGCATTCTTTTATTGGAGAGTGACACGCTCCGCTTTTTCATGAGAATACGTTGTATTCTTAATCTTTGTCTAGCTGTTGCATTTATTCAGCTCCTGTTTTGCATGCATCTCTTGTTAGAGTTGTTAGTTTTAGTAGTATTATTTGATTACTCTCATGTTTTCTTTTTGTATCATAAAGAGTGTTTTTTAAAGCATGTTTTTTATGGTGCTTGTTGGGAGAAACAAAAGAAAACTGCTTCTTGAAGTAGAATCTATAACAGTACTAGTAGAAGCTTGTATAGACTGTGGCTAGAACTTTTTCATGCCATGCTAAATGTTATTTTAGTTTTAAATCCTTGTGGTTATTGAGTAGCATGATTAGCCTCAAATAGCGGAGAGTGTTTAATATTTATTGAAAGATTCATGAGTTGTTCTTGTCATAGTAAAGCATCAACATATGGTATTCTCTTTCGAATGTTTTATTTGGTTGACTTGGCGCATGCTCACACCATGTTTATGACTACAAACCAGTCACGAATAGCCTCCATGACCACTTAGTTTTTTAACTTGTGATACTGCTTATGTTTTAATTAATGATGCTTATGTCGCTATGCATGATTATGGCTCTTATGCTCTCTTGATTTGTCGCTCCCAGACTTTTTCTAGCCTCCACCTGTAGTGAGTATGAGCTCTACTCGTGCATCCAAACTCCTTTAAACCAACGTTTCCCCATTGTGTCCACCATACCTACCTACATGTGGGATTTAACTGCCATTCCAAAGTAAATTTCTCATGTGTTACCTTTAAAACCTTCAAAATTACTCCTGCTTTATGTTCCTATTTTTGCTCATGAGGACGTAAATAGAGAATCTTTATCTCACTTGTTGATTGGATTTCACACCCTGGACTAGTGGCTTCATCCGCTTATCCAAATGATAGAAGCGCTGGCAGCGGGGTGCCCAGCCCCAAATTAATGCATACAAATTCTCTTCACTATTTTTGCCCCTGATTTATGAGTCAAAGCATAATTGTGTAAACAAAAGAGAAAGAGGGATGACCTTTTACAACAGTTGTGTCCTTCACCATGGGAACCACTCTTGTGAATCCAGATGGCTTGTGACGTACTGTATTTTCTGTTTACCATTCGTTGACATTAGCATACATCTCCCAAAATATAGGCACTCCTCCACGGTATGTGATTGCTGGCAGGCACCCGAGGATTCGGTTAGCCATGGTTTGTGAAAGATGGATGGGAGCAGTGTCAAACTTTTAATACCTTTGTTTAATAAAATCAAAAGCTCTAGTACATGAGTGATCCCTGCTTCCCTCTGCGAAGGGCCTTTCTTTTACTTTTATGTTGAGTCTCCATCTTCTAACTGTATGCACAGTTGAGAGAGCATTTTTGCCATTCTGAGTTCTATGTGCATTTGTCCCATAAGCATCAATAATTAGTTCATGATGCGATACTATTTGTTCTTAAATTATTTGTTCTAGTCTTCCTCTTGAACTTTGAAGGTGTCCTGGCATTTATGTTTTGCCCCACTCTTAAGAACTATTGAAAAATCACGTTGCCATGCTTTATCTATACCTGAAACAAACGTCTACCTTTCTTTGCATTATTATTCTTGATCCTTTATTTGAGTTACTCTTCGTGATGCAAAGTAATTTCTATGATGTTTATTAAAGTTTTATTAATCATGCCTGCGTTTAAAGTTTTATGATCTCAGCGTACATCTGCTTTTACATTAGATTGATCAAGTTTATGTTAGTAGCATGTCACCTCAGAAATTTTTGTTTTCTCGTTTACCTACTCGAGGACGAGTAGGAACTAAGCTTGGGGATGCTTGATACATCATAAACGTATACCTAATTTATGACACTTCATGATCATATTATGCCAATTGCTACATGTTTTCTCCCTTCTTTATGTCATTTTTATCGATTTTCCGGACTAACCTATTAACAAGATGCCACAGAGCCAGTTCCCTGTTTTCTACTGTTTTTTAGTTTCAGAAAAGTTGTTCTAGAAATATTCTCGGAATTGGAAAATTTGAAGCCCGGAAGTCCTATTTTCCCCGGAAGCATCCAGAAGACCGAAGAGGAGCCGAAGAGGGGCGGCAGGGGGGCACACCATAGAGTGGCGCGCCCCTGGCCGCGCCAGCTATGGGTGTGCCCCCCCGGCCTCCACCCCCTTTTCCCTTTCGCCTATTTAAGCCCCCAAGATGGAAAACCCTAAAGACCTGATCACAATCCCCGAAAAAGTTCTGTAGTCGCCGTCACGGTCAACCCTAGATCAGGGGGTTCTGAAGCTGTTTTCGACACCCTGCCGGAGAGGTGATCATCACTAGAGGCCTCTTCATCACCATGCCTGCCTCTGGAGTGATGCGTGAGTAGTTCATCCTTGGACTACGGGTTCGTAGCTGTAGCTAGATGGTTGTCTTCTCCTCATATGCCTCCATGTTTAGATCTCGTGAGCTGTCTATCATGATCGAGATTGATCTTATGTAATTATATGTGTTGTGTTTGCTAGGATCCGATGAATATTGACCTTATGCCAAGTTGATTATAGTCATTATTTGCATATGCTATTTGTGATCTTGCATGCTCTCCGTTGCTAGTGGTTATTCTAGCCAAGTAGTTGCTAGTGACTCCAAGAGGTAGTATTTATGCTCGATAGTGGGTTCATGCCTCCTTGTTGCCTTGCTCGAGTGACAGAAATGTGAAGGGGGAGGATGTGTTGTTGCCAATAGGGAGAAAATAGCGGTGAGAGTGCCCGCATGCATAATCATTGATTACATTACACACTTTGTTTAATGCAATTATCTGTTGCTTGTAACTTAATACCTAAGGGGGTTCAGATGATAACCTGAGGGTGGATTATTAGCTATAGATGCAGATGGATGTCGGTTTATGTATGTTGTTGTAATGCCCGCACTAAATATCATAGTAATCTTCATGTCATATTGTGCACCACGGTGCAACCTCTATTTGTCAACTGCCCAGCTGTAATTTGTTCACCCAGCATGCTATCTTTTATGGAGAGACACACTAGTGAAACTATGAACCCCGGTACATTTTTCCACACTGTTAAACAAACCATGACAATTTCTTGCTCTCTTTACTTTCTGCAAGCATCCACTGTTTTTCCACACTATACGTCTAATCTTTGTTTTTAGCAAGACCGGTGAGATTGATAATCTCACTGTACCGTTGGGGCAAAGTATTTTGGTTGTGTTGTGTGCAGGTTCCACGTTGTTGCTTACACCGGTGAAGCGCCAACACCACCGTCACTGGCATCAACCTTCCGAAGATTCTCTTTCTCCTACTGGATTGATAACCCTGGTTCTTAACTAAGGGGAAAACTCCTATCGATGTGCTCATCATACCTTCCTCTTGGGGTTCCCAACAACGCAGAGAAAGGATTCAACTCTGCCAGCAATCACCAGGCCGGCTAGGGAGGCCAGAACAGCACCTCGTTCCCACCCCGGCCTCGAGCCACTTTGGGGCGGGCTGGCAGCCGGTCTGGGGCCGACATCCCCCTTCCCACTCCGGCCCGGATCTGGCCCGGCCTGGGCCGACGTGGAGACAAAGCGAGGTCGGGGCAGCGCCCGGAGCACCCGGCCTGGGGCCGGCATGGGGCAAGCTGGGGCCGGGGCACCACCCAAGCATCACGGCCTAGGAGGCCGGCTCCCCTATTTTCTCTTCTCCTTTTCCCATTTCTTTTCTTCCTTTTCTCTTTTCTTTTCTTTCTTTTTACTGTCAATCACATGGATGTCCATCGAGGTGTACGATTGTATTTCTCCATGATAGGCTCTGAACATACTTAGGGAAACTATTAGATCTTCCATATGTTGTGATCAAACACCGAAAACAAGATTAGGGACCTTGTCCTTTCAATCTCCCCCTTTTTGATGTTTGATGACAACATATGGATTTGCATTACGAATAATTTATCATGGCTATTTGCAAGGAGATAAAACTTATAGAGCTACTCCCCCTATTTGTGTGCCCAATCATAAGATGTATATTTGATGAACAAATGGAGTGCCATGATTATGATTCTCATCTCCTTTTATGTTTTATAGGTCAATAGGATATGTGATGCTAGCAAGATATTCATATGTTAAATGTGAAGATGATTCGAGAATGATATAGCACTATAGATGGATATGTATAAGCTATGAGTTTCTTGAATCAACTTTGAACCAAGTAGTGAAAATACATGTATAGGCATGATGACATCTAATATAAGTGATTGTATTGCACACAACAAAAAATCTCACCATAGCTTTCATCTCATAGTAGATATATAGATAAGGAATAACCTCATTATGGTCTTCATCACATCAAGTAGTGGGTAGATAGATAGTATGATAGCCTTACTATGATCTTCATCACATCAAATATCACATCACATAGTAGATAAATAGATAGTACGATAGATAGTAGAGACATAGTCTTACAATAGCAACAAAGTTCAACGAAACACACAAATAGTAAGATCAACTAAGATCGAGGAAAACAATAGCGATGATAAGACGCAAATGGATGCATGATATGCAATGCAATGCGTTTAGGATCCTAATATTTCTCCCCCTTGGCATCAAGACACAAAAAAGGGAGAAAATGATGCACATCTGATGACTCCCAAGTGCAGGAGATCAATTGTAGTACCTTTCGATAAGTATTTGAGTGTCGAACCCACGAGGAGCTGAACGTAAGCTATCTATTCTAAAATCCCTATAACCCTCTTATATGGTTGTTTATGCAAAGAAATAAGTTTGACTAAAAGGAACTAACTAATTAAAAGCAAGTGACGTGGAGTTTGGTTTGTCTAGTAACTAGTGAAGCAAGTTTAAAATGCAAGTTTCTAAGCAAGTTTAACAAGTAGCAAGCAGCAAATATCTCAAGTATCTCAAGGGAGCAAGTGTTCTAGCAATAGGTGTTTCGTTCGTGTGGTTGTCACAATTAGTGAAGCACATGTTTTAGTCTTAGTTGTTTCTTCTAGGAAGGAGCCATGAATAGGTATAGTCAAGTAAATGATCTACAACCCCTTATGATGGATCATGTGGCCAAGTAAATGACTGCACAAGATTGATTAAGACATAAAGTCCCACCATAGCCTTACGTTCTAAGGTCCCCTATATATATCCCCCAATAACTTAACTTTGTGGCTCGGTCTCAGGTTACTGTCACTCCCAAGTCACCACCACTCCATTATGCTACCGATGATCACCTTACATGCATTCCCCAACATATGCGTGCACTCATATATTGTACATAAAGACAATCATAGAAGATAACAAACTTGTATGCAACCAATCAACGAACTATTTCACCATTGCCAAGAACAATTCACTACTCAAACATAGACGGGGAGACACAATACATCAAGGGAATATAGTATTGCATCATACATCGTGTTTGCCAAGAGATTACAGTGGAGAGATGGAGCTGATCTTGTTGTAGATGTTGATGATGAACACGCCGGAGGGGGGTGATCCCGGCGGCGTTTTCCCCCCTCCGATCTTCTCCGACGGCAGCCTTCTGTCTCTCTGTTTTGTGGTTTCGTCTCTCGGCGCCGCCTCCTTCTCGAAAAGGCCAGGGGACCCTTTATATAGTCGTTTTTAGGTCACGAGACACTCGGGAGAAGAAAGATCGACGGCATCGGAGCCACGGGGGCAAAAAGGGGGCCTCTCACGCGGCCAAGGAATCTGGCCGCATGGAGGGTCCTCTTTGCCCCCTGGTTGGCCTTTTGGCCCTCTACTTTGGCCCATGGTCTTCGTCTCAAAAATTCTGAACCGTGCTCTTTGGTCTTGCCCTTTTTGGAGTCCCGAAGCTCCCGGAAAGTCTGAAACACTAAAAAGTACGTTTTCTGGAAAAACAGGGTTAGAACCAAAAGAAGGGGGATTGTTTAGAAAATCCCCCAAATCATTATAAAACATGAATATAAGTTGCTAATATGTAGGAAAAACAAGTAATAACATGCAAAGTTCATGTATGCATTTTACATGCATCAACATCCAATCACTCGTCATCATCCAGCGAGGGAACTTCCTCAGTAGGTGCCTGATTGGAACTAGTTGCAGCTGCAAAGGAGGCCCCAAAAGGCCCGAGAGAACTAGCATCATCACCAAGCCAGAATGTGTGCTTTGACTTCCATGCATCCTCTATGAGCTCCTCCGAGCTAGGAGAGCCGAGTGGAAGCTGAAGAGTTGTCATGATTCCCGCTGGTTGCGACGATAGGCCTTGCCCTTGTGATAGGAGTGATAGTCTCGCTGTTGCTTGTCAATGAAGAAGCAATTCATCTTCTGAAGAGCCCGCTTGATGCTGAAAGTGCCAGAAGCGGGGTCAGTAGGATCTGGAGAAGAAGAGCTGGGGATACCCTGAGATGTACTAGGCCCTGTGGACAATGTGCGGGTACGCTTGGGGTGTTGAGAAGCAGCTATCTCAGCCTCAGCAGCCGGGAGAAGAACATACTATTTGGGAGTCACCTTAGAGTAGTTGTTGATGAGACTAGCTGGGATCTTAGACTCAATGAGGATCTGAAGGTATGATCCATAGATGGGTACCCTCTTATCACAAACCACAGTCCTCATCTCATGCCACATGTAATCTAGAATATCCAAAGGTTTTTTGTTCCTAATAGCAGTGCCAATATGAAAGAGGAGATTTACCAACCATTTGCGGACCTCAACCTTCTCACCAAACTTGACATTGATAGTGTTCCGTAGAATGGTGTGCACAATGTACCAAAATTCAGTGAAGTACTTGACCTTGGGAATGTGCCGAGTTCCAGTACCTGGTGGGTAGCAATGACGCAGACCATCTTGGGCCTTCATAAGGTACTTCGGATCACCATGGATGCGAATGAAGTTCAGGGCATCAAAGACGGCTGAAGACCGAGAAGGGAGCCAAACTCAGTCATGGTGGCGGTACACTTAACACCACCACTCATCCAAGTCAAAGTACGAGGGCCCTCAGTGGAGAAGAAAACAGTGGCATATAATTCCTTAAGCAACTCGGGTGAAAATGGGTGAGAGTTAGTGGTCCCCATGAGAGCAGTGATACCATGAAAATCCATAAGCTCCATAACCCCTGGCCAATGCTTGCGGGCTGTTTCCACATCAAAGAAGTGCTGATCAACATAACTGTTCTGAAGTTTACCCAGGATGAACTCATACATAACCTGATGCATCTTGCAGTAGAACCGGGGATCGACACAAGTACTCTGCCCAAAATCATAAGGATTGAACTTCAAACGAGCAGTCTCAAAATCATCGACGCTTATACCGCCCCAATTGGCAACCACTGGCTCAACTGGATTGAAAGGAAGGGGAGAACCTTGTCTCTGAGAGAGAGTAGAGCCAGCAACAGCAGCAACACTTTTCTTGCAGGGACGAAGAGCACATGGTCCCTTGCCACTTGGTGCATCGGCATCGCCTGAGAGTAATGATGCATGGATATGGACAATTATGGTAAGTGCACATGGTCGTTGTTGTATTAATATAAAAAAATGTTCCATGGTGATGAGTGGTAGTGACAAGAGTGAGAACAAAAATCATCTAGAGAGGACATCGTGAGTACATCATAGCCTAGCAAGTTGGAACTACACCATAACATAGCATGAAAGAAAAAAATTGTTGTATTTTCTAGCATGACAAGAGGAGAGTGGCAAGTTGGGACTACATCGTGAGGATCACAACTAGATGAAAGTGATAAATCTAGGGTATGGCTAGTGTGACATATGAACTATGTGAGATCTATCATAAACACTAGATGCAATTTGAACCCCAAAAACAATGAACCAAGGCATCATACCGAGAGAGATATAGAAAATAAAACACGGTATAGAAGAGGAGCCCTAGAGATTATCCGAGTTGGAGGCCATCTTGAAAAAAGTCCACAAAATCAAAGGATAGGATCTCCCCCAAGAGGGCACCAAAGAGGATTCCACGGGGAGGAGAGCGTGGAGAAGGTCGAAGGCTTGCAGATCTGTGACTTTGGTTGGTGGGGTGGGTTTAGGGTGTGGGGGGAGGGGGGAAGGAGAGCTCCAAGGAGGGGCTCTAATGGTGGTGGTTTGTGGGGAAGAGAAGGGGGGAAGGGGCCGTGTGCGTGTGTTATGCGTGTGCCCGTGTGCTGTACGTGTGCGTGTGTGTGCGCCCCGGCCTGGGGTGCCGGCCAGCCCGGCGTGGGAGCGCGCGGGGCCGGCGGGTGGCCGAACGACCCGGTCTGAGGCCGGCGTGGGGGAGAGCGGGGCCGGGCGGGCAGCCGGGCGACCCGGCCTGGGGTGCGGGCCAGGCCGGCGTGGAGTGCGTGTGCGAGGCCGGCCGGATGGCAGAGGCAGCCGGCCTGGAGAGCCTGCCATGCCGGTCGTCCAGGCCGGTTCTGAGCAGTTTTTTCATTGTTTTAAGATAGGCATATTTCCTCCCCGTACTTTGAAAGAAAAAAAATAAAAGTTTTAGACGAGTGATGCAAAGGTAATTTTTATGTTAGCAAGTTTTACTCGACCATGTGCACAAATGTGATGAGATGAAATGAACATGATGGTTCCATATGCGTCCAATGAGAGAATAAAAAATAAAAAATGAATCAAACAACATTGGATGCAATATGAACTATGAAGAACGAAAATGCATATGAGTGGAACACAAAATGTCTTGTCAATATGAAAAACCAAACAACACTCGAATCTCGAAGTTGGGAGGTGGCCTTAGCCACCATGTATGCGTATGTTCGATATGACGCCGCGAAGATATATCTTGAGTGCATTGTCGAGACTCATCATTGAAGCACATCATTTGGAATGACCATTATGCATGATTCGTTTATTTATGCATTATAGGAGTAGTGTTCACTCATGGATTGAGATACACTCCCCTATGTCTATGCATACATCTAAAGATCCAAATAAGAGTTTAGTAGGGGTGTGTATGCAATATTTTCAATCAACTAAAATTGCTTGCACATACGATATTGAGCTCACTCCTTAATTGCTTGAATATCTTCACATCTAGAGGTTTTGTAAGGATGTCGGCAAGTTGATCTTTGGTGTTGACATAGGAAAGTGAGATATCTCCATTGGCCACATGATATCGAATGAAGTGATACCGAATCTCAATATGCTTGGTCTTGCCATGAAGTACCAGATTGTGACCAATCTTTATAGCACCCTCATTGTCACATAAAAGAGGCATTGTCTTAATCTCAATTCCAAAGTCCTTAAGACACTGCCCCATCCATAGGAGTTGAGAGCAACAACTAGCGGCGGAAATATACTCCGCTTCCATGGAGGAGCTGGCAATGCAATTTTGTTTCTTGGAAGACCAACACACGAGCAACCTACCAAGGAATTGGCAAGCACCCGAGGTTGATTTTCTATCCACCTTGTCACCTCCCCAATCCGCATCTGAATATCCCACAAGATCAAAAGTTATGTTTGATGGATACCAAAGGCCATGTGTAGGAGTGTCAACCAAATATCTAAGAATCCTTTTGACCGCAATCATACGGCTTTCCTTGGGGTTAGATTGAAATCTTGCACACAAACCCACACTAAACATAATATCCGGTCTAGATGCACAAAGATAAAGCAAGGATCCAATGATAGAACGATAAAGTTTTGGATCAACCGGTATACCTTCGTGATCCATAGTAAGATTCACGGTTGTTGGCATTGGATAAGGTAGTGGAGATAGGTGTAGTTTCTTTCGAGAAATCCACTATATACATACTGTTTTCCACAAATCCAACAAAGGCTACTTTAAGAGAAATGGTGTGAAGAACAAGCACGTGATGTCGCCCAAATACACATGTAAAATTGCATTCACAAAGTTGCAAGACGGAAAGAATATTAGAGCCAAGGGACTCAACAAGGAGGACTTTCTCAATGGATGAATCCGGAGAAATGACCACCTTTCCATGTCCCAATACCTTAAGTTGTGAGCGATCACCAATAGTTACATGAGCAAATTTGAGAAGTTGGAGTTTTAAGTCATCTAACACTTCCTTGCTTCTGGTCATGTGTGCGGAACAACCACTATCAATCATCCATGATGTTCCACCGGAAATACAACCCTACAATGAATCAACTTCTTGTCTTAGGTACCCATTTTTGGATGGGTCCTTTCTTGTTAGTCACAAGGGTCTTAGGAACCCAAATAGCATACTTGTAATCATCACCATATGAGGTGCCAACATATTTTGCATAAACATGACCATCAATAGATTTAAGAAGCACGTAAGATGGGTTATACTTTCCCGCAAAGTTGTTGTGAGTGGTAGTGTTCCTAGGCACAATACTCTTAGCAATCATATCAAACTCATCTTCATCATTATCCAACCCCCCTCCTTCACAAAAACAATAGAGTTAGTTGAGGGAGTTGACTTATTCTTGTAGGCCACCTTGGAAGTGGAACCAAAACCAATGCCTTCCTTTCCAATAACTCTCTTTTGATTACTCAAAATATCATTAAGGTTCTTTTGCCCTTGGATGCATGTGGCAAGACCTTTGTTGAGTTGTGCCTTCAACCTATTGTTCTCCTCAATGAGAGTTGTCTTGACACACAAAGGGTTAGTAAAACAAGAGTGTTCATCTACATTTTTAACCCTTTTAAGGTTTTGAACTCATTTGAAATTGTTCAATGATCAAGTTTAAGATTATAAAAATCCTTAATGAGTTCATTGTAACCTTGGTTAGTTGCATCATTTAAGTCCATGAATTCCGCTACCTTAGCAAAAGCATGTTCACAATCAAGTTTTGCTTTAGCTATGTCAATTGCAAAGGTTTCCCCTATGCTTTCTCTAAAGCAATGTGATTCATATAGAGATTTCTCAAGCTCCTCAATTTTACTAGCATCATCACGAGCAAACTTTTCAAGTAAAGTTATTCTCTCCTCATGTTCATCAATGAGGCCATGTGCCTCACTTAATTGATCCATGAGAGAGACAAGGATAGATTTAGTTTCTCCACAAAGTTGTCAAGGGGTCTTCCTCGACACAATTTAACAGTGAAGGAGTAGAAGAGTTTGCAAGTTTGAGTGTAGGAGTCACCTTTGGGAGTATACCCTTGGCCATGAAGCACTTGTGACTCTAGGGACCCTTGTTGTCATTAGGGTTGGAGAAGAGAGAGCTTAAGTTAGGAGGTACGACGCCCCTAGCCATGGCCGCCATACCTACTTGTTCACCTTCACCCTCACTCTCTTCACCACCGGACGTGTACTCAACTTTGCAATCAATGCCCTAGGAGGGCCTCTCTTGATGAAGTTCTTGGACTTGGAATGAAAGTGGATTTCTTGATAAGTGTTCCACCATTTTCAATTCTACTCTTGAAGGGGTACTCGGCAACAAAGTGCTCGAAATCTCCACAATTGAAGCAAGTTCTTGCCTTCTTCATACTTGAGACGTCATTTCCCTTATTCTTGGTGGCATTTGATCTAAAGTCTCCCTTCTTCCACCACTTGTGTTGGGCAAGGGCCAAGCATTCTTCATGTGATGTCTTCATCTCTTTCTCGGAGACCTCATGAGTGGATCCACCATCATCACTTGAGTCATTTTCTTCATGGGGAATGGCCTTGGCCTTCAAGGCAAGAGAGGAGCTCTTCATTCCGTTTACACGGGCCATGACATCATCGAAGGTTTGCTTCATGACTTTTAGAGTGAGGAAGAGACCCAAAACATAATTGGGGGATAGATCCAAGTAATCGGCCCTTGATTGCACATTCATCACCATGTTCTCATTGTATGGAATCAAGGTGAGTAGAAATTTCTCCTTGACCCAATTCTCGGTACAATCCTTGAATCCACAATCTCTCATGTCATTTACGAGAGCCTTGAGTCTTCTAAACATGTCTTCAATGTTCTCTCCATCACTCAAATGGAAGTGTTCAACTCGTCTTTGGATGATAGACTTCTTGGATCGTTGAAGCGTCAAACATATCAACAAGGCAATCATAAGCTTTATTCGCACTTGAGAAAGCCCGGATGTGCTCAACTCCTTCCTTTTCCATTGCCTTCTCCAACATGTGCAAGGCATGAGCGTTGAGTTGCTCATCTATGATGTCACTCGTGCTTAAGTTCAAAGGATCCTTTGGCTCATACCCTTTTTCAACAATTCTCCATATTTGCATTGAAGAGATGCACATGTAAGACTTCATGGAAGCTTTCCAATTAGTAAAACGATGCCTATCAACCAAGGGAGGTGGACCAAGATGATTAACATGTGGACGTTGAACATTAGGAGCATTGTTATAAGCAAAGCCAAAGGAGTTTCCACCACTACCATTTCCAGGTGACGATGTTGCGGTTCCTTCCTTAGATGGAATGGGGTTTCCATGTTCATCTAAGACAACATTCTCTCTAGATTGATAATATGTAGATGTCAATTCTTTTATTAGTCCCTCCATCTTTTTCTCAGAGCTATCAATCATAGCTTGGATTAGCTTTTGAATCCCCTCCATGGTGACAGGATCATTAGCCATCCTTTCCTCCTCTTTAGGCGGTAAAGCCCTTAATAAAGAGACAAGGCTCTGATACCAATTGAAAGATCGAGAGGTTAACTATAGGGGGGTGAATAGGTTAACTACAAATTTTAGCTTCTTTTTCGATTTAACAAGATAGTGCTCAAATATAGATTGTCTAGATTATACAACTAGGTGAACAATCCTATATGTTGAGCAAGTACAACTAGCACAAGGTGAATATATGACTAAGCTAGTAGCAACAAGTAAAGGTAATTTGGAATAACCGAACACAATGACGCGGAGATTTATCCCGAAGTTCACTTCCCAATGGAAGCTAATCTCTGTTGGAGTGGTGCGGTGCCACCAAAGTGGAACACCGGGTAGCCCTCAAATGGCACACCGTATCTCCTTTGAGTCCTTCCACCGATGTGGAGAGGCTCGAATCACTATGTTGCCGTTGAGGTTGACAACTAGAATCTTTACAAGGATGAGGCACCCTCCACAACTTTGGAGGGTCCTCACCAAATCCCGAGAGCCACCAAGACTTCGAGAAACAAGATCCATGAGCACAAGAGCTCCGGGGATATCAACAAGGCTCCGAGCTCCGATGAGCTAAGAGCAACAAGGTTCTTGACTCCGATGAGCAAGAACTACAAGATCCCAAAGGGATGAGTGGGGTGATTTCTAATCGGCTTGGTGGAGTTGTAGATCGGTGATGTCTCCTCCAAATCCCAAAGTATCACGAGCTTTGGTTGGGGATTTGGGGAGATGCTTGAGCTTGGGTGTGGTCAATCAATGGTGGAGAGAGTGAGTTTAATTGACACTTTCTAAAGGTAGAGGATGAGATCCTTTTATACCGGAGTGGAAGAAAACGGTCGTGGGGGGGGGAGGGGAATCCCCTCGCTGCAGCCCACCCCGGCCTAGGGGGCCGTCCAGGCCGGCTAGGGAGGCCGGAACAACACCTCGTTCCCACCCCGGCCTCGAGCCACTATGGGGCCGGCTGGCAGCCAGTCTGGGGCCGGCATCCCCCTTCCCACCCCGGCCTGGGGCCGGCGTGGATACGAAGCGAGGCCGGGGCAGCGCCCGGAGCACCCGGCCTGAGGCCGACGTGGGGCAAGCTGGGGCCGGGGAACCACCCCAGCAGCCCGGCCTAGGATCCCGGCCAGGGAGGCACGCTCTCATGTTTTCTCTTCTCCTTTTCCCATTTCTTTTCTTCCTTTTCTCTTATCTTTTCTTTCTTTTTGCTGTCAATCACATGGATGTCCATCGAGGTGTACGATTGTATTTCTCCATGATAGGCTCTGAACATACTTAGGGAAACTATTAGATCTTCCATATGTTGTGATCAAACACCGAAAACAAGATTAGGGACAATGTCCTTTGAGGGGTGCCCAACCCCAAATTAATACAAAAAAATTCTCTTCACAATGTTTGCCCCTGATTTATCAGTCAAAGCATAATTGTGTAAACAAAAGAGAAAGAGGGATGACCTTCTACACCAGTTGCGTCCTTCACCATGGGAGCCGATCTTGTGAATCCAGTTGGCTTGTGACGTACTGTATTTTCTGTTTACCATTCGTTGATATTAGCATACATCTCCCAAAATATAGACACTTAGTGTCAAACTTTTAATACCTCTGTTTAATAAAATAAAAGCTCTAGCACATGAGTGATCCTTGCTTCCCTCCGCGAAGGGACTTTCTTTTACTTTTATGTTGAGTCTCCATCTTCTAACTTTATGCACAGTTGAGAGAGCATTTTTGCCATTCTGAGTTCTATATGCATTTGTCCCATAAGCATCAATAATTACTTCATGATGTGATATTATTTGTTGTTAAATTATTTGTTCTAGTGTTCCTCATGAACTTTGAAGATGTCCCGGCATTTATGTTTTGCCCCACTCTTAAGGACTAGCGAAATATCACTTTGCCATGCTTTCTCTATACCTGAAACCTACATTTACTTTTCTTTGCATTATTATTCATGATCCTTTATTTGAGTTACTCTTCGTGATGCAAAGTAATTGCTATGCTTTATTATTAAAGTTCTATTTATCATGTTTGTGTTTGAAATTCTATGATCTCAACATGCATATGCTTTTACATTAGATTGATCAAGTTTATGTTAGTAGCATGTCACCTCAGAAATTATTGTTTTATCGTTTACCTACTCGAGGACGAGTAGGAACTAAGCTTGGGGATGCTTGATACGTCTCCAACGTATCTATAATTTCTGATGCTCCATGATTATATTATATCAATTTCTACTTGTTTTCTCCCTTATTTATAGCATTTTTTATATGTTTTCCGGGTTTAACCTATTAACAAGATGCCAAGTGCCAGTTCCCTATTTTCTGTTGTTTTTGGTTTCAGAAAAGTTGTTCTGGAAACATTCTCGAAATTGGACACCACAAAGCCCGAAGTGCCTATTTTCCCCGGAAGCATCCAGAACACCGAAGAGGAGTCGAAGACGGGCACCGGGGCCCCACACCATAGGGTGGCGCGGGTCCCCCTGGCCGCGCCAGCTATGGGTGTGGGGCCCCTGGAGCTCCACCGCCTTTGCCCTTTCGCCTATTTAATCCCCCCGGATGGAAAACCCTAAACACCTGATCAAAAATCTCCGAAAAGTTTCACCGTCACCGCCAACCCTAAATCAGGGGGTTCTGAAGCTGTTTCCGGCACCCTGCCGGAGAGGAGATCATCACCGGAGGCCTCTACATCACCATGCCTGCCTCCGGAGTGATGCGTGATTAGTTCATCCTTGGACTACGGGTTTGTAGCTGTAGCTAGATGGTTGTCTTCTCCTCATATGCCTCCATGTTTAGATCTCGTGAACTGTCTATCATGATCGAGATTGATCTTATGTAATTCTATATGCTGTGTTTGCTGGGATCCGATGAATATTGAACTTATGCCAAGTTGATTATAGTCTTTATTTGCATATGCTATTTGTGATCTTGCATGCTTTCCGTTTCTAGTGGTTTCTCTGGCCAAGTAGTTGCTAGTGACTCCAAGAGGGAGTATTTATGCTCGATAGTGGGTTCATGCCTCCTCACCACCTTGCTCGAGTGACAGAAACGTGAAGGGGGATGTGTTGTTGCCATTAGGGAGAAAACAACGATGAGAGTGCCCGCGTGCATAATCATTGCTTACACTACACACTTTGTTTAATGCAGTTATCTGTTGCTTGCAACTTAATACATAAGGGGGGTTTGGATGATAACCTGAGGGTGGATTATTAGTCATAGATGCAGATGGATGTCGGTCTATGTATATTGTTGTAATGCCCGCACTAAATATCATAGTAGTCTTCATGTCATATACGTGCACTACGGTGCAACCTCTATTTGTTAATTGCCCAGCTGTAATTTGTTCACCCAGCATGCTATCTTTTATGGAGAGACACCACTAGTGAACCTATGAACTCCGGTCCATTTTTCCACACTGTTAAACAAACCACAACTATTTCCTGCTTTCTTTACTTACTGCAAGCATACATCATTTTCCACACTATATGTCTAATCTTTGTTTTCAGCAAGACCGGTGAGAATGACAACCTCACTGTACCGTTGGGACAAAGTATTTTGGTAGTGTTGTGTGCAGGTTCCACGTTGTTGCTGACACCGGTGAAGCGCCAGCAACACCGTCAGTGGCATCAACCTTCCCGATATCCTCTTTCTCCTACTGGATTGATAACCTTGGTTCTTAAATGAGGGAAATTCTTGCCGCTTGCTCATCACACCCTCCTCCTGGGGTTTCCAACAACTTCATCAACTCTACAAGCATTATCTCTCCACTTTGTACCTCATGTTTAGATCTCGTGAGCTGCCCTACATGATCGAGATCATCTTTATGTAACGCTACATGTTGTGTTTTGCTGGGATCTGATGAATGTTGAATGCTATGTCTTCTGATTATCAATCTATCATGTTATCTTCATGCTTATGTTATTTATGATCTTGCATGCTCTCCATTATTAGTAGATGCTCTGGCCAAGTAGATGCTAGTAACTCCAAGAGGGAGTATTTATGCTCGATAGTGGGTCCATGCCTCCTTTGCATCTGTGCTCGAGTGACAGAAACGTGACGTATGGAGGATGTGATGCTGCCATTAGGGAGAAAACAACGGTGTTTACCTAGTTTACATTGTTTACATTACACACTTTGATTACTGCGATAATATGTTGCTTGCAACTTAATACCCAACGTTCGTTCAGATGATATTCGGAGAGTGGATTATTAGACATGGTTGCAGTTGGATGACGGTCTATGTATTTTGTTGTAATGCTCGCATGAATCACATAGTAATCTTTATCTCTTGCATATGCACTACGGTGCAGCCTTCATTTCTGTCAATTGCCCAGCTGTAATTTGTTCACCACCCATGTTATTTTCCTTCATGGAGATACACCACTAGTGAACTATGGACCCCGGTCCATTTTCTCATACTGATAATACACACACTGCTTTCATACTGCTGCCTCTGCTTTCGTACTATTTTCTTACTGTTTTCCACATCATACGTTTAACCTCTTTGTGTTCAGCAAAACCGGTGAGATTGACAACCTCGCTGCTTCGTTGGGGCAAAGTGATTTGATTGTGTTGTGTAGGTTCCATGTTGCTGCTGAACCGGTAGTGCGTCCTGCCATCTCAGCCGCATCAACCTTCAGAGATTGCTTGTCCTCCTACTGGTCGATTCAACCTTGGTTTCTTTTCTGAGGGAAAACTTGCCGCTGCACTCTTTACAACCTTTCTCTTGGGGTTTACAACGTCAGCCATCAACAATTTTTCTGGCGCCGTTGCCGGGGAACGAAGTTTTCAAGAGCAAGCAGCCTCCCGTCAAGGCACCATCAAGTTTTCTGGCGCCGTTTCCAGGGAGGAAGAGAATTTCTGCAAGGGGAGTCTCTTACTTCCAATTCCTTTACTTTTTTGTTTTGTTTTGCTTAGTTTATTTTATTTTTTATTTTTTGCTTCTCTTTATCAAAAACACAAGAAAATAGTTCTTATTCTAGCTGTATTTTAGTCTTGCTAAAATGCCTACTCCTGAGAACACTAAGTTGTGTGACTTTACTAGCACCAACAACAATGATTTCATTAGCACACCTATTTCTCCACCTGCTCCTACTGCTAATTTTTATGAGATAAATCCTGCCCTGTTAAACCTTGTTATGAGAGAGCAATTTTCTGGTGTTAGTACTGATGATGCTGCTGCCCATCTTAATAATTTTGTTGAACTATGTGAGATGCAAAAATATAAAGATGTAGATGGAGATATTATTGAACTAAAATTGATTACTTTATCTTTGAGAGGAAGATCTAAAGAATGGTTGCTATCTTTGCCTAGAAATAGTATTGATTCTTGAACTAAGTGTAAAGATGCTTTCATTGGAAAATATTATACTCCTGCTAAGATTATATCTTTAAGAAGTAGCATTATGAATTTTAAGTAACTTGATAATGAGCATGTTGCTAAAGATTGGAAAAGAATGAAATCTTTAGTAAATAATTGTCCCACTCATGGATTGACTACTTGGATGATCATCCAAACCTTTTATGCAGGTCGGAATTTTTCTTCAAGAAACCTTCTAGATTCAGCTGCTAGAGGAACCTTTATGTCCATTACCTTGGGGTCAGCAACAAAAATCCTTGATGATATGATGTTAAATTATTATGAGTGGCACACTAAAAGAGCTACAACTGGTAAGAAGGTAAATTCTGTTGAAGAAACCTCCTCTTTGAGTGATAGACTTGATGCTATTATGTTTATGCTTGTGAATGGCCATGGTCCTATTGATCCAAAAATGTTCCTTTGGCCTCTTTGGTTGATCAAGAAGAGCATGTTGGTGTGAACTTCATTGAAAATAATAATTTCAACACCAATGCTTATAGAAATACTTTTGGTAGTAACAATTATAGGCCATATCCTTTTAATAGTGGTAATAATGATAGAACTGGAATGTCTAATGAAAGAGCCACTAAACACTTTATGCAAAAACAATATGAGAAAAATAAACTATTTACTAAAACCATGGAGGAACAATATGTTATTGTCGCACCCGGACTTCTAGAGGATACACACAGCCCGCTAAGCAGTAGATAATTGGCTTACGGGGCCTACCTGCACCCTCATCTCAATATGAGTAGGCCAACACGTAAACGTGTGACAACCATCCTCTACTATTCATCGTCTGTGAAACCATCCAATAGGAATCCGAATACTTCCATTGACGTACTTCATAACATACACACATGGTACGTCAACGGCATTTGAACAAGTGATATCACAACAAATCTCTAAGACACAAAGAAATAGAAATAAGTGGCAAAAGCTCTCACTAGAGCAGAGATAGCAAATACAGTCATGCAGAGGACACATGTCCCAACAAGTCATCATTACATCACAGCGGAAGCATCCAAAGTGTCTGAGTACAGACAAGATCAAAATAGGCCTAAGAGGCCGGAAACGAAAAGAACGGAGCCCATCCACGAAGTCTCGGATCCTGCCCGGGTCCGCTATCTACTCGTCAGCAGCCTCGTCATACTCCACGTAGTAGCCACCATGGGGATCCTCGGAAATGTAGTCTGCAGAACCAGCAGCCCCAAAGGGGTCAGTACGGACGAGTACTGGCAAGCAAGACGCACAAGATACCAAAGTGTACCCGACAACACCAAGTACATATGCTTTGGGTTCAACGGAAGATAGGTGATGCAAAGGTGCGGCCGCGAGCTGCACTAACCAACTACAGAGACACGCTACAACATCCGGCTAAAAGAAAGGGATAAGATAGCGCACCGGAACCAACTACCACTAACCTCAAACAAACCCATCCTGGATCTCGCCCCTTATCCAAAGAAGCAATCCGAGGATAACCCACACAATTGGATTAATGAAGGTTCAAGTTATTGTGTCAATGAGCCTATTACTAGTCAAATTATTATTAATTAGGTGTAAGTTGTCTAATCCTTGTTAGCCAGCCCTATCACCAAGTCATCCATAACCGCGGACAACACGGCTTCTCGAGAAGATTTAACCCTGCAGGGATGCACCAATTTGGCCGTACACGTAAGAATAACCCGCCAGGCGGGGATCAAACCCACCAAGCAGGCCACTCAACACAACCCAACTCTTCTTCGCATCAAGCCCAAAGAACCCCGTGCAATTGAGCGCACGGCTAATCAAGCCCCACGAAGAAAAGGGGACCCTCATAGCACTCTAAGAACGTGTCTCCCTAAATGCCGACTACAAAAGTTACCACCCTGGCGCCAAGGGTTCGCACCTGCATATGCATGCGGCAAATGGAAAACCCGAACTAAATGAGGCGATTTGGATGAGATGCGAATCGAATCAAAGTTGCGGGGGGCGCCCATACACGCTTCCCACATGCGGTTAGCGCGCTCATCATGGATATAGAGGACAAGAACTTTTCCTGAGTTCGACACTAGCAGGCCTCAATACCATACCCGGCCTCCTGCCGGTGCCTTATCATCAAATTATTATTACCTCAACATTAACAGGTTGTTGTTTAAAACATCGAGCCCCCAGAACATAATAAATATGGTAAAAGAAAGAACGGACATCAGACTCGAGCACAAACAACACTAAGCATGCTAGTAAGACGCAGACAACAAGCAACAGGGTTATAGGTGTGGAGGAGAGGCTATTTCAGGGTTACAGGATAACATGTGATAGGATCGGAACACAAGCAACGAACCATAAGGCTAGCAGATTAGACAACGGAAAGTATCGGTATCAAGTGTGGAAAGGACACAATGGTTCAGGTGAGTGAATACTTGCCTGCAAACTCAGTAGCCTGGTACTGGGCTAACTCCTCTGAAGTGGTGTCGTAAACCTCGTCTGTCTCAACGTCGTCGTCTATGCGAGAAGAAGCAAACAAACAACGAAGGGAGACGAACAATCAATAACATGGCATGATGCACAAACATGGGATGATGCATGACAATTTATTATATGCATCAATTTAATGATAAAGGACATAAGAGCAATTTTTAAATGGGCCCAAAAGTAATTTAGGTTGCATTTGGGAATTACCCATATGTAATATTAATGAATTAAAAGAATTACAAGTAAACATTAAGTTGAAGTGATTACATGCATGATGAATGATGAAAACAGCAAGAAAACAACTTTAGCTTCCAATGGATACCTCATTTGTCAAATTTGGAATTTTAATTAATTGATTATGAATTTTGCAATTTAAAAGATGGAATTAAAGTATTGATTATGTGCACCAACTTTATTTGCTCAAAACAGGAAACAAATTGCATATTTGGAATCTACAGGAAATTTTGAATGGAATACATATTTTGTTTGTTGAATTTGGAATTTTTATGCCCAAGTTATGAATTTTGCAATATTAAATGAATTAAACAAGGGGCTAATTATTTCACCAAATTAAAATACTCAAAACAGGAAACAAAGTTTATATTTAGGTAGAGAATTTAATTTGGCATGGAAAACATATTTAGAATATTAAATTTGGGGTTATTATGAATTAATTATGCATTTTTGAAGTTTTGGTATTAATCTGTGATTATTTTAATTAGTAGGGGCCTGTTCGTGATGGACAAGGACTAAACTGTGAAGACCCCAGGGACCTGTGTGCGAAAGAAAGTTGGATCTGGATCTGGATCCGGTTTAGACCGCGCAGAGCCAGCCAGGGTCACTGGCTGGTGGCCCCAACGCCACGGTGGAAGCTGACGGGGCTTGGGAGCCACCGACAGGTGGACCATGCGCGCGCGGTGGCAACGGCCCAAAAAAAGGTGGGTTTTTATTCCGCACGGGGGGAATCGAACCCAGGATCTCCCGCTGCGCTTCCGAGGGCACAGCCAGTGGGCTATCGAGCGGCTGGTGATGGATCTAGCTCGCGAAGGGTTTTGAGGTGAAGGTTCAGGCTTGCACGTTTTCTGACGAAACTGAACCTTGTTCAGTTACTGAACGTTACGAGAACGACCGAGGGCGACGACTGCAGCGATGCTGCGCTGCCGGCGTGCGTGTGCGCCGTGCTGCGCGGGGCACTGGTGCGTGCGCTTGCCCGCGGATGCAGAGGGGGAAGGGAAAAGGGGACAGGGGGTGCTCACCGAGGGCCTTGGCGAGCTGGAGCGTGGCGACGGGAGCTGATGGCCGCGGTGTCGACGGCGACAAAACAGAGACAGTGGGGTGGTCCTGTTGCTCCCCGGGCTCGGCCGAGGTGACGAGGAGGATGACGTGCCCGCGGAGGTTCCATTCCCGCTCCTAACCAGCTCGGAGGGGCTCCATGGCGACGGAAATTCCCGGCCGCTCTCCTCTGTGGTCTCGGTGGTGGCCGGTTCAGAGAAAGAAGAAGTTGGGCAGCGTGAGGGAAGAGGAGAGGGAGATCGGCGGTGGCAGAGAGGAAGAAAGGAGGGAGAGGGGGCTAGGGTTGCAGGAGGGTGCGGTAGGGGTTTTAAGGAGGGGAAAAAGGGGGGTGGGGAGCTGCAGGTGGGGGAGGAGCTTCCCTCCTCTGTCTCCGTACAGAGGAGGAAGACGACAGCGAAAGGGGGGCGCCTGGGCCTTGGGGTAGTAGGTGGGCTCAGCCCACTTGGGCTGGCCTGCCTCCCCCCTCTATTTTTTATTTTTATTTTTTTGTAGAAAAAGCAAAAGACAGAATTTGAAAGAGTTTTTGAATTCCAAAATTCATGAATTTAATTTGTATTGCTTAAGCATTGTAAATGTCCAGTTGCACCACTTTTAGTTTTCAAAATTCAAATGTTTAGCCACTGTTTGAAAAATAAACAAAAAAATTGAATTCAATTGAATTTCACATCAAATGTATTAGTTGAAATTTAACCAAGTCAATTTACTAGAAAAAATTCAAATTTAAAGAAAACAATTGAATTGATTATATTTGTGAATTGTTTTCAAACATTGGAACATACCAAGTATGAACCAAAGATTTACAATTGATTTGAATTTGAAATGGAAAACAACACAATTAAAAAAAATGCAATGCTCATGATGGAATGATGCTTAACTTAAGTTAACAAAAAGCAAAGCACTCTAAGGGTGTTTTCATACTTGGGATGTTACAGTTATGCTAACAAATATCAGCTATCAACTTGAGAGTTTAAATAAAGAAATATCTGGGTTGCAAGTTAAAATTGCTCATGCTGAAACTTCTATTTTATCCATGTCTGAAGCTCAATATTCTTTGATTAATAGAATGTCTGCTAAAACTGAAACCATAGATGAGAATAATTTTGCTGCTACAAATTCCATCCAAATTCGAATTGATGCTAATGTTAGGATGTTAGCTGAATTGCATGCTAGATGGGAAAAAGAAGATGGATTAGCTAGAAAGAATAATATAGCTAATGTTTGCACCATCACCACCACTAGTAAAACTAAATCTTCCCATGCTATAAAACCTTCTACTATCAATGGTAAAGTAATTGGTGTTGGAAATACTCCCACTTCTGCTATTAAAAATGCAAAACTGTTTGAAACTACTAAAAATGATCCTGATAAAAGTGATGAAATTTTTAGAAATATGGGAGACAATGGTCCTATTAGCTTTGATAAAAATGATCTTGACCTTGATGATTGCAACCTAACTGAATTGGTTAAGTTCTTGCAAAATCTTGCTAGTTGTCCTAATGCTAGTGCTATGAATATGGCTTTCACAAAACATATTACAAATGCTCTCATGCAAATTAGAGAGGATGAATTAAGATGTGAAGCCTCTATCCCTAGGAAGCTAGATTATGGATGAGAACCCATTATTAAAATGAAAGTGAATGGTTTTGATTGCAATGCTCTATGTTATCTTGGTGCTAGTATCTCTCTTATGCCCAAGAAACTCTATGATATTCTTGATTTACCACCATTGGAACCTTGTTATTTGGATATTCGTCTTATTGATAATGTTAGAAAGAAAACTTTGGGGAGTGTTGATGATGTTCTTATCATGGTTAATAATAATTTTTTCCCCGTTGCTTTTGTTGTCTTGAATATTGAATGAAATGCTTCTTGTCCAATTGTTTTGGGAAGACCTTTTCTTACAACTGTTGCTGCTGTTATTGATATGAAAGAGGGGAATATTAAATTTCAGTTCCCACTCAAGAAAGGTATGGAACACTTTCCTAGAAATAGAATGAAGTTACCTTTTGATTCTATTGTTCGAACAAGTTACAATTTGGATGCTTCTTCACTTAAAAAAAAACTTGATTCCACTTTTCTGGGCCTAGCTAAAAGGCGTTAAAGAAAAACACTTCTTGGGAGATAACCCATGGTTTTATTTTTCTTTGTTTCTCTCTGTTTTCTTTGATTCAAGGGGTTGTATACTTCTATAGCAACTCCTTTGTATCTTTATTTTCATGTTTTAGTTGTGCCAAGTAAAGTTTCTAACGAGAGTTGGAGTTGGTTTTTGGATTTCTGCGCAGGAAACATATTGCTGTTGAACCGGTAGTGCACCCTGCCATCTCAGCTGCATCAACCTTCAGAGATTGCTTGTCCTCCTACTGGTCAATTCAACCTTGGTTTATTTTCTGAGGGAAAACTTGCCGCTGCACTCTTCACAACCTTTCTCTTGGGTTTTACCAACGTTAGTCATCAACAAGTTTTCTGGCGCCGTTGTCGGGAACGAAGTTTTCAAGAGCAAGCAGCCTCCCATCAAGGCACCATCAGAGGTACCACCCGTACCGCCACCGGAACCTCCCACGTGGGAATGTGCTGAGAAACAGCAGGGGCGGAGGTACCAGTGGTTTCAGCGGAGCCTCCGCTGCCTATAGAAACAGTTTCCCAACTTTGTCTTTTTGAGCTCTTTCCTTTAGGATAAATATTGTAAGCCTTTGAGAATGTTTATTGGGAGTATTTTTGAATTTTGATAACTATCAAACAAACCCTTCACATGCTCAAAATAGTGATTAGTCCTTTAGTTATGTTGTCATCAATTATCAAAATGGAAAATGATTTTTCAGTGAGGCGAAGCGAATGCGGTAAATGTGGCACGTGGAAGGGTCGTGGTCAAAAGGACATTAATTTGCAAATGCTATTAATAGTTTCCTATTATCCTCCACCGAACGTGTCATAAATGGTCGTATGACGTTCATACCTATCTAGATGGATCTCATCCATACTCCAGGTCGTATTGATGTTCCCATCTATCTTATGATGGCGCATGTGTCGCCAAATTTCTATCTAGTGATAGCGGTGCGGTGGGTTTTGTTTTGGGCGACCGACTAATGGCGCCACCTACCACCTAGCCCCTTCTATTTTGTTATTATACACACCCATGCTCATAATCGTCACTAAAGACACACCCTCGCGGGTAGGATGAGAATGCGTCAGTCAAGAGGATTGGAAACGACAAGACAATGAAGGAGCATGTCCAAAGGGACATTCATCGCTGTAGGCTAAGAAGACTTTCTTGTCCCTCCTAGATATGTAGCCAGAGGGCATTTTAAAAAATATTTCTCAAAATTTTCTATTATATGGGTGTACGATAGCTTATATTGATGGTCCTATCTATGTGATGATGGTGTCTCTATTACCAGACGTCTAAATTTATCTATAGTGGCAATGGTGTTTAATGTCAGATAACGATGTCACCTACCATGTATCTCATTTTATTCCACTCTTATACAAGACACATGCTCATAGACGCCATATAATACAAACCTTTATGACTCGTGAGCACACCCTTTATCGACTTGACGATGAATATTGAGGCCCTTTTTATTAAGGGTGTAAGTTCTCTACATGAGGATTTTGGACGGAGGGGATTTGGTGAAATCATTTTTTCACCTAATCCCCTCGAAACCCACAACTTCCACCCTAACACGCTAGTACGGTGTAGTATTTTTAATCTACACATAAATGAGGTGGATCTTGAGGAATATTTTGGGGTTCATCCCATCCAAAACCGCCTTGGTAGCCAGAGTATTAGGATTTTCCGGGATCAAAGTAATCCTTAAATGATACTCCCCGTGTTTCCAAACGTAAGTCGTTTTGCGAGTTTAATTTGAACTTCATATGAGTTTTTTAAAATGTATGAGTTCATTGTAACGTCAAAAATAAAACATGCATATCTAAGTGGCTAAGTATGATCTAACCAACAATACCAACATACAAGATTCTATTATTTTCTGTCGTGTCCTACAAATGGCATCCGCTCAACCCTACCATGTCACCTACCATGTATCTCATTTTATTATACTCTTATACATGACATACATGCTCATAGATGCCACCGAATAAAAGAACTTCATGACTCGTGAGCGCCAAGATCCCTTGTCAACTTGCGTAGAATCGATGAATATTGAGTAGATTGGGGATGAGACGGGCCGGATTTTAATCCACCTAAAACCCTACAACTTCCACCAGAACACACCAGTATCGTGTAGTGTTTTTAATCTACATATAAAATGAGGTGGATCGCGGGGAATATCTTAGAATTATCCCATCCAAAACCGGCTTGGTAAACAGACTTGTGATTTTTCGTGATCGGAATAATCCCCCAAAATATACTTCCTCGGCTCCTAGATGTAATACATTTTGCGAGTTCAATTTAAATTTCATATGAGTTTAAATTATGATTTCTTTGCAACATTAAAAATAGAACAGGCATATCTAAGTGGCTAGCAACGTACTACAAGATTCTAGTAGTACTCCCGTATTTTCTGACAGGTTCTACAAATTTCATCCGCTCAACCCAAACAACAACCATCGAGGCCGACCACCAACCAGAGCAAACAAATGATTCCTCAGCCCCACCAGTGGCACGCCCGGTAAATAACCAGCACCCCAGTGCCCCTTCTCACCACCACTGCCTATAAATGCAGCAGGACACCTCACCTCCCTCACCCTCTGTATCCTTCTGTCTGACCGGTGGACTCCGTGCGGGCGGAGCGAAGTGGGAGCCAAGCCAGCCGAGCCAAGTCTTCTCTTCCTCTCTCTCCCAGCGCTCGCGGTTCTCCCCCCAAATCCAGCGCCGTCCCCGTCGGAATTCGGGCCCGGATCGAGACAGGTATGACGCTCTCCTCCGATCCCTTTGCGTTATAGGCTCCGCGGCGCGATCTCGCCGGTGTTCTGGCCGTGGATTTTGACGCGGTCGTGAGGGTACAGCCGGTGGTTCCGCCAGATTCGCCATTTTTTCCCCTTTCTACTTCGTAGCGACCGAAGCTCATCCATTTCTCGCATCGCCGCACCCGCCTCGCCCCCGGCCGCGGCACCATAGCCTCGGGAGACGGGTCCCGTCGCGGCCGCCGTATCATTCCACCCTTGCGCGTGCGCTTTCCTGGCGCCACCGGCCTCGCTCGGCCCCGCCCTCCTCCCTTGGGGTCGCAAGCCGGAGCCCCCTTTCTGGACTCCACTGGCTGACCCGCCACAAAACGAGGCAGGAGAGGTGGGCATGGCAGATCTGGGATTGGGGATTAGTGCTCCGCAAAATTGGGCCGAGTCGTTGGGCGCTCCGATAGATCTAGCTAAAGTTGTGATTCGGGGTCTTTTTTGGTCATGAGTTCGGGTACAGGGATATTAATTTTGCGCGGTTGGAATATTGATTTGTCGTAGTTGAAAGCTTTGGTGCGGTAGAAAATTGCCATGGACATGAATAGGGTCAGTGTTTGTTCCATTTCTTCTAGGGAAAGCATCGTATGATCCAGTTAAAGCGATGGTAGCGACACCAGTGTCAGTGTTTGTTCCATTTCTTCTAGGGAAAGCATCGTATGATCTAATTAAAGCGATGGTAGCGACACCAGTGCGGTAGCGTCTAGCGAGAAGCGGAGGCTGTGCTCGCTAGAGCAGCACAACAGGATATGGCCTTATGGGGTCTGGGTTTTGAGAGTTTGTTGTTACTGTCGAAACTCGACGGGATGATCTCCCATAAATTATTGATTCCATTGTTAGTTTCCCCCTTCTTTTCGAGCTTAATTTGCCTAAGGCCTTGTTTACTAGGGTAGATTTCATCTCCAAGGGGACTGGGGATGGGAGGGGATTGATAATTCTTGCTTTCACCCAATCCCCACAAATCCCAAAAAATACTCTTCCATCCCAATACACTAGCATGGGTAGTTTTTAGTCTAGATAAAAATGAGGCGGTTGCTGTGGGATATCTAGGGATTATTCTATCTAAAACCACGGACTATTGGGAATTTTCCAGGGTTCTGTATAATCCTCCCCAATCCCTTAGAATACACTCCCAAGCACACTAGAAGTAAACAAAGTCTGAGTTGTAAATATAGTTTTTATAGCTCCTTAAATTGTGATTGAAGTTAGTCTGATTTTAAAGTTAGATAACCAATAAAAGTTACTAGTTGCTTAATTGCAATGTTTTCCATATATCGTCAACTATTTGGCGAAATTATTTCAATTCCTTGCTGTCTGAGAGATATGGTGCTGCAATCTCATTATGTCCTCTGGTACATTTAGTTTCAGAAAACAAGGTATCCTACTAGTATATGCTCGTGATCTGATATATGTTAATTCTTTCTTGAAAAAGGTGGAGAGCTTGAACTGAGCTATGGACAACTTGTGGCATCTCGGAGATGAGTTCCGTGGGCAATCAAAGGTGGTGGAGGATCGCCAATGGTCTCTCATGACTTCAAAGTTGGCTGAGATTACAAAGTCAAAGGCTGAGAGGATGAATGACTTTGACTATGCGAGGATGAACACTGTCCCTGATATGAAGCAGTGGGATAAGCTACCATACCACCAAGATGACAACAAGATGGACCACCTCAATCTTGGCCTCATGAACTTGGATTTTAAGATGAATGATCTCAAGATGAATGAGGCTGCCATGAAGTACCCTTTCCGCAACATGCCCTATAACATGAATCAGATGTACCCCAAGGGAAACAATGGTAATATCAATTCATTCAAGATGAATGTTGGGGTCAACAAATATTCAAATAATATAAATGGGAAAGAGGCAAATGGCAAACACAATGGTAGTAACAACAACAATGGAAGCAACAGCAACAACTCTGTTGACAAGCGCTTCAAAACATTGCCAACAAGTGAGATGCTACCAAGGAATGAGGTTCTTGGTGGATACATCTTTGTCTGCAACAATGATACCATGCAAGAGGATCTCAAGAGGCAGCTTTTTGGTATGTGCTACTGCTACTAAATATCCTTGTAGATCATTTCAATTCTCATTCAAAACAAAAAAAATTCATAGTTCACTTTTTATATGGCTTCTTAAGATTTGTTACTGTTATGCAGGTTTGCCAGCAAGATACCGTGATTCAGTCCGAGCAATTACTCCTGGTCTACCTCTTTTCCTCTATAACTACACAACCCATCAGCTACATGGGGTGTTTGAGGTGTGTGATTATTTGATTTTTTTTATAAGCACAAACCCCCTTATTTGAACGTAACTGCGAGCCTCTTCATGAAGTAAATGCATAGATCATTTGATGTACAGTTATGCAGCTTAGATATCCATATGCAAATAAGTAACAAATGCCAGGGTTTTATGTGTTGTTCCTTTTTAGATGGATTATTTTAGCTACTGTTTCTCTTTGTTTTTCTTGTTTGGCCTACATGTTTACATTCTCGGAACATCACTAAATGGGAAATACGTCCTAGTGGTCTATAACTATCATATGTAATCAAGAAACATCGCAGTTTTTTTTTAATTAGCGCATCATCCTGCTTGAAATTATTATTTTCTAATTATCATGAAGTGGTTTGTCTTTTGAACAGACTTTTTATATAATAATGTAACCTAATAATCTATGAGTTCTGCAATCAAGATACATGGGGTGAAATATGCATTCTTATTTCTGTACAAAGGCCAACTTATCCATCTTCCTTTACAAGTGCAAGCTAACTGTTCTGATATATGTTTTGTTTGCATTTCCTTGAATTTTCCTGTTAGGTTCAAATACTTCTATTTGTTGTTGTGCAGTTGTTCTAACCAGATTTGCTTTGTCAGGCTGCTAGTTTTGGAGGATCCAACATTGATCCCACCGCTTGGGAAGATAAGAAGTGTAAAGGTGAATCCAGATTCCCAGCACAGGTAAATACTAAATTTTGACATATGTTTGTTGAACTTTAGGCTGTGGATTTTCATGCTCTGACATCATCATCGCGTCAGGTGAGGATCCGCATTAGAAAGCTTTGCAAGGCGTTGGAAGAGGATGCTTTCAGGCCAGTATTGCACCACTATGATGGTCCTAAATTTCGCCTTGAGCTCTCCATAGCAGAGGTATGTGCTGCAATCTAGCTGTGCACATGGTTTGTCTATGCTGTTATGTGGTACATAGTATTCAGTCATGCAACGACAAGTATCTACAAACGAACTGTAGTAGCACTGGGCAGTTCATGCTGTTGACTATAATAATCAATTTTCTTTTGTTTACGTTTAATTAATTGTACTTGTAGCATATAGTCTAATATGGACGATCATCATGTTTTAGTGGTTACAACTTACAAGATTTATCTTGAGCTGGTCCCAGTATAGTTCTCTCTTAGCACAACCCTGGCTTTCTTGTTGTTGATGTAAGTTCATGCCTTTACATATTATGTACAGTAGCTTGCTTGACATGCCAAAAAATATTTAAAGTTTTGCCCACCTATTTTGTAAAACCGAATCTCCTATCGAGGTTACTACTTGTCGCGATAAAATGCTTATAATGAAGAAAGGGCATACCGTGATTTAACCAGAAGTGGGCACTGGAACTGAACATTCATATCTCGATTTTTGCAGACACTGTCACTGCTAGACCTATGCAAGTCAGAAGACGCCTGAGCTTGCTGCAGAGGTGGTGGTGGTTGCCTTGTGGTTTTAGTAAATATCATCCCTGTAATGTTGTGGAAGCTGGTTTGCGATGCCCTCCTGTCGTTGTTCCTGAAGCGTAAGCTGTTGTTGGTTGCATTTCCCCCAGAAAGGACCCGGTGCTTGGAAGGCCTCTAAGATGTGCGCCTGTCTGTGTCGTGCCGTCCGTAATCTCGGTGAAGTGTGTATGTTTTCCTATTTATGTAATCCCTGTAGTTGTTGCAGTATACCCAGCGGGGAAAACCCTGAAAGTTGGGGGATACTGTAATATGCATCATCCTGTCCCAAAGTAAGGACAGTTGATGTTTGGAGTGTACTATCTGTCTTTGTACCTTTGGAAGTTAAAACCTTGCGTTTGACTTGATGGATGCTGATTTTGTACTGCCTGTGGCGAAAAGTTAAAAACCTTGCGTTTGACTCTTGGTGAAGTGTATGTTTGGCCTCCTGATGCTGTGTCTTGGATTTTGTTCCTCTTGCTGTCATATATTATAGGGCTATCTAGTGGGCAGTGACCCTGAGATGGTGAGCTGATTGTTTGATGCACATAGGGTTGAAAACGGAACGGAAACGGAAGGAAACATGCATTATCATTTTCGTTTCCTTATCTCTCGTCGGAATCGGAAACGAAATAGGAAACCCCGGAAACGAATACGGAATCGGAAATCTCCGGAAATGAATATGAAACTGAAACTGGGCGGATACGATACGGAAGCGAACATTTGTCGGAACAAAATAGAAGTATAAAACATAGACAAATAATTGTTCACAACCTCGACAATCGACAATTTAACATGTAGAGTCACGCATTTGGTTTAACCTAGTCGTGTGATCACACACTTCATATATGTAATTAGATAAATTAGGTTTATTCTGGATGGATTAAAGGACCTAATTAGCCATGAAACCAGGCCTCATTTTGCATGTGGGTCGTGGCCCTACATGATTGCATCCATCGACTAGCATGTATGTTGTGTATACAGAAAGTTTCCTTATTTATTTTTACGGAAATTCCTTTTCGTTTCCGTTTCCGTCGGAATCCGCGTTATCATTTCCCTTGTCATTTCCTTTTTTAGAATATTCCTTTTCCGTTTTGTTTCCTCAAAATGCCGTTTCCGTTTCCATATTTTGCTCTTCATTTCCTTTTTCTACGGAAACAAGAGGAAAGTTTCCTTATCATTTTCAAGCCTAGATGCACACGGCAGAAAACTGGTGAGCTCAATTGTTTATATCGAAAAGGTAGATAAAGGTTGTGTTGTAGGTGCACCAAACCCTACGCTGTTGTGAAGAAGAATGCATAGTGACATTGCATCAACTGTACCGTTCTAGCGGTCTCAGTGAGACAGTGACGAGTAGTATCACCT
Source organism: Alopecurus myosuroides (assembly GCA_028641055.1). Lineage (NCBI taxonomy): Eukaryota > Viridiplantae > Streptophyta > Magnoliopsida > Poales > Poaceae > Alopecurus > Alopecurus myosuroides. The sequence goes on from CM054061.1 coordinate 98,139,104, forward strand.
GTTCTCTTGAGGTTAGTCTGTCGCATGCTCTCGGCATGTTGAGTTAGCTGAGATTTCCTGCACTGAATGCTGAGCTCATCGAATATTGTTCTGGAACAATTCTGCAGCATGGTTTTTGTCAAGGTCTACCGTGTGGTGAATTTGATACAAATTGTCCAGAAGGTTCTTTTTTCGCAGGTAATTGTTCAGTAAGTTTGCCTAGCGCCGGCCAGCCTGGGACTCTGGTCTCTGGGTTGATGTCTGCCTGGTTTGAGCATGGCGTCTGCATTTGAATTTGCATTTTCAAATAAATTAGAAACCCCAAAACTCCAAATAAAAGCAATAATCAATATGTGTGCTGTCAGATGTGCATTTTAGCACAAAATTACTCTGCTAATTTTCAAACAGGATCAATGATGCTCTAGCGATTGAAAACTAACTTTTTAAGTGTTGGAAAACTTTCCCATAAGATTTGAACCAAATGGAATCCAATTCAAAGTTCAGTTAGCAAAACAGAAACGAAATCTATACTTCTTATAAAGCAAAACCCCACTAACATGCATTAATGAATTTTCTATCTCAACATGCAAGCTATCCACATCATCCATTCTCCTAGCCAATCAATTTGGCCATGTCATCTCCACTAATAATTATTAACCACTTCATGCAAACTACACATCATTCATTTCTTAAATCATTTAATTATTCATATTAATAATTTAAAAAATATATACTATGATAAATTAAAATTTGTATATTCATTTATAAAACATATGTGTTACAACTATTATAAAATTTTGTTATAATATCATGTAATTTCTAAAGCGATCCCCGCAACAACGCGCGGGGTATCTTTCTAGTATAAAAGAAAAGAAAGGAGCCAGCCGAAGCAGGCCATTCCGGCCCAGAGAACCCCACCGACCAGCCCATACCTCTTTTCCCTCTCTCTCCCTCCACGTCTTTCTTAGGACTCATGCGGCCCACCGAATTGTCTCCTGCCTCGCGAGACAGAATCCCGAACAACCACGGGTTCTTTTCCTGTACCGAACAAACTACAAAGAAATCGCTCGAGTCGCTCTGATTTCTTGCCCCTTGGCCACGAAGTAAATCCTACAAATACCCCCGCAACTCTCCCATTTACGTTCTCCTAAAATCGCGATCTACCCAAGGCCCTAGCCCTGGAACAAATATCGCCGCCATTGTCACGACCGGAGCTTTGGAGGTTCAACTCAACGTCGATTCGGGGACCCCGAACCTCTCTATCCTAGATTTGTTCGTCTTGATGAAAGGTACCACCCTAAACCTTTCTACTCGCTAACGAAGCACGGGAGCATGCAGTTCAGGTTGCCGGAGCAGACAAGAGCCACCACCTCGATTAGAGCTTGTCGATGCCATTGGAGCAACCTCTAGCTGCCACAGAGCACTGGAGGGGGGGGGGGTCCAATGTCGATCCTAACCCATTGCCACCATCTCCACGTTTGGAGACCCTACAACACCGTCATCCATTGTCACCCGAGCACCGCACGTTGAGAATATTGTGTGTAATCTAAATATGCAATAAAATTGCAATTTTGCCGAACCAAAAATTTATGGCAAATAAAATAATTAGTTGGAGTAATTTCTGCACAACTTTAATACTGTAATTTCAATTTAGTTGATTTCTCTCGTTAGCTGATTAAATTTCCTATTTGATCAACAATCCTTTACAAGATTTTAAATTGCAAACTGAATCTCATTTTGCATATGCATAATCTGTTAGTATAACTAGAAGGATACCCTGCGCGTTGCAGCGGGGCTCCCAATAAGAACTATATTGCAGTAAATGGTATAGAAAGAAGGTTTAATAAAATTGTATGAAAAGAAAGGATATTTCCTGAATAAAATAGAAAACATTTCTCAGAAATATGGAGAATTTGATTGATCACAATAGTCGAGAATCTAAATTTAATCGGTAACAATTAATCATGTGAAAAACTATGGCTAAAAGAAATTATAATGTGAATAGCTTGCATGCATGGATCAATATTATTAATAAATATGTGATTACATGGATAAATAATTGGCTAAAGTTATAGATGATGTGGACATCTTGCATATATAGATAGACTAATTTAATGCATGTTAGTGGGGTTTTGCCTTATAAGAAGTATAGATAAACTAATTGTTGATCTGTATTGAATTATTAAAATTATCATTGCATGCATTTGTTTCCTACTTTGTATCGTTTTGCTTTGTTATTTGTTTATATGTGTGATCGCAAGGAATGCAGTGTAGATCACGAGGAGTGCAGCTACTCTGAAGGTTGTGTGAATGACTCGAGCAACCAAATCAAGTGGAGGTTTGATAATATGTCAACCTGTTTGTTCTTATGCACTAAATTTTTTATATGTAGGGATAATCATATTTAATATGTCATGATATCTCACTAATCTAAAAAAATGTTTGCCATGATTCATGTGTCGCCATCGAAAAAATAGTTTGCTTACTATGCTTGATTAGATGGGGTAATGGCTGCATGCCGTACGGTATTTTATTATTTAATCAAAACAACATAATTAATTTATCAAGTGGTGCAATGGTGGAGTTTCATGATATGAAATTACATTTGGTTCTTTTGATATCTATCTAGCTGTCTGTGTTGTGATCGGTATATGGGCTTTCACTCATATCACCGCAGATGTTATTGACTGTAGGATCGCAACCTAAGTTTGGATTAGGAATCCATAGGATTAAAATTCTATTTTACCTTTCATATTAAATTCTTTACATCTCTTCTTATACTCTTGTGTTAGCTAATCCTTACTCTTCTATTTTTCATAGATGGACGTTGAGGAAAATTCCACCGGTCTTTCTAGGAAGAAGTTAACCAAGGTAGGAGATAGGCTTTTTCCTAGCGGTGATTGAGGGAAGCAGCATACTAAGCAACATTCATAGAGTGGGGTACTGGAGCATCAAGACCACTATAATGGTGAAGGTTGCATACACCACTACAAATATCATACACGGGAACCTATCCCAACCGGACAATATCTATAGTGTTGTCACGAGGCTTCACCATTATAGTGGTCTTGAGACTCCACTTCTTCACTCCAATAATGTTTCTTGCTATGCTGCTTCCCTCAATCACCGGTAGGAAAAAACCCACCTCCTTTACTACCTTGGCTAAATCCTGCTCAAAAAGCCTAGTGGAGTTCTCCTCAAAGTACCGGGTCTATACTCCGTCCATCTATAAAAAAGGGAAAGAGTAAAGAATTAGCAAAGACAAGAATATAAGAAGAACTGAAAATAATTTAAGATGGAAGTTAAAATAGAATTTTAATCATATGGCTTACTAATCCAAACTTAGCTTCGATCCTACAGTCAACAAGTGCTCTGATACTATCTATGGTGGTACGAGTCAATACAGTAGCATCGTTGTGTGTTTGGGGGCTCATTTTTTTTTAAATCGGTGTAGAAATGTATTGGGCCGCTTTTAGGCCCATTAGCTCGTTGCGTGCGAGCTGGACTGGAGTGTTTTGGCCTATTTCTCTCTTAGTTTTCTTTTATTTCTTTCCTTTAAAACCTTATAACTTTTGAATTTGGGCTAAGAGCTGAGTAAAATAAATTTTGAAATTTTTGTAAAATTGTTTATTGTAATCTCCAAGGATCTGGCCTTTTTGTAAAATAATGCAAGTTAAAAAAATGCAAGTTTTTAAGAAATGACATATTCTAATGCAAAACATGATGCTATGTTGAATAGGTCCATCCATCACTTCACAAAGGAGATCTAGTTTTAAAACTTATTTCGGGTTAAGTGCCGAAAATCAATTCAATTTGTTTTTTGAAAAGCAATCTATTCCCACTTCACTCTTCTAGGGATAGCATGCCACTGAAAGCTATCTCTTAAAAACAACCCTTCAGGGGAGAGGAGAGCCCGGACACCACAGCTTATCTGCCTTGATTTCCGAAACCAGAACTACTTTGGCCTTCCTTGTGACGTGGCAAACTTAACGTGCTGATCGTTGTTTTCCCGGTCCTTTTAAATTAGTGCTTAGACCCGAAGCGATAGCTTGAAGTTTTTTTCATCCTCAAAAGCCCAAAGGAATGGAGTTGATGCTCCCCCAGCTCTAAGATCATGTTTAGAAAACCATAAGAAATCACGCCAAGTCCGGTCAATAAAATTCTGTCGGGACATGCCATTTGGTGGAGGGGCGGCTGTGAAAGGGTTATCCCCCCTTTTCCAGATTGTAAACATGCAAAAGTAGGATCTTAGCAGCTTCTTACCCCCGTTCTTATTAGAGCGGAGAGGACCCGCGGAATTCTTACTCTTATAATGCGACTTCAATAAAGTTCCCATTCTTAAATCACTTCCTCTCCTATAGGGATCCTCCTTGCCTTTTCCTTCCTTTTCCAGTAAGGTATGAAGAACTAGCTCAACCACACCTACAACTTCTTCTAGAGCAGCTCTTATTCCATTGAAACTGACGCTTGGGATGAGCAAGTGCATTCGTTGACTTTCGGGCAGAACCAGCAGCGGGGCGTGAGAGCAGCTGAATTGAGTGACTATTTTCTAAAGATTTCAGTTTGATCTTTTCCCAACCAGTTCACATATGTTTCATGATAGATGAGGCTGACTATGTCTTATAGATAAAGTGTACAAACCTACCTGAGATTGTACGCTTTACCTGATTTAGTGAGCCATATTTATTATGACACACATTTTGTGGAATGGTTGGGAGAAAATCAAGCTGAAACCTTTGGATAGTAGACACTCAACTCCCCTTCGGACATTTTTCAACCTACTCTTTGTGGTCACTATGGATTTGAGCGCCTAAAACGTAAGATATTACACAAAGAAACTAACCAATCATCTTTAAACTTCTTGGGTGATTCTTTCCGGAAGTGTGTATTTGCACCTTCAAAACTACACCATTGGACCGAGGTGATATATTAATTATGTTGTTTTAATTAAATAATAAAATATCAATAATTATAGGAAATTCACATGTCATGAATCCATCCATTAATCCATCTAATCGATCATAGCTAAGCACAACTATTTTTGTTTCTATATGATGATCACAAAGTAATCATGAAAAAAAATACACCCAGAGATGGTTTTAATGGGATAACATAGCATAGCATATTAAGAATAAATATCCCTGCACATAGCTACCATATCTCGGTTTTACTAAGAAATCATAACATAGCATAGCATATTAAGAATAAATGTCCCTTCACATGCAATTCTACAAAAAAAAAGGGCGTAGAATAAAATACTAGGACATATGATCAAAGTTTCATTTGCCTTGGTTGATGGCTACTTTGGATAAAAAAAATTAATTATCTAATCAGATAAAAATAATGAACTAAATTGGAATTACATAATTAAAGTTATGCAAAAAATTACTTGAACCAATTAATTAATTAATTAATTTTGGTTCAGCAAAATTGCAATTTTATTACATATTTAGATCACATGCAATTTTCTGTACCCAACATATATTATTTTCTATTTTATGATATATAGATTATTTACTATGGAAATTTCAATATCAAGCAATTTACTGTCTATTTTAACCCATTTTCTGAATTTAGCCAAAAACAACGACATGCGTCGCAACCTGATTGGTTGCTCGGGATGAGCAGCCTGTACGCAAATGATGACGCCGTGACAATGTAGGCATGCATGTGGCATCACCTGATTGGCTGTTATCTTTAGGACGTTAAGATCTAATCTGCACCGTTCATATCTGATGATCTATCGGTCCGTACCAAAAGCTTCTATGGTAGCAGCGGCTCGCCGTACCTAGGAACGATGGCGGTGCTCCGGTTATGGTTGTTGGCGGCGCTCTAGGGGTCTCCTGGTCGTGTCGCTTCAACTTGCTGTCCTCTCCCCGAGTCCCGTGGCTCCTTTCTTGAACCAACCCAGGCTCCGAGGTATTTTTTAATCAAATTATGTTATATACAAAAAATGAGTGTTACATATAGAAAATTTCAAGAATCGTTTCATAAAAAATTGAAACATGTGCTCCCACCTTTCACAAATGATGGCCTATGTATCTCGATATTTTATTTTAATAACATGACTAGATGAAAAGTACCTGTTTTTCTGCTTGATAGATACTAGTATTAATTTGCAAGAACTACAAAATTCTATATGGCGATGGCTAGTACTAGGTAGTAGGCTAGTTAATCATTGTAGTATGGGATCTGCACGTAGTACCTAACAACAATCTTGGTCAGATGCAGTTGGATCTGAAGTTCTACTTCCCTGAAGGGCTTAAGCTACAATCTGTAGCAACACACAAAATCCAGTAGACTAGTAGTACTAATAAAGAAGCTGATCTTTCTTTTGTTGCTGACTCGCACCCTTTGGATTCAAAATTCAAACTTGAAATGCAGCAGTAAGAGTGAGAAACTGTGTATGTACTGGTACTTTTTTTGGCTAAAGGTGTATGTGCTGATACTACTAATCAATTGGAGCAATGATAACTGCCTGAAACACACCAGACATTGATTAGCTTAACTAAGCAAACAAAATGCAGGTTCTGTACAAGTTGGTTGTCTGATTCCCTGGGGATTCAGCAGCTGTTTGAGCTGCCATGAGGTTGACAGAACAATCGGTTCATGTGAGCATTAAGCTAGCCCAGTGTTTGACGTTCTAACAGACATGCAGGGAAATAACCAACCCAGTTTGATCTCTAAACTAAGAAAGTTCTGAACACTCCAAAGAGGAATCGAAGTGATGGCAGACGTGAGAATCCCAAATAATATGAGCTGAAACCAGCTATGTCAGATTGCAACAATACAAGTGATTTGTGAACATACCCATGTGTTGCCCCCAGTACTACCGCAATATAGAGACTCTAGAACTATTATCTATGCATCAGAGTTGATTGAGGAGCCATGATCGAGTACCTACCGTTTTTGCCCGTGCCAAACCACAGGATGGAGTAGTATCAATCAATGGAACAGAGAGGAGGCAGAACCGAACGCTACATCAGAAGAATTCAAGGTTCGATTCATGGTACAATATCAAATTCCTACGGAGTAGTATGAATGAAAGATGTGTGCGTCTTTATTGCGCCCCTTTTCAGTTGGATCCCTCGCGCACCTCTTATCATGGGGCGATTAGGTGATAGCTCTTGCACGGCGGCGCGGAGTCTATGGTGCGGAGGCGCCGTCACGGGCCGGCCAGAAAACGCGACACGACGTCGTGAGAGAGAAAGACGCATGCGGCCAAGCGGCTCTTCCGCATACGGAGGCATCACTTGGTAGCGTGCAGGATTAGGTTCGTGATAGGAGAACTTTTGCTTAATTTGGATCGAACCTAAATAAGCTAATGGATATTTAGCTTAATCATTAGAACCATTGGTTCTTAGGTAAACTTAACCACCGGTTAAATGGGGACCAGGTCCCAATCTTACTCTTATTATAAGCCAAGAGAGCGCGCATCGGCTCCGCATCACGCATTTGTGCATCCTCACCATCTCAACCCGTGCATCGATCACCACCTCCACACGCGATGGCAGCAAACCTCGCCACCGGGGCCGCGCTTCTGATGATCATACTTGCGGCTCCGATCCTCGAGGCGTCGGCGCATCCTGGCCAGCTGGCGCCAGGCACGCGCGCGCCGCCGGCGGGCGTGAGGGTGCAGTGCACGAAGGTTCACCTCGTGCAGAAGGCCGGGGAGACGTGCGACTCGGTGGCGCGGGTCGAGGGGCTCTCCGACGTGGGGTTACGCAACCTGAACCCCGAAATCACCTGCCCCGTCGTATCCGTCGGCCAGAGGGTCTGCGTCGCTGGCACCGCCGTTGCCTGAGCAGAGCTGTTGGCCGCATGCATGCATATCATGCTACGACAACCTGTGCGTGGTGTGTATCTACTAGCAGTGCTTAAGCCACGTTTCGAATAATGCACCAGTATGTGTTACCGGCTGTTAAACCAAGAGCGCGTGATTCAGTACGCCGCCTCGTCTGATTGTCCACTCACAGCCTCATTATCCGCCATTTAGTTGCCTCGATCTCCCAAGGATTGTATCTAATCTAAACCGTATTGTAATCTGTAATTGATCCTTTGTGATCTATATATACGGAACACCGTCGACCATATTGGAGCTGTGCAATCTTCTATTACTCTTCTACATGGTATCAGACAAAGTTCGTTCCTAAACTAGCCGGCCGCGGCCTCTCTCCTTCCTCTAGCCGGCCGCCGCCCACCTCCGGCCTCGCGCCTCCCTTCCTTGCGCCGCCAGCCTCTCTCCCTCGCGCGCCTCCCACCTCCTCTCCGACTTCCGCCACAACCACTCAAACCCTAACCCTAGTGCTTCCGCCGTCCCAACACATCTCCTGCACCATGTCTTCCCTCTCCAGCAATCCCTTCGCTTCCTCCGGTTCCGACTTCTCCGCCCCCAACCCACCCAGCTCCGCGAGGTTCGCATCACCGAGCACGTTCTCATCAAGATCTCCCACCCCGCTGCCAACTTCTTCGCTTGGAAGACGTACTTCCACCTCCTTTTCCGCGAGTACAACCTCTTCGACCACATCGACGGCACCACCGACCTCCTCACCACGCGTCGCGACTCCGGCCGGTTCGCAGTCGACGCCCTCATCATCTGCTGGATGTTCCTCACCGTCTCGCTGGACATCTTACACACCATCGTCCGCGATGGCCACGACGCTCACAATGTGTGGACCAAGGTCGTCGGCCTCTTCACCGACAACAAGCTCCAGCGCATGATCTTCTTGCAGCAGGAGTTCTTCGGTTGTCAGCAGAACGACCTCTCCCTCGACGCCTAATGCCTATGCCTCAAGACTCTGTCCGACGAGGTCAACGACATCGGGTTCCAAATCGGTGATCAGATTCTGCTCTCCACCCTCACCGTCGGTCTCGGCGAGGACCTTGGCTACGCCGCTGCCAACCTCAGCTTCATGGCCAACCCCACCTCCGAGAGGGCGGTGGACTACTTACGCCTCGAGGAACGGCGCCTGAAGAAGCTATACACCCGCGCCGCCCACACTGCGCTCGTCGCCGGCATCGGTCGTGGCGCCCCTATGAACGGATAGTATGACCACCTAGAGAGGGTGAATAGGTGCTACGACCAATTTTAATTTTTCTTCAAATTAAGGCTTTACACAAATGTCAATTCTCTAGATATGCAGCTTTGGTGAATTTACCTATATGAAAAGAACAACAAACAACACGATACAAACACAAAGTAAAGGGGAGGGAACGAGGTAACCAATAGAGGAAGCACACGGAGACAAGGATGTAATCCCGAGTTTCTCCCTTTGAGGGGAGTACGTCTCGTTGGAGGGGTGTGAGTTTCGCCACGAAGGCCTACTCAACGCCATAAAGGACTCACCATATTCTCCGATAAACTTCACCACAAAGGTCTAGTTCACCTTCCGCTACTGATTCCCTTTGAGTCGAAAAATGAATCCTTTACAATGCTTGAGGCACACACCCACAGCCAAAACTGGGGGCTCCCAAAAATCACCAACAATCAAAGATTGAGTAGCAATGGGGTATATGTTTTCCACAAGAAAACCTAGATTAGATTCCCTCAAGTGAATGAGGGGGAAATGAAGAACTAGTTCCTAAAGATGTAGATTGGTGCCTTCTCCTTCAATCCTCCGAAGATCAATGAGTTTGGGTGGAGGGATTGGGAGAAATCTAACTTTTCGTGAGCTCCATAAATCAGGTCTTTAATGGTGGACGAGCTACCTCTTGAAGAAGAAGTGGATGAGCTATTTATACCCGTCCCCTCAAATCTGACCGTTTGGGCATTTATTGCCTCACCCGGTAGTATCGGACGGCGTCCGGTAGTACCATCCCTTCAAATCTTCACCGGGTCAACGCTGGTATCGCTAAGATGCACTCCACAGTTAGTACTACCGCATGGGAGCGGTAGTGCCGAATTCTGCTCACTTGAACTTGGCGATTCCAATACCATTTCTTGAATAATACGGTACTACCGCACCGCAGCGGCAGTATCGCGACCCCGATACTACCGGGCCATCCGGTAGTACCGCTCCACAGCGAAACAACAGCTTCACTGGCACTTGTTCATCTTCCACATACGGTACTGCCGGGCAGGACCGGTAGTGCCGAATATTGCCAAAACCGAAGTTGCGGTTCCAGTACCAAAACCAGGAAATCCTGGTACTATCAGACGCCTCCCGGTAGTACCGCTTTTGACAGAAAACCCTAAAAATGCTTGATTCTTCAAAGTGAGTGCAATGGAGTTTATCACAAGATCATATAATATCAATATATGGAAATTAAGTATCAAGATTTCCTGCAGTACTTAGCACAAATTAGGGGTCTAATTGTGTTGTCAACAAACATCAAAACTTAATATGGGGAAATGCTCTTTTACCCTATGATGGGTTGTGAACACACGTTCGTTGGGAGACCTCAAGAGGAAGGTATGATGAGTACAACATCAAGATTTTACCTCAGAAAGAAACCAAGGCTTAATCGGACCAGTAGGAGAAAGAAATCACTTCTGAAGGTTGTTGACAACTGATGTTGGCAGGGCACACTATCAGGCTCAGCAGCAACATGGAATCTGCACACAACACAACCAAGATACTTTTCTCCGACGAAACAGTGAGATTGTCAATCTCACCGGTCTTGCTGAAAACAAAGGACTAGACGTATAATATGGAAAATGATGTTTGTTTGCAAGTGAATGAAATGAGAACAGTGTTTGTAGTAAAAGAGAACCGTGTTTGCAGTAGGTTGTATTATCAATATAAAAGAATGGACTGGAGTCCACAATTGACTAGTGGTGTCTCTCCATAAAAGATAAATAACATGCTAGGTGAACAAATTATAGCTGTGTAATTGACAAAATAGAGGTTGCACTGTAGTGCATATGCATGACATGATGACTACTATGAGATTCATTTGGGCATTACAACATGATACATAGACCGTTATCCAACTGTATCTATGACTAATAACCCACCCTCAGGATGTCATCCGAGTAAACTTTGGGTATTAAGTTGCAAGAAACCGATTATTGCATTAAGTAAATTGTGTAATGTAAACAATATAATTATCCTTAGACAAATCATTGTTGTTTTATCCCTAGTGGAAACACCACATCCACGATCTTAAAAGTTACTGTCACTCTCCCAGATTACTGGAGGATGAACCCACTATCTAGCATAAATACTCCCTCTTGGAGTCACAAGTATCAACTTGGTTAGAGCATCTACTAGAAAAGGAGAGGCTGCAAGATCACAAATAACATATATAAAAGATCTATAATCAACTTGACATAGTATTCAATATTCATCGGATTCCATCAAACACAACATGTAGCATTACAATAAGATAATCTTGATCATGTTAGGCAGCTCACAATATCTAAACATGATGGCACAAATAGGAGAAGACAACCATCTAGCTACTGCTATGGACCCGTAGTCCAAGGATGAACTACTCACACATCACTCTGAAGGCAGGCATAGTGATGAAGAGCCCTCAGGTGATGATTCCCCTCTCCGGAAGGGTGCTGGGAAGAGCTTCAGAACCCTCCCGAACTAGGGTTGACGATGATGGCGGCTATAGAACTTTTCGTGGATGGAGGCTCGGGTATTTTGGGTTTCCCGATGAATACATTATATAGGCAGAAGGGCGATGTCGGTGGGCTCCCAGAGGGCCCACACCACATGGTGGCACGACCAGGGGGCGCGCCGCCATATGGTGTGGCCACCTCCCTAGCGCCCTTTGGGTCTCCTACGGACTCCGTGTACGTGATACCAAAATAGGGACTTTGGCTTTTGTTATTTCTAATTCCGAGAATATTTTCAACAAAAAATTCTGAAATAAAAAACAGCAGAAAACAGGAACTGACGCTGTGGCATCTTGTCAATAGGTTAGTTCCAGAAAATGCATAAAATGCTATGAAGTGTATAGAAAACATGTAGCAATTGGCATAATTTCAACATGGAACATCAGAAATTATAGATACGTCGGAGACGTATCACTCTACCCCGTGTTGCGCCCTCCAGCTCTTGTGTCGCATCCTCCCACGCCCGTGCCTGCGCCCTAGCCGCACCCTCCCCCCGCAGTAGCCATGGCGTCGTCTCCGTGGTCGTGGCGGCGGCAACGGCGGTTGCGCCCCTCGCCCCCCACCCTGCAGCCTACACCACCTTGAAGCGGTGGTCACAACCCCTGGACGGGGGTGGTACACGCCTACACCATGTCAGTGCCTCGCGCGCCTGCCCCGGGGCTCTTCACCCCACGACCGGCGGCTTATCGGAACTTCTACGCTGCGATGCGGCCCGACTACACTGCTGCGCCCCCTCCTGGCTACAGTGGCCTCCTTGGCGCCTCCCCGAACTCCTAGGACCTGACTTTCTACACCGCTCTCCAGCAGGCGCCCCCGCCTTCCACCTACGTCGGCAACGGTGACTGGTTCATGGACACCGGTGCCTCGACTCACATGGCTGCTCACCTGGGTATACTATCTCATTCCACTCCAACCACCACCTCCTCTCACATCGTTGTCGGTAATGGTGCTAGTCTTCCTATCTCTCATGTTGATTCCACTAGTTTTCCCTCCACTTCCAAACCCTTGTCCCTCAATAACGTCATTATCTCTCCACATCTCATTCATAACTTAGTTTCTGCCTATAGTCTTAGTCGTGCTAATTAACTTTGGAATTTGACGCGTTTGGTTTTTCTGTTAAGGATTCCCGTACTCGGATGGTGCTCCACCGGTGTGAGAGTCCTGGCGAGCTGTATCCCGTTCAGTCGATGTCTTCCTTTGGCGCCGGATCTCGGGCCCTCTCCGCTGAAGTCGATCTTTGGCACGCGCGTCTTGGCCACCCTAGCTCCACCACACTTCGCCACATAATTAGGGCTTTTTCCTTTTTTCATGTAATAAAACGGATGCTCACACCTGTGAAGCATGCCACCTCGACAAACATGTTCGCGTCCCCTTTAGTACTTCCTCCACAGTTGCATCTGTTCCATTTCAGTTAATTCATAGCGATGTCTCCTATACCTAGTCATTCTGGTTTCACTTATTATCTTGTCATTATGGATGATTATTCTCATTTTGTGTGGACTTTACCCCTCCGTAAGAAATCCGACGTCGCTGCCACCTCATCGTCTTCTACTCCTATGTCTCCACCCAGTTTGGTCGTTCTATACATGCTCTCAAAACCGATAACGGGAAAGAATTTGACAACCTCCCTATTCGCAACCTAATCTCTACCCACGACACTATTTTCCGTCTAACTTGTCCCTACACCTCCCAACAAAACGGCCGCGCCAAACGAGTCCTTTGCACCCTCAACGACTGTGTCCGCACCCTCCTGTCCCATGCCTACATCCCACCCGCGTTTTGGCCTGATGCCCTCGCCACCACCACCCTACTCATGAACCTTCGCCCATGTCGCACTCGTTGGCACTACGCACCTCACCATCTTCTCTTCGACTCCCCTCCGTTCTACGATGGTCTCCAGGTTTTCGGTTGTCGTTGCTTCCCTAATATCACCACGACCTCACCTCACAAACTTGCTCCTAGTTTCGTGCCCTGCGTCTTCCTCGGTTACCCGGCTAACACCAAGGGCTACCATTGCTATGATCCGATCTATCATCGTGTCATCACTTCCTGACACATTTACTTTGACGAGTTGTGTTTTTCGTTTGCACAGGGACATCTAGCAGGGTCTTCTCGCTCTCCCGAGGTCGAGCTCCCGTGGCGCTGCGTTCCTACGGCCCTAGCCACGCCTCCTGTCGCGCTGCCGGTCGCGGCAACTTCACCTGCATCGCCGTCGAGCTCCGACTCGAGCGTCGTGGTGCCCTCTGCATGTCCCTCGAGCGCCACCTCGGGGCTGCACCCTCTGTGTCGCCCTCGAGTTTGGAGTCGGGCGCCTCCTCGCCGCCTGCACCGCCCTCGAGCGTCGTCTCGGGCGCTGCCTCACCATCTAGATCATCATCGCCTGATGCTCCCTCGGCCCCGGGTCTTGTCACCCGTGCCCGAACTGGGATCTTTCGTCTGAGCATGCGGTATGCGATGGAAGACTACTCCCTCGAAGCGTCGACCACTGTACCTGTAGGCTCGCCCTCTTCGGCGCCGTTGCCGCTGTCGGCCTCTGCCCGGGCAGCTGTTTGTGACCCTCTGTGGTTCACGGCCATGCATGAAGAGTTTGATGGCCTGCAGCGCAAGCAGACGTGACAGCTCGTTCCTCGACCTCCCCATGCCAACGCCATCACCGACAAGTGGGTCTTCAAGCACAAGTTTAACCCGGATGACACTCTTGACCGTCATAAGGCCCTTTGCATGGTTCGCGGTTCTCATCAGCGCCTGATGGCTAGGTTGAGACTCCAAGTGCAGAGTGTGTAGCTAGTGGAAAGCCTTCTTCCCCACGAGGGTGACTCGAGGGTTTATATCGAACTCTTGGGGAGCTAGTATTTCAGCAGTTATCTTCTAAGCTTCCTCTAGGATCCTGCAAACAAGTAGAGAATTTTGTGCCCTCAACCTCACCAAGTGGTTGTCAAGCACAAGGTGTGAGACTTCTAAATTGCAATGAAAAACTGAAAGTAAATGTGCAATAATTAAATCTACTACTAAATGCAAATGAGAAAATAAATATGCAATGGATTGTTTTTGTATTTTTGTGATGCAAGTGGTGATGGAGATAATGTAAATTCGAATTGGAGATGCAAGTAAAGTAAAGTGCAAGTAAAGTAAATTGCAGCAAAGTAACTAGAGTGTTTTCTTATAATTAAAATAGGACCAGGGTTCATGGTTTCACACTTGCATTCTCTCAAATAAAGTAGTAGACGGTGGACATAGAGAATTACATGTGAGATTACAATAACATGTTTAACATTGAGTACTTTCATATGGGCATCACGTCCTAGCATAGAGATCTCTACGGTCATATTGATCCCTCTTATACTCCACCAAGATGCGAAATAAATCATAACACCTCGATAATTAAGGAAAAACCAGAGTATAGCTTTAAGCAATGTGACATGAAGTTGAAGTAAGAACTTGCTAGATCCAGTCATGGAGATTGATTAGTGTCACTTCAAATCCCCGGTAACAAGGTACTCCTTTTTATCCCTAGTGAGGTAACTAAGAAAGGTTTAACAAAGCCAAAGTGGATCGCTGAACTTCTGTCACTTTCACAGCACTAGCCACCCCCCGTTACTCCAACTAATGCACCCATCACCCCACACACGCTCTCAAGAACTAGATTGATCAAAGCTAGCAAATAAGAACGGGGTACATAAGATACATCTACTCAAATAACTCAAGAGAAACAATTGCAATCTCAGATTCAATAACTCATAGAAAAGATCCACCACATAGGAATTACAACGGTGCCCGTAATCATGTGAGGCAGCTCATACGGATCTAATTAGTGAAGCACATAGAGAGAGAGATACAAGTGCTACTTCCACAAACCCATAGCCCTGGGGTGGACTACTCCCTCTTCATGGAGATGTCGATGGAGATTACGTTGGAGGGGTAGGAGATCACACCGGCGGCGCCCCGCCGGAGTTTTCCCCCTCCAATCTGGAACTTCTGGTGTCTGTTTCGGTGTTTCAGTGTTTCGGCGGCGCTCCCCTCCGTAAGGGTACGGGGGACCCTTTTTATAGTCGGTTTTAGGTCAAGACGGAGTCGGTAAGTCGAAGATGGAAAGAATTGGGGCCACATGGGCCAAAAGGGGGCCTCTCACGCGGCCAAGGAATCTGGCCGCGTGGAGGGTCCTCTTTTGGGCCTCCTTGCCCAATTCTCGTGGATCCTTCGCCCGCAAGTCTTCTCCTTCCAAGAAAATGACCCCCGCAGATTTTCAGGTGATTTCGCGGAAGTTTGCCCCCTGAAACGTCAAAAATATAGAAAACAAGGTTTTTGACAGGCAGGGTTAATTCCATAAAAGTTGGGGGACTTTGTAATTTAACCCCAAAATACTATAAAACATTGAATTATACCATTATATGATGCAATATGTAATAGAAAACCATGTGAAAATATGCAAAATTCATCTATGCATTTTACATGCATCAACATCCCCAAGCTTAACCCATGCTCGTCCTCGAGTATGAAGGTGATAAAACTAAGATGGGTTTTGCATATTGAAACAATCATGGGATATCAAGGAGGATTATTCATGCTACATATAATCAAATGATTAATACTAGAAATGAGTAGCAATATACAATTCATGTTGTAAGAAATATCAAATATGCAAGCAAAGATGCTTCATGAAAGTTCACAAAGTGTATAATGAAATAAAAGCACTATGGACCAAATGCGTACACAAAATGAAAAAAAAAATTCCTATATTGGTCAAAGAATAGCATAATGGAAAATAGAAAATATGGTGGACACTTTGGAGAAAATTGAGTAGAGGTAAAACATGATCAAGTCTTATTTAGCCTCTAAATTATTCAACTAAAATTACTAATTGAAATGTGGTATCCATTGATCTAGGACTCTCATTGCCCCTTTATCACTAGCATCTTAAAATTGTGAGTATTGAAGTAATGAGAATAACAAGGTGGTTGAAAGCCTCATGCCCCGTGAGTGTGAAAACCTACTCCATGATTACTCAACTTAAGATTCCTAATAAGATTTGTGCAATCATGATAAGTATTAATGACATCATAGAGAACCGCAAAGAGGTACCTCTTGCCCCATGACATGGAAACAAGCCCATGTTACAATGACAAGATGAACAAACGGAGTAGACTCATCATCCTTTTTATTTTCATTCACTATTATGCATAGCTTCTTATTTTATTATAGGATGTGTTGTAGAGTCACTCAAGCTGTAAGTAAATTTCCACCATGATAAAGCATGGCATGGGTTAGCGGCCCAATGCGTTTCTCTAGTCATATAGATACTTACTCATCAAAACTTACTATTCCTCTATTTCATTTCGGCATGGCAGGAGTCCAAAAACAAAAGTACATGATATCAACCAAATGTAATTTTTTTTTGTGCAATGTTGAAAGTTTTCCGGTGATACACGTTTATAGCTAGCTCCCAACCACACACTTGTCAAATGCAAAACTTGTGGCTCCCATTCTTGGGTCATGTTTATTAGATGCATAAAAAGTAAAGTGTGCCTTCAAAAGTTCATGAGAGTCCTATCCCAAGTTCAACCCATGACAATTAATAAAGTGAATATCTTAATTTAGAACATAAATAACACAATAACATGGTGAACATACTCGGAATAGCAATGAAGCTAATGGGAAGATATGGTGGACTCACTGGAAATACTTGGCTAAGGAGTGTTGGAAACAAGTTTTTACTTGTTGGAATTTTTAAATTTTTGGGCTAGCAAGAGGGAGATAGTTGACCAGCTACTATGCATGCATATGTCCATAGAACTACTCATTTCATGACAAACTAAATAAACCAGCAATTAACATCAAGGACATGAATAAGAGATAGCTCAAGACAACATTATTGCAAATTTCTACACATAAAAAGCCTATAAATCATGCAAACATATGTAGCTCTTCAAATCAACCATGGCATCCCTATTCCAAGTCATAATACTAGCATCCAGTACATTCCAACCCCAAACTCCAGTAGCTCAATCTCATATAAAATGATGGTGGTGGTCTTATCAAAACAAAAATAAAAACAAAAACTAGACGCTTCAAGTCTCTACGATAAATGCTTTGCTTAGAAAAATAGAAAGTAGACGTGTGCTAACCAAAATATTGTAGCTCCAGTGGGGTGTTCATCACATCCCCAAGCTTATTGCTTTCACCATTCTTGGATGTCTTGAGGCGCAGCTCCTCTATTCCCTGTGAAAAAACTTCACAAAACATGTTTCTCCCATTCTTTTTCTGTGGGGTGAGATTAGCAAGGACAAACAAATCACATGCTTGCTGTGCAAAATTCCAAATCAAATGCTCCATTAGATAGACAATAAGGTTCATTATGTTGTATGTTCACTATCTTTATTGAAAGAATCATGGAAATTCGATTCCCAAGCCCAAAGAGTGCATAAAACAAAAGAAGGCAGAATCTTTCCAGAAAAGCAACAGCAGAAAAACGAACGTTTTTCCCTAAGCTAGACTCGTCAAACAATTAAGACAATTTTTGTGCTTACCAAGGACAAAACGTTGCAGAACATACTAAAAAATTAGCTCAATCCGACATACCAATAAAAAACGTAAAATCATACGGTGAGCAGACTCGTGCTGAAACGGAAATTTCATGCACTAGTATAGCAACTTATAAGTCCAAATGGGTTTGACTTGACTCTTTATTGAAAACTCCAGAATTAAAACAAAAAAACTAATCTCTTGAGACAGCAAGAGGACACTAGGAAAATCCAAACAAAAACAACCGGGTTGCCTCCCGTAAAGCGCTTTCTTTATAGCCATATAGCTACGCTTTACTTACTTGATAATCAAGAGGGATAAAGCTCATGAGGGAGCTTGTTCTTCAGCGTGCCCCTCTTCCTTGGGAAGTGCTCCATGCTTTTCTTGTGAGGGAACTGAAACTTGACATTCCCTTCCTTGGAGTCTATGATTGCACCTGTAGTACGAAGAAAAGGTCTACCCAAAATAATAGGACTAGGGGATTTATCCCCCATATCCATAATAATGAAATCAACGGGTACAAAAGTCATGTGCAATTCAATCATAACATCTTTTACTTGTCCTACAGCATGTTTAGTAGAGTTATCAGCAAGGAAAAATTCACTTGAGCACTTTTATAAATTTTCTAGTTCTACCAATTCATATAATTCTTTAGAGAGTACCGATACACTAGAACCTAGATCTAACATAGCATGGTGAATTTCTTTTCCAATTGAAACTAGCACCTTGGGGATCCATGCATCCCCAAGCTTAGGAGGTATCATGGCCTCATTCTTGTACCTAGCAATTTTTTCTTGCAAGACATGATTAGCAATATAAGATCCAAGACCAGGTTGATTAACATTTATAGTGGGATCACTAGCAAATTTTTGTAGAGTAGCAATAAGTTCTTGCAAGCTACTTTTTTCTAAATCAAGCAATGGATCCTTAATTTCAGTAAGCATCATAATTTCCTCTACTTTACTCTCTAATTTAGCTAGCATGCTTGATTCATGAGGACTAATTTCATCTTTGCTAGCAAGATAAGACATATATGGAAGTAAATATTCAGGGCACTTCACTATTTCATTCAAAGTTTCTTCTAAGCTAGTAGGGACATGCTCACTTGTATTCTCAGCAATATGATCAATATTTTAAATAATAGGAGCAGCAATAGTAATAGAATTCATTCCTACACTAGGTTGTGCTTGTGGCTTTCCTGCTGACATGCTTAATAGAGTTGCTTGATTATCAGCTAATTTTGACAATGCTTTATCTAAATTCGAAGATTGAAGTTGCAATCCTTTAATATCACTACTAATGGATGCAATAGACTTATTTAACTCATGTATCATAGCATTGTGACTAGCAACTTGTTCCATAACCAATTTATTAGATTCAGAAATTTCACTAGAAGGCTTCCACTTATTTTCATTAGCGTTAGGATATGGAACAAAAGGTTTATTTGGCACATAAGGAGGTTTACTATATGAATTGTAAGCATTACCAAAACCATTGCTACCATAATTTCTAACAAAATTAACATTCACACTTTCAGAATTACTACCAACTAGCTCCTGCAAAGGCACATTCTCCATATTTTGTTTATTAATAAAAGCAAGAATAGTGTCCATTTTAGAAGACAAATCATTGGTTTCTTCAATTGAGTTTATTTTCTTAGTGGTATTGGGTGCTCTTTGAGTATTCCATTGACTATAATTTTGCAATATGCTTTCTAATATGCTCTTAGCCTCACCTACAGTTTTACTCATAAAGGCACCTCCAGCAGCAGAATCAAGTATATTTCTAGACATGTAGTTTAGACCATTATAAAAAGAGTGTCCATTCATTTACTCCATGTGATGGGCATGTTCTAATCATTAATTTAATTCTATCCCATGCCATGGCTACATGTTCATTATCATTTTGCCTAAATGAGAGGATATTATTCCTATTTTGCAAAATTTTAACGGGAGGATAATATTTCTTAATGAAAGCTTCTTTTAAATCATCCCAAGACTTTATACTAGCTCTAGGTAGTGAAAGTAACCATTCTTTAGTATTTCCTCTAAGTGAAAAAGGAAATAATTTCAGTTTTAAAACACTACTTTCCACATTTTTAAATTTTTGCATATCACATATTTCCATGAAATCATGAAGATGCATAGAGGCATCCTCCATAGCATTACCACCAAATTGCTCTCTAGTAATTAAATTAAATAAACTAGGTGTCGAATCTCTGACTCCACAAATCCCTCAGATGATCCTATCGGGTTTCGACTAGGAGAAGTCATGAGCGCTGGTGAAATCGTCGGCTTGACAGGGGGCGAGATTTACCCAGGTTCGGGGCCCTCGAAGAGGTAAAACCCTTACTCCTGCCTTCTGTTGATCTGTATTGGATGATTAGATCGGTTACAGGTTGCTCGAATTGAGAGTAGATCTCGAGTTCCGAGGCTTTTTGGTCGTGCTGTATTACTTGGTCCTCTCCTTGGGGGCTCTCCTGGCCTTATATAGATGGCCAGGTCTCGAGTTCTACCCGGAGAGGACTCAAACCCTAGCTGGGTCGGTTACAAGTTTCCTAACTTAACCCGCAAGCTGATGCGGGTGGGCTTCACATGGGCCTTCTAGAGTACTCCAAGGACGCTTCCTTTTGGGCCTTGACCTTGGGCCTGAGAGGGGGTGTCCTTACCCGCAGGGTCCAGGATCCATATCTTCGTCAGTAGCCCCCGAGCGTGTGCTTGACTGGGACTTTTCCAGTCGAGTAGACGGTCAAACCCTCCTTATTTTATGGAGGACCGCCCTGACAGTCATTGTTTTCCAAAGGGTGTGTTCCCTGTATCATGGGTCTTCACGCTCGAGTATCGAGCAATATAAGTGCCTGTTTTTACGGCTTTTTTCACAGAAGGATGTGGCACAGTAGCTTGGCTCTCCCGAGAGATCAGGGCCAATTAATTGCGACTAGGGCAAAAACATTCCTAGCCTACTCAGATTCGAGACCTCCGACTCGAACCCGATAAGGTGATTGTTGCGACTGGGCCGTTGTGGACTTATCGAATCGAACTTAACCTATGGGGGTACCCGGCGCGTCCGCTAGGATTTTTTTTCGTGTTGTTGACACGGAATTATACCGGAGGACGCAGCTTTCGAGTGCGATTTCAGGCCCAAAATAGAGATCTTTTCGGGTCTTACCTTCATATTCGAAGAATATGGCATCCGGATGTGCCTAGTCGGCTGAACAATCCAGGTTCTTATGATGTAAAATTATCATGTGTAGGAGAGGTATATTTTTTCTACCCGATTGATTTGTTTGAGCTCCATACGAAAGAAATTTCGTGCTGGAAGAAAAACTAAGCCCATATGAAAGAGTTTTCATGTTCGGGATGCTGTGCCCATACGAAAGAGTTTTCGTGCATAGGGTATTTTTCTCTTGTTCGAAGAGGTTTTGCTTTATGAACTGTTCATGGAAAAGTTGCTTTTATCCGAAGGAATTGATATTCGTACGAAGATAATTTCGCGTTTGAACTTCCAATCGAAAAGATCTTGGTTTTGAATGACGAATGCCATGACGTCATGGCGCACTCCTCTTCTCCCGATGGGACGTGACGGAGTGGCAGCAGATGGTGGCCCACCTGGTCAGCTTTTTGACCGGGAAACGAGACGTCGTTCCCGGTTTTTACGCGAGACGCGCAGTAAATGCGCACGATCTTCTGTTAAGATCGTGGCACGAAACAGCGCCGGCCGCCGCTTCGTTTCATTTTCACGCGTGTCGGCCGTGATAGGCGCCACGTAGCGCATCGTACGGCTGAGATCGTCTCGCTCCGTGTATAAATACGGGTGTTAGCGCTACGGTAAAACTTTCCCAGCTCTCTGTCTTCATCTTTTTCCTTGCGCCCACCTTCCTCTTCCTCGCGCTCGAGCTCGTGCTGCAAGCAATGGCTGGCGGAAAAAGACGCGGTGCTGCCGGCTCTGCATCCGGCGAACCTTCCGCGCAACCCGCGCCCCGCGCCGGCGACTGGCGCTCCCCCAACACCACCGCGAAAAGCATCAAGGAGATGCAGCGGGAGGGGTTGCTGCCGGCGGAGACGGAGAAGCGAGTCCGTCTCGGAAAAAAGGAAGAGGTACCCAATCCTCAATCGAACGAGCGCGTGGTCTTTGTGGACCACGTGACTCGAGGCCTTTCTTTTCCCCTTCATCCCTTCTTCCTCGGGTTGCTGTGTGTCTATGGCATATAGCTTCACGATCTTCCCCCGAACGCGGTGCATCACATTTCGTGCTTCATCGTGTTCTGCGAATGCTATCTCGGCATTCGCCCGCACTGGGCGCTTTGGAAGGCCCTCTTCAAAGTTCGGATCTTCCGCGAGAGATCGCGGGTGGAGTCCGAGCTCGGCGAACCGCTTCGCACGGGCGGCTTCGGGATCCAAGCTCGACAAGAAGGCAGCTACTTCAACATGCATTTCGTCGACTCCGCTCAAAGCTGGCGGAAGAGGTGGTTCTACGTCACCGACAACAGCTCGGGTGGGATTGTGGAGTTCCACCCGTTCGCTGTTCTGACAAGGCGGAAGTCCTGGGGGCACAAGATGTCAGCCGAAGAGACTCAGACCGTCGCGCCTTTACTCGCAAGAGTAGCTGCTCTCCGGGAGCAGACCGCGGGAGTCGTGCTCAACGGGATGCATCTGGCGAGCATCTTTTTGAAGCGCAGGATCCAGCCACTTCAACAAAGGCCCTCCGCTATGTGGGAGTATCAAGGCTCAGAGGACCCCAGCCGAGTAAGCCGCGAGGAACTTTCGAATGTAGAATTCGAGAAGAAAATCGCGGGTATCACTCGACTGAAGGTGGGGGAGAAATTCCCCGATTGCTCAGTTGAAGCCTTCGCCGCTTCAAACCCTCCCCCAGCCGAGGTTAGTTTCTTCCTTTTTGTCTTTGAGTTGTTCCCTTTTTTGTACTGAGTCCTAGTCGATAAGGTTTTTCTCGTCTTCTTCTTGCCTTTGCAGAGCCTAGCTATGGCGGACTGCTACCCGCCAGCTGCGGGGGAGGCTGCCTCAGAGCAAGTGTCGAGTCATCAAGACGGCGCGATTGACACCAGCGTCGCCAACGCCTCTTCGAATTCAGAACACGATTCTTCGGATGACGTTGAAGACTCGAATGGCGCTCCGACGAAACGTCGTCGGGTAGATGAGGACGAAGCTACTTCCAAGGATAAATCCTTGGAAGCATCGCCCAATCAAGATCCTGTCCATGCGACTCCACTTCGCTCCCTTGCTCCTTCGCCTTCGTTCCCAGTGATGACGCCCGCTTGGAACGCGGACTTGCTGGATGACGACGAGGATGACGAGTAAGTGCTTCTTCCTTAATCTTGGTCGAACATTTTCCGTGCTTCAATATCGATTGTTTCTATCTTTCGGTGTAGTCTGCAGACGATCAGTCCTCGCAGGTACGCCGCTGCCGTTCCTCCCGAAAAGAGGAATAAGGCAAAGGATGCGGGTGAAACTCCCACCGCGGGCACCGTCCAAAATTCCCCCAGAGCAGCCCCCGAAGCCGCGACGGTGGTACGTGAAGCCCCCAGCTTTGCCGCCAGGACTTCTGCTTCTAAGGAAGTGAGGGATAGCTCCGCGGATCCGCTCTCTCGTGCCACCGGCCAGGTAAACTTCATCTTCCATCTTCAAAATTTTTTATCGGGTGCACGACAGTGCTCCCGATGGGAGTAGCCCCCGAGGCTGTAGTCGATCGCATGCGATCGGCCACAGGCTCAAAGTCTAGTTTAATTCTTCTTCATGATTTCATTTTTATCGGGTGCACGGCAGTGCTCCCGATGGGAGTAGCCCCCGAGGCTGTAGTCGATTGTAAATAATCGGGTACAGACTCTAATTTAATCCTTTTAACTCTTTTGTCTTCGTGCTTTTGCAGTCGCTTATTGATTCTCTTGCGGCGATTGGTCGCCGCGTCGTTCTCGCCGAGTCGGATTGCGAGTCGCTTCGAGCGGACCGTAGCTGACTTCAGACTGAAAATGTCCTTCTCAAGGGTAAGCTTTATCATCTCCCTGTCTTCAGTACTCCGTACATTCTTGAGTTTTGATAAGCATCTCTTTGCAGCTCGACTTGAATTTGCAGAATCCGAAAAGATCAAACTCTCTGAGTAGGTAACTGCTCGGGAGGCTGACCTGACGGCCATTCGACAAGAGCTAGAGGCTTCCCGCATGCAATCAGAAGATTTTGGTCGACAGCTTGCGGATGCGCGGAAGTCCTTGAAGGAGTTAGAGAAAGCTGGCAGTAAGACCGACAACGACATTGTCGGGTTCCTCCGTCCCCTCGCTGAGCGTTTCGCGGGTAAGTGTGTTGGGCTTTTGCGACTTTGATTCTTCATTTCGCTGTACTTTGCTAAGTATTTTTTTCTTCTTTTGCAGGTCTTCTGGATGTTCCTCTAGAGATCCCTGGACTCCAGCGGGTGGATGTGGTAACCGACACACTTGCCCAGCTTAAAAGGCACGCTGATGGAGTTCTCTCCATGATCAATGATGCTACTCAAGTGCTGGTGCAACTGCACGGTCGCCTCCTCGCCAACGCCACTCCTGCACCCGCGCTAGATGATCTGTTGAAGGTCTTCTCAGAAGGCAAATTTCTGGATGCCTTCGCGGTTGCACAGGCGGAGTCTGGTGCGAAGACCGCGATACAATTTGCTTTGGCGCATGGAGTCGAAGGTTTGGAGGAGGCGTACACATATCTTCCAGTCGACCCCTCCACGGGCAAAAAGGTACGGCTCTCTCGTTTTGGCGAGCAAGCCGCTATTCTTACTCGGAAGCTGTCTGAGATTTTTGCTCGACTGCGGGGAGGGGCGACTGCTGCCAGCGGGAGCACCAATGTAGCTTCATAGTTTTTCTTTTTTTTCTCCTTGAATGTAATGAACCTTGGGATGTATTCCCGTACCTTTGTTGTCTTTAATCGAAGAATTCATCTTGCAATTCATTCCCTTTGTTTGTGCATTGTCTCCCGATGGGAGTAGCCCCCGAGCGTTTGTCAGATATGCGACTAGAATTGACTCGAGTAGGGCATCTTACTTCTTTCGTTTTATTCTTCCAGGCTACTGGGTTTGCCGCGGAAACTTCGGGTGGATGTGGTACTCCAGTAAATCCACTTGTTGCCGCTGTTGGCACTTTTGCGGGCCTTCGTGATAAGGTCCAGGAGGGTGAGCGCAAGCTAAAAGCTATGCGCGGGATAGCCGATGTGGCGAAGTCCAAGCAGAAATTGGCAGCTGAACGCGAACAATTTCTGATGGATGAGTTGGCTGTGGTCGCAAGGGACTTGCTTTGTAAGTAGTGCAGCCCCCGTGCCTTTTTCTTCCTTGTTTCCTTATCTGACTGAGTGTGTTTTTTCTCTTCAGTCGTTAATCCGGATGACAGGGAAGAAAAGCAGTGGGTAGAAAATCACATCCTTCAAGGGGCTAGTAGCTCCAAACCTCATGCAAACAATTTTTGGTCTGATCGCAGTCGGGGTTTTGTGATGGCCACCTTGAAATTTCGAGTCCTCCAGGCGAGAATTCTCGTGAGTTCTTTTCACGAGGTCTTGGTTGCAATGAACGCTGCATTTTACCCACTTGAAAAAGGTCCCGAAGACTGGGGTTATCTTCTCAGTTTGTTTGGACGTGAAGGAGAAGTTCGCGCGTGTGTGCGCAATCAGATGACGTGCGGCGCGGTTGTAGCTCTCTCTTTTGTCCGCATATGGCATCCTGAGATAGATGTTGACTCCTTTGCTCGGCGCCCAGATTATGCAATCGAGGATATCTCGCCGTACTATGATGCTGTACGTCCTGCAGCGGAGAAGATTATCCGAATGACCTCTGAAGATGTAGATAGAGTTTTGGCGACTGAGAATGCTCAGCGCTTTGACTGATTGACGGATGTAAATATCCTGTAATCTGTTTATAGTTTGTAAAAAAACTGTTGTAAGGTGTATAACCTTGTATTTGATGATGTTTCTTTGTGATGCTTAGTTGTAGGGTAGCCCCCGTGTGTTTTAAGGGGTGTGTACCTGTAACTTGTAGCATGTAAAGAACGAGAAGCTTCGATTGAATATGATGAAGGAATCATGTCTTTATTGCAATGACTGAGAAGCCATGTATTCGAACTACAGGACTGGCTAGTATAGCCTTATTTTTTGTTGTGATAACAAGTAAACCTAAGGATAAAATTTGCGGAGGTGTGCAATGTTCCACGGATTGGCGTAGACCCCTCCGGTCGCCGGATTCTTTAGCCTGTAGGCTCCGCCTGGGATGACTTCGTGTATAATGAAGGGTCCTTCCCAAGGTGGCTCGAGCTTGTGTCCTTCCTTCTGTTTGAGCCGCAGCACCAGATCCCCAACCGCGAATGCTCTGTGGCGTATGCGGCGACTGTGATAGTTGCGCAAGGATTGCTGATATACCGCGGATCTTGCGAGTGCGATGTCTCGCATTTCGTCGAGTGCATCCATATCTTCTGCGAGCGCCCTGTTGGAAGTTTCTTCGCTGTAGGCTACAACTCGTGGGGCGCTGAATCGAACGTCCTCGGGAAGGACTGCTTCTGCCCCGTATACCATGAAGAATGGCGTGTACTTCGTTGATCGATTAGGAGTTGTGCGCAGGCTCCAGAGTACGGAGGGTAGCTCTTCCGCCAAATGTCCTACGGCGGGGTGTAGATGATCGAGTAGTCGCTTCTTGATGCCAGCCGAAACTAAGCCGTTGGATCTTTCGACTTGTCCGTTCGTTTGCGGGTGAGCGACTGAGGCAAACTTGAAATTGATGCCTTTTTCCTCGCAGAACTGTTGTGTCTCCTTTGCTGTGAAATTTGTACCGTTATCTGTAATGATGTCGTGTGGCACACCAAATCTACATACAATGGAGTCGAGAAACTTGACGGCGCATTGGGCGCTTGCTGAAGTTACTGCATAGCCTCGATCCATTTGGTGAACTTGTCGACTGCGACCAGCAAGTGTGTGTATCCACCTGGCGTGGACTTGCGTAGTGGCCCAACCATATCTAGCCCCCATTGTGCAAAGGGCCAAGCTATTGGTATCATGTGTAATTCCGTAGCAGGGGCGTGTGGCCTTGGTGCGAATCGCTGGCAGGCGTCGCATCGTTCGACCAGGCTTTTTGCATCGTTGGCTGCTGTTAGCCAGTAAAATCCTGCTCGGAAAGCTTTTCCCATTATTGTTTTCCAGCTAGCATGATGTCCGCAATCTCCTTGGTGTATGTCCTGGAGCAATTCCTTGCCGTCTTCGGGTGCGATGCAACGCTGAAGTATTCCCGAGATACTTTGCTTGTATAATTCTCCATTGACTACTCGAAAGGACTTGCTACGCCTGATTATCTGTCGAGCCTCACGTGGATCGGCCGGGAGCTGTCTGTTGAGCAGGTAGTCGAGATATTTCTGCGTCCAGACTGGCTCGACCAGGAAAACCTGTCGTGATATATTGTGAATAAGCTCGATAAGCGCGACCTGCGGGCTGACCTCTGTTTCTGGCGCTGCTGCAGCTTTCTTCACTTTGACCGATCGCTTGATCATCTGTTCGAAGTATATTCCTGGCGGTATGGGTGTATTGGTGGAACCCATGTTTGCCAGTCTATCTGCTTCTTCGTTGCTAGATCTTGCAATGTGCTTCAGCTCGCAGCCTTTAAAGCTTCCTTCGAGTAGATTGTACATGTCACGATATGCGACCATGTTTTCAGCAATGGCGTCGCATTCTTTCATCGTCTGCTGCACTATGAGATTGGAATCACCGTAGATCATTAATCGGGTAGCTCCACAGGCGATTGCCATCTTCATCCCGTGCAACAGGGCTTCATATTCTGCGTCGTTGTTCGAGGCTGGATCGTCTGGTGGAAAGTCCAGTCGCAGGACCTATTGCAGCTTGTCTCCCCGAGGTGAAATAAGAACGATTCCAGCTCCTGCTCCTTCGTTTCTCTTGGATCCATCGAAGTACATTATCCAATTGCTCGTGTACTCGGGTGGTCCGGGCGTTTGTAGCTCTGTCCATTCGCTGAGGAATTCCACGAGTACTTGAGATTTGACTGCTTTTCGTTCTGTATAGGTGATGTCCCAGGCACCCAACTCGATGCTCCATTTTGCTATTCTTCCGGATGCCATAGGGTTGTTCATGATTGTCCCGAGTGACGCATCATTAACCACTGTAATGGTATGTTCCTGGAAATAATGTTTGAGCTTTCGGGCTGTGAGAACAACTCCATACGCCAGCTTCTGATAATGAGGGTATCGTTGCTTGCATGGCGAGAGCAGTTCGCTGATGTAATATATTGGTCGTTGGACTCCGTACGCTTTGCCGTCTTCAGGTCGTTCGACCACGATTGCTGTGCTGATGACCTGGTTTGTAGCGGCTAGGTACAGTAGAAGCGGCTCCCTTTCTTGCGGTGTTGCAAGGACGCGCCTGCTTTGCAACGATCGCTTCAGGTCTGCGAACGCTTGTTTAGCTTCGGGTGTCCACTCGAATTTGTCCGTCTTCTTTAGTAATTTGTAGAAGGGTAACGCTTGCTCTCCCAATCGTGCGATGAACCTGCTTAGGGCGGCTAGTCGTCCTGCGAGCTGCTGGACTCCGCGTAGATCGGTTGGCTCCTTCATAGTCAGGATGGCTTGTATTTTCTCCGGGTTGGCTTCAATGCCTCTGGCGGATACCAGGTACCCGAGGAGTTTTCCTGCAGGACGCCGAAAACGCATTTGGTCGGATTGAGCTTGATCCGATATGCATTAAGGGTGTCGAACGTTTCTCTGATGTCCTCGAGGAGTGTGTCCTCTACTCGAGTTTTGATGACGATGTCGTCGACGTACACTTGTACGTTTTTGCCAATGAGATTGGCGAGGCATCTTTGCATGCAGCGCTGATATGTTGCGCCTGCGTTCTTCAGCCCGAAGGGCATTGTCGTGTAGCAGTAGACACCGTGGGGTGTGATGAATGCCGTCTTCTCTTCGTCTTCCCTTTTCATTCGGATCTGATTGTATCCCGAATAGGCGTCCAGGAAGGAGAGGCGTTGGCAGCCTGCCGTAGAGTCCACGATCTGGTCGATTCGTGGTAGAGGAAAGTTGTCCTTGGGGCAGTGCTTATTCAGCGATGTGTAGTCGATGCACACCCGAAGGATATCCGTGTTCTTTTTGGGGACCAGCACCGGGTTTGCCAACCAGGTGGATATCTTGATCTCCCTAATAAAGTTGGCGGCTAGCAGTCTGTTTATTTCTTCTCCAAGCGCCTTCTGCTTGGGTTCTGAGAATCATCGAGTCGTCTGTTTGATGGGTTTGGCATTAGGAAAGACTTCGAGTGAGTGCTCGGCAAACTCCCTGGGTATTCCTGGCATATCTGAGGGCTGCCAGGCAAAAATTTCCCAGTACTCACGGAGGAGTTTGACGAGCGCGCCTTCCTATGCTGGCGAGAGGGTTGTGGAAACCATCGCGGTCTTGGCAGAATCTGTCGGGTGCACTTGGTGCTTGCGGGTGTCGCTGTTGGCACTGAATTCAAGTTCAGGCGCGTTTTTCTTTGTGAGGGGCATGACGGAGTGGTCCGTGGTTTTTGCCAGCTCTGAAGTTCTTCTTGCATCCCGAAAGATTTCGCGATCTCATTGAATTCTATGTCACACTTGTCTGACTTCTGGAAGTCTCCGTCGATGGTGATCACACCGTATTCGCCGGGTAGCTTGAGTTTCAGGTACGCGTAATGTGGTACTGCCATGAATCTGGCGAACGCTGTTCGGCCAAGGATGGCGTGGTACTGTGAGGGCCAGTCGACGACTTCGAAGTCCAGGAATTCCCTTCTGTAGTTGCTTGGAGAGCCCAGTACAACTTCTAAGTTGATTGTTCCGAGTGGACGGATTGCCTTGCCCGGAACTATCCCGTGGAAGGATGTTTCTGATTCCGTTAGGCCGTCCAGGTTCTTGTTCATTCGACGGAGTGTATCCGCGTAGATGATGTTGATGCCACTGCCACCGTCCATGAACACGCGGGCCAGGTCGTAATTTCCGATTTGAGCCTAGATGACGAGGGCGGCGTGTCCTGGTCGATAGACTTGTGGTGGATGGTCTTTTTTCGAGAACGTGATGGGCTGATCTGCCATCTTCAGGTACTCGGTCTTTGTTGGCGGTGTCTGCACTGCCATGCATAGTTTCCTCGTGTTAGTCTTTTGAGCTCTGCGAGAGGGGCATACCTTCTGTATCATCGCGAGTTGTCTTGCCGGGTTCGGGTATGCATTGGCTCCATTGTTTTGTGGTGGTGGCACAGGTAGTGCGGCTAGCGCCATGTTTGGGTTTGCTGGTGGAGGTGGTGGTGGAGGCGGCTGGAATTGTTGTCCTCCTCCTGGCAGCGGCGGGTAGTTTTGGGTGGATGCAAATCTTTTCCTCGCGAGAGCATCCGAGATGTCAAGAAACTTTCGGCAATCCTTGAGAAGGTGTGTTGCCTTAGTTTTGCCCGTGCGCTTATCTGTAAACAGGTGTAGCGAGCAGTATGCATCGAGATCCTCCTCGGGGGATTTTTATTCTGCTTTTGGTTTCCACTCGCGACTTCCACGGCGACCAGAGTCGCGGTTTCGCGTGAATTCTGCCGCCACTAATTCCTCCTTGTCCTCGTGGTCGTAGTATTTCCTTCTCTTTCTTCGTCCATGGCGGTCGTCCTCGTGTGCGGGCGACGATGCTCTTTCATTGCGCACCGCGTCTGTCGAGACATCGTAGTAGTTTTCATAGACTGGGGTGCCATGAGACTACGGTAGAGACGTGGGGTAACGGGATAGCGTAGTAACACAGAACACGTGATTTTTACCCAGGTTCGGTACGTCGCGACAGTACGGCGTACCTACTCCTGCACTTCTCACTAATTGGGACTAAAGCCCGTATAACAGGGTTACAATGTGAGGGAATAGATCTAGCTACTCGACGAGGATGAGATTCTCGGCGAGTTGCGTAGAGCTTTAGCTTGTGAAGCTTGAACCTAGAACCTAAAGAACTTATGTAATCTATCTCCCGTCCGGCTTTATATAATAGCCGGATTAGGGCTTACAGAACCAGAAACCTAGAAGACTACGTTTAACTTGTAATTTGGAAAGTAAGGAATCCGTCTTCTCCTCCAAGCCAGATCACGTGGGCCGTGATTCGGGTTCTTCTAGAATCCGGCTTCTGCGCGTCGGACTACTGGGCCGCCCAATGGACCTAAGCCCATTACCATGTAGGCCACCCTGGTAGTCCGGCTCTTTTGTCTACCATCTTCTATACCCCTATTCAGTATATATCCGACAGTAGCCCCCA
Organism: Alopecurus myosuroides; assembly: GCA_028641055.1. Taxonomy (NCBI): domain Eukaryota; kingdom Viridiplantae; phylum Streptophyta; class Magnoliopsida; order Poales; family Poaceae; genus Alopecurus; species Alopecurus myosuroides. The sequence goes on from CM054061.1 coordinate 98,170,410, forward strand.
GGAAGGATCAAAACTCTGATTCTCCGTCTTTCGTCAAATGCATTTGTCCGGGAAATCTTGATTCAGCAGTCTTGATTCTTTCTACTTTCCTTTTGAAGGAGATGGTAACATAAAACTCGGAACTCTGAAAATCCGGCTTTTCTTCTCGCGATCCTTCGCGGAAAAGGAACTTATGACATCAGCGCCTTAATCATGCTGACGCAAGCGCCGCTTGGTTTCACGCGGGAAACCCTGTAACGTATCTCTGACAGATTCTCACGGGAAACGAGGAGATAGCCATCATTCCACTGTCGTTCCGTTTCCCGGATTTCTCGATGGTTGACACGCGCCAAACATCCAACGTTCGAAAGAGCCGTTAGCACGTATCTAGAGGTTTTTAGGCTATAAATAGCCGTCTTCGTCCCCATCGGCAATCTTCTTCACTCCCTCACTGCCCTCACCATTGTTGCGAACGCGAGCTCGAGAGCGAGAACGAGACCTTGCCCCGACGAGCTCTTCGCACGCCGGAGCGCACACACACATCACCAAGGAAGATGGCTTCTCCGCAGTCCTCGCCGGCCCGCGCTTCCATCGACGATCTTTTGGGCGACCTAGATCCACAGCTAGGGCTGCCCAAGCACGCCGGCGGCGAGCCGGAAAAGGCCACGGCATCCGCGGCGGGCGGAGGAAACGCTTCCGCCGCCACAGACGTCGCGGGCCCAAGCGCCACAACAACTCCGCCGTTTGCACCTGAAACGGCGGAGGAAAAAATCGAGCTCCTCGGCGACACGCCGCCGCCGCCGGAGCAGACGAGGAAGAGGAAACTGCAGGCAACTGGAGTGCCTGCAGTATTCCCCCGGCTCTCCTTCCAAACTTGGAGAAGGAGGGTTTGGTGCTCAAAAAGAAATGGCGGCTCCCGGAAGAGGAGACCGAACCCATGCCACAAGAGGGCGAAAGGGTACTTCTTACCTCCCACCTTCTACGAGGTATGGGGCTCCCACCTTCCTCTTTCTTCCTCCAGGTTCTGTCACATTACAGCATCCAACCTCACAACCTTCCTCCCAATTCCATTTTGTACATGGCCGGCTTCCAGGCCTTGTTCGAAGGTTACCTAGGAATAGAGCCTAGGTTAGATTTTTGGCTGTATTGCTTTGGGGTCAAGCGTAACTCCTCGGAGGGCGCACTCCCAAATTGCGGGACCATTTCCTTTACTCTTCGGAGATTCCGAGAGGATTGGTTCCCCAAAATCAAAACCTCAGAATCCGTCAAATTTTGGACGGGTTCTTTTTTCTATCATCCCGACGTGCCTTTCCCTAAAAAGGCCGTCGGGGTTCCACCTTTCGCGAATTCCGCCGCTATTCCCCAAGATAACTGGGGGACAGAAGCCGTCCAGGTTCTGCCTCCAGATCTGCTAAGGATCAAGAGGCGCATCGCCAAGCTCACCTCCTCCAAACCTCCTTTGACCGGTATGGACACGGTCTTTTGCTGGCTGGATAGGCGGATTCAGCCATTAGCAAACCACGGAGGCCGTCTCCTGTGTGAATACACGGGAGCCAAGGATCCAATGCGGACAACCGACAAGGATTGGCCCGCAAAGGAACTTAGGCGGCGCATCAATCAGTTGGTCGCATCGCGCGACCAATACACGGAAAGTCGGCCAATGTACACGGCCGACAACCCAGCTCCCAAGGTAAATTTTCCGTCATTTGGGTATAATCTCAATTCCTGGATAATCTACCTTTTGACTCTGATTGGTTCTTCCGACAGCTTGCGGATCTTCCAGACTCGGAGTTAGCCTCCGAGGCCGAGCTGGATGCGCTGCGCACCGCCGCTACAGGTGGGCGCAAGCGCAAGAAGATAATTTCTTCGGATGAGATTATCGACCTTGACGGAATCCCCGTCGCCACTTCCAGGTTATTTTCTTCTGGGTTTTTCTTTTATGGGATCTTTTTCGTCCATCTTCGGTGTTTTAACCTTTTCCGGGTTTTTGGTTTTTAGCCTACCCCCCTCCAACCTGAAGCCGAGAAAGCTGAAGAAACTCAGAGTTTCTTCCAGCCGAGGCAGCCATCCTTCTCCCGCCGTCGCCCCGGACACGCCAAGCACAAGGGCGGAAGAGCCTACTGCAGCCACCACCACCAAGCCCCCAGAGCCCAGCCAGCCCGTTGTGTCCGAGTCGGACACGAGGGAAAGGGCGGCTCCAGAGGTGGGAAAATTACCTCGGACTTTCGACGAGGAAATTCCCACCTTTGACAAGGATTTCAAAGCTATCAACGATGGTTTGGACGCAGCCGGGAATCTCTTCGCGGACTACGCGAAGGAATTCCAAGAAAACTTGGCAGGTTTGCAGCGCATGAGCCAGGTATGTAACTCTAGCCCCCAAGCATTAAACAAAATGCGTGCTTTTTTGCTTTGATGTTTTTTGTTAACCATACTTTTCCTTGCTGTGTTTCAGCAAACCTCCGAAGCCATAAACCTGGAAGTTTTCAGGAAGCTCACCATCAAGAATAAAGAAGTTCGAAGTCTTCTTTCTATTCTTGAGGAGAAGGAGGCGGAGTTGGAATCATCTCAGCTTGCTTTGACGGAAACGAAAGGTAAACTTTTTCGTTTTGAAATTTCCGATTTAAGACTTTGTCTAAGTTTTTTCCCGAGGAAATTGATCAACTCGGATTTTCCCTTGCTTTTCAGCTGCCTTAGCTCAGGCTAAGCAAGCAGCGGAAGATTCTTGCAACGCCGAAATTCTCCGCAATGAGAACATCGAGCTTCACAAGGATCTTTTGAAAGCTCAACAAGACCTGGAAGCCAGCAACCTGGCTCTTGGAATGGCTAATTCCAAGGCTTCCGAACAGGCGGAGAAAGACAAATCCACCATTCAGGATTTGACCGAAGCTCTAAACTTTCGCCTGGAGGAAGTTTCCGAGATCGACAAGCTCATCGGTAAATTCTTACCCTTTCCTCATCTTTCCATGTTTTGCTTTCTCTGTTTGTCTGCCTAACTCTTTTGTATGTTTTATTGGATCAAACAGGAGACACCCCAGATGGAACTCGGATTGCAGGCATCCGAGCTTTCGGGGAAACATGGAATTCGATTAAGGCCGCTGGGACGCAGCTCATAGAGAAGTTCCTTCCCGATAAATCTGGGGAATGCTCGGAGGTTGAAAAACTTCCGGGTATCATCATGGAGGTGGCGGAGTCCAAGGAGTCTCTTCTCCGCTCCGCTGCACGGGGTGGTGCGCGCATGGCCTTAGGCCTTATGCGCATGCACTATCCTAGTGCCAAATCCTGGCGTGTGGCCACCGGTGTCCCTCAGGGATACATGGATGCGCAACGAACCACCATCTTTGGTGAAGTTAAGGGCCACGCCACCCAGATTGCCGCCATGGTAAATGTCGCCGTCAACTATCCAGAAGAGGAAGCTCCTCCAATCCCCGACGAAGAAAGCAACGAGGAGGAGTCGGATTCTTGAAAGGTTACTTGGAACCTGGATAGAAAAAATAGATAATAGGAGCATTACTGTCCTTTTAATGTAATCTGAAATGTAATGCTTCTTTTATATTAATGAGAATTCCGCCTTTTGCAGTTTAAACTATGAAATTACTTTGCAAGTTGTTTGGATTTTACCATTCCTTTATCTTCTAAGTTCTCTGGTATACATGCTTTAACTGTCCTTAGTGTTTGAAATGGCTCAAATAGCATTATGAATCGTTATGCCGAGTAACTGGGGACGAACCAATCAGTTTTGAAACTCGGAAACATGAATCATGCTAAAGGCATTTTTACTAACTAGTTCCAGTAACCCAGCATACGCACAATCAGATAAGACTTAGAGAAACAAGGAAAGTTTTAAGTGAAACTTGGGCACGCAGGCAATTCAAGTTTCCTTTAGCCGTTAAAAGGCTGAAAAAATCATTCAGTTATGTAACGCCGAGTACGCAAGCACAATTCGGGTTAACGTTGAGAAATTTGTAAGATCATTGGGAAATAGATGAGGCGGAAACACTTTGCACTTATAAGAAATATGGATGACAGCATTCCGACAACTTTATTTCATGATCTCAAAAGATGTTTACATAGAAATTGAACTAAGTACGGAAAGGTACATAACTTTCTATACGTTCCCAGGCTTCCGCAATCCACTTGACTTTATCGAAATTTTTCAGCAGCTTGAAGAGTGGTAGGGTTTTAGCCCCCAGCCAACTGATAAATCTGCTGACGGCTGTGGCGGAACCCGTCAATCTTTGGACATCTTTTACACATGTAGGCTTTGAGATATTCAAGATTGCCTTGATCTTTTACGGGTTAACTTCTATTCCTCTGTGAGAAACGATGAAACCCAGAAGTTTTCCTGAGGGAACCCCGAATACGCACTTAGATGGATTCAACTTCATCTTGTAAGTGCGCAAGTTTTTGAAGGTTTCTCGCAAATCCTCAAGGAGTGTATCTTTTTCCTTGGTTACGACGGCAATATCGTCCACGTAAACATGGACATTTTTTCCAATCTGACTATGCAAACAACGTTGCATGCAACGCTGGTAGGTTGCACCTGCGTTCTTCAGGCCAAAAGGCATGGTTACGTAGTAATACGTCCCGTACGGGGTTATAAAAGAAGTCTTGATTTGATCTTCCTTTTTCATGCGTATTTGGTGGTACCCGGAGTATGCATCCAAAAAGCATAAAAGCTCGGAGCCTGCAGTGGCATCTATTATTTGATCGATTCGCGGTAACGCAAACCTATCTTTCGGACACAGCTTGTTCAGTCCTGTGTAATCTATACACATTCTGAGGGCAGTTGTGTCTTTCTTCGGTACTAATACCGGATTTGCGGACCAGTCAGTATGGATTACCTCCTTGATGAAATCCGCTGCTAAAAGCCGGATAATTTCCTTGCCAATAGCCTTCCGTCTTCTTCCGTCAAATCGACGGAGACCTTGTTTGACGGGTTTTGATCCAGGAATAACCTTGAGTTGGTGCTCAGCAAGCTCCCTGGGTACGCCTGGCATGTCAGCTGGACACCAGGCGAAAATATCCCAGTTCTCACGGAGGAACTTGATGAGCTCGCCTTCCTATTTGTCGGTCATCCCAGTCCCTACAACGACGAATTTTGTCGGATCTTTGGGATCTAGGATTACCTGTCTTGTATTCTCGGACGCCTTGAAGCTATCTGTTGGCTTCCGAGTTTCTTTTCCTGCCGGCATTTCTTTCGGCGATACCTCCTTGGCTAACTCCTCCAGTTCTTCCTGAGCTATAACTCTTTGAGCGCAAAGGGCGTTTTGCTTCTCCAACTCGTTTGCCAGTTTGAAATCACCGGCAATGGTGATTACTCCTCCTTTGGGTCCTGGCATCTTCAGCTTGTTGTAGATATAGCAAGATCTTGCCATAAATTTGGCGAAAGCCGGACGTCCGAGTATTGCGTGATACACGCTTTCGAACGGCACTACTTCGAAGGATACTTTTTCCTGCCGGAAGTGATCTTTATCTCCGAAGGTGACATCTAGGGAAATTTCTCCTAGGGATCGTGCTTGCCTGCCAGGAACAATGCCATGGAAGCGTATATTGCTGTAGTTGAGCTGGGACTCGGATATCTTCAAGTGCTTCAGTGTATCCAGGTACATTATGTTGATGCTGGATCCTCCGTCCATCATCACTCTTCTTAGCCTAGTGTTTTGAACAATAGGGCTTACAACAAGAGCTTGTGTGCCGGGTTCAGGGATATTTCCGGGATGATCTGACTGATCCCAGATTATCGGTGTGTTGCAATACTTCAAGAATTTTGGGGTTGCAGGAACAACCGCGTTTATTTCTCGAGGTGTCCTTTTGGCCACCTTTGCTGACGGGGTTGCTAGGAAAGTTAACATTGCTTCTCCGTCAACTCTCGGAAATTTGGGTTCGCCTTTTCTCTGTTGTTCCTGGATTTTGTCATCAGTGTCCGATTCACTGTCTTCTTTTTCAGCTTCTGGCTTTTGTTTGGCAGGTTTCCTCTTGGAACCCTTCCCTTTATTTCCGGATCCTGCATTGCCTTTCATATGCTTGTTTAGCCGGCATTGCGCGTTTGTGTGGGTTGGTTTCCCAAACTGAGAGTGGTGGACGCAGGGTTCCGACTTAATTCTCTCCCATTCTTCGGGAGTGTAATTGATTGGATCCGGACTGCGGCCTTTCCACTTGTTCACCTTTTCTCCTCCAAAGGCTATGTTAACCTCCTTGGGCTTTGTTGTTGACTCCGGAGTTCCTTTTTTATCAGAACGAGGTGTTTTCTTGGCCAGTATCAGTGACTCAATATTGCCTCCTCTTGCTCTGATATCGTCTTCGGCTGCAGCATGCTCATTAGCGGTTGTAAGCATAGATCCGAGATCTTTGTGCTTTTTGGAACCAACCATGAACGGTACAAGTCCGGGTTTTAGGCCATTGACGAAAGCATGCATTGCTTGTACGTCAGTTACTCCAGAGCAACTATTCTTCATTGCAGTCCATCTGGAGATGAAATCCACGTATGGTTCGTCTTCAAATTGGGTGCAACGGTTCAGCTGGTTGATGCTATTTGGGCGTTTGTATGTTCCCCGAAAATGCTGAGTAAATACTCTCGCCATATCATCCCAACTGTCGACAGTTCTTGATGGTAAACCATTGATCCAATCTCTGGCTCCGTCTAGCAACATTAGGGGAAGAAACTTGACAGCTTCCAGGTCTGTCCCGTTGTTGATTTGGACGGCTGTGTAATAATCTGAAATCCAGGTATCCGGGTTTGTACTGCCGGTATACTTTTGGTAGGTTGGACCAACTTTGGCGAAGCCAGAATGCAGGGTTATCCTTCGGATCCTGTCAGTAAAACACTTAGGACCAAAGTATAGATCATCCTTTTCTGCTCTATCAATATGTGCAGAATATCTCCCGGCTGAATGGACAGAAGGGGATCTGCTCCTTTCTTTTCCATTGTTGCGCGGACGCGCTTTTCCGAGGTTATCTCTATCTCTTCCGTTGTCACGCCCCCTGGGATTAGGTGGAGTCCTGCTCCTGTACCTTTCCTTATCTTTAGGCGGTGTCCGAGATCTTTCACGTCTGTGAGGTGTATCGTATCTTCCAGCTTTTTCAGCTGGGTTTCTCGGAGGTGGCATTATTTTGCCGTCATTCCGGTGTTTGTCTTCCCGATCGTGTGGTTTATATCCATCTTTCGGGAGATGAGGTCCGGTTCTAGACGCTGCGTCCCGGTTGTCGGGGTTTTTCTTGTCTTTTCCCGGATCCTCTTTTTTATCCGAATCTCCGGGTTCTTCCGGTCCAGGTGCTCCAGCAGCGCAAGTAACAGTTTTGCAGAGGGCGGAATTATCATGCAGCCTCCCTGATCGCTCTTGTCCTCGCTGTTGCTGCTGTAATGCTTTTCCTAGGAAAGCATACACCCCTTGGAGTTTTTCCCCGTTGGAGTACAGATCGTTATTTAGGATGGCGAACGCTGCTTCCGCGTTTTCCGCTGCGGTTTTGTATATTGGTTCGCCCTTGGCATCTTTGCCGTTTAACTGCTTTTGCCAAGATGGGTTATAAAACCTTTCTTTCGGCGGCAGTTCTTCCGGTTTTGCGATTCCGGGTAACCTAGTAGGTTTTAAGGCAGATCTATGCTTTCTCTCGTACTCCTCTATTTCTTCCTTCATGACTTTGATGTCATTATGGGTTTGTTGGAGATGTTGCCGAGATCTAAGCATATGTTGCTGTTGCCGTTGGAAAGCTTGTCTCCTGGCTTCCAGCATCTCAGGGGGTTCATTGGGTCCCACTGGAGTTTGTAATAGTTCTTGCTCTTCCAGTTCTGTCATTGGCGGAGCGGTGATTTCCTTAGATTTCTTTTCCGTAGGCTTTGTGCCACTAATATCTCCAACTTCCAGGTTTTCATCAGCGAGATCAGCTGACTTTTTCTTCCGGAGTTTGTACTGGAGTTTTTTAGAAGCACGGTGCTTTTTCTTGGAAGACGGAGGTTTTTTGACAGGTTCATCCTCTGTCATCTCCTTGACATTAGGGAATATCGGAGAAGTTTCTCCGTCTTCCCTCTCTTCCACTAGCGGAGGGGTTTTAGGGCTTTCCTGGCTATCGGCACCCGTTGTATCAGCTGGTTTTGCCATTAGCACTTCATGGAATCCCTCTTGAAAGGACTTGACTTTTCTTACGAAGGCATCATCGTCTTCGTCTTCCGAGTCGAAGTTATCCGATCCGGTTTCCGACTCCAATCTCGCCTCTATGGCGGCAAGCACGGACTCTGTTTCCGAGTTCATCGTCTGGTTGACGGATGTCGGATCTTCCGTCTCTGTGACGGGTATTGGTTCTTCCGTCTCTGTGACGGGTGTATTGTTGTCTGCCTCTTGCACGGGATTTCCGTCATCCGTGTTTTCAGCGATCTCGGATTGCACCATGCCGATAAAGTGCGTATCACTGTTTTGTCGGCGATCTGAGCAAAATCCGGCATCATAGTCGTCTTCGACTGGGTATAGGGCGGGTGGGAAATACTTGCTTCCACCGCAAAACCCCATTGCCTCCGTGGTTAATCCGATAAAGATGTTAGCAGATCCAATCGGTAAAACGCAGGCACTTACCAGGTGGTTTTGCGCCGGTATGTAGGATCCATTGTCGAGGAAGCGCCCGACGTCGTCGTCGAATTCCAAGCTTCCGATAGTGATCGATCTTCCAATTCCGCCTAGTATCCCAGATCGGAACTTCACGCCTGACGTCGTTTGCCCCACGGTGGGCGCCAACTGTCGAGACATCGTAGTAGTTTTCATAGACTGGGGTGCCATGAGACTACGGTAGAGACGTGGGGAAACGGGATAGCGTAGTAACACAGAACACGGGATTTTTACCCAGGTTCGGTACGTCGCGACAGTACGGCGTACCTACTCCTGCACTTCTCACTAATTGGGACTAAAGCCCGTATAACAGGGTTACAATGTGAGGGAATAGATCTAGCTACTCGACGAGGATGAGCTTCTCGGCGAGTTGCGTAGAGCTTTAGCTTGTGAAGCTTGAACCTAGAACCTAAAGAACTTATGTAATCTATCTCCCGTCCGGCTTTATATAATAGCCGGATTAGGGCTTACAGAACCAGAAACCTAGAAGACTACGTTTAACTTGTAACTTGGAAAGTAAGGAATCCGTCTTCTCCTCCAAGCCAGATCACGTGGGCCGTGATCCGGGTTCTTCTAGAATCCGGCTTCTGCGCGTCGGACTACTGGGCCGCCCAATGGACCTAAGCCCATTACCATGTAGGCCACCCTGGTAGTCCGGCTCTTTTGTCTACCATCTTCTATACCCCTATTCAGTATATATCCGACAACGTCTTCTCCGTTAGCCCATTTTTCGGCTATAATCATTAGCTCCCAATGGTTTTGGGCGCAGCTCTGCCTAGCTCTTCTCGAAACGCATTTCTTCTCGCCCCTTTGGCGAAGGCCTCAGTCGCTACCTCTTCCGAGATGGTTCCTGCGGTGTTCCTGAGTGTGGTCCACCGCTGGATATATTCTCGTGTGGATTCGCCACTCTTCTGTTTGCATGCTCGTAACTCTTCGATTGTGGCTGGCCTCTTGTACGTCGACTGGAAATTTTTGCAGAAATCGCGGTGCAGGTCGTCCCACGATGCGTGGCAAGATTTGGGTCTTCTCTCCAGCCAACTACGGGCCGCGCCTGTAAGATGCAAATTGAGGTATTGCATGGCTGTGTTCTTGTTCCCACGTTGTCATTTTACTGCCGTGAGGTAGTCGCTTAACCACTGGGAGGGCTCGAGTGAGCCGTCGTATTTTGTCACCTCCGTGCTGAGCTTGAACCTCTTGGGTAGAGGTGCTTCACGGATGCTGCGAGCGAAACAGAGTGCTCCACAGGTTTTGTCGTCCGAGGACCTGGATGAGGAGCGCTCGCGATACCGTGAAGCTCTCGCCCTATCCACCTTCTTTTGGGCGAGATATGATCGCGCGTCGTATTCGGACCGGTCGCGGTCGTTGTCTTTCCTTGGTTCTTTGCTTCGCTTTCTCGAGCGGCTGCTGTGGCGCCGCGAGCTTTTGTCTCTCGGGCTGTCGTCGCTGCTGCTTCGACTATCGCCGCGGTGGCGGGCTTCTTTTCCCCGACCACGTCGTGGCGATTTGTCTTTTCCCGGGGATGAACTTCTATGCCTGCGGGGCGTTTCTTTATCCTTGTTCTTCTCCTGTCGCTCCTTCTCCAATTCTTCTTCGGTCTTCTTGCGATCGTGAGAAGCGAGCCTTGCGGCCGCCAATCCTAGTCCTTTGCGAATTTGTTTGTACTGTTCCACCCGATGGTCGCTTTCCGTCGGTTGGTTCATCTGCATGTAAGTTGCTGCGGCTAGGATCGCGGCAGCTGGGGTTTGCGGGTAGACGTTGCCGTCATCGTCGACCCTCATGAAGGAAGACGTGGTCGACCTGTCGGTCGCGGTCACGGATTCGTGGCCCCTTGACGATGTTGCGTGTCCCTTCCTCGCGGGTCGGGTACCAACTGAGGGTGCAAGGGACTGTTCGACTCGCCGCAGGCTTGATTCGTCCGCCGCTCTTCTGCGGCGGGCTAGATCTGCCCGGGCTTCTTTGATGTTTGAGGCCGCTCTTACTAGGTGGTAGTGGTAGGCGGTTAGGTCTTCTTGTGAGGCTCCTGCCGCGGGTGGCTGACTCCGCCGCATGGCCTCCTTGGCCCTTTTCCAGGCCTCCCGCGAAACGCCGATTATATCGCGCTCGGTTGCGCTGAATTCGGTTTCTGAGGGCTGTTCCGATCCTGTCATACAGACTTGGGCCAGTCGTGGCTCGTGCGTCCTAGGCGTAGATCGGAAAGCTTCCCGTACCCGAGATGGTTCCTCTGTCGAGAGGGTGTGATAGTCGACTGTGTTGAAGCGGATGGACTCGCCACTTTTCTCCATAGGGAAGCGCGAGTTGACGGCTCCAGACTCAGGTTCAGATTCATCCGAAAAGTGGAGGATCCCGTCTCTGTTTGCCATGAAGTTGAAGCTCCCGAACGTCAGGGTGACGCTCTTCTCCAGGTCCTCGAACACCGGGCGTGATTCCGGCGAGTGAGGCGTGACTATGACGGATCCGATCCGTACAGGATTGTTCGGAGCCGTAGTCGGATGTTTCCAACGGGAGTTGGATGTCGATGAAGCCGAAGATGTCGGTGATCCAGCGCCCGCGTTCCCCACGGTCGGCGCCAATTGTCGAATCTCTGACTCCACAAATCCCTCAGGTGACCCTATCGGGTTTCGACTAGGAGAAGTCATGAGCGCTGGTGAAATCGTCGGCTTGACAGGGGGCAAGATTTACCCAGGTTCGGGGCCCTCGAAGAGGTAAAACCCTTACTCCTGCCTTCTGTTGATCTGTATTGGATGATTAGATCGGTTACAGGTTGCTCGAATCGAGAGTAGATCTCGAGTTCCGAGGCTTTTTGGTCGTGCTGTATTACTTGGTCCTCTCCTTGGGGGCTCTCCTGGCCTTATATAGATGGCCAGGTCTCGAGTTCTACCCGGAGAGGACTCAAACCCTAGCTGGGTCGGTTACAAGTTTCCTAACTTAACCCGCAGGCTGATGCGGGTGGGCTTCACATGGGCCTTCTAGAGTACTCCAAGGGCGCTTCCTTTTGGGCCTTGACCTTGGGCCTGAGAGGGGGTGTCCTTACCCGCAGGGTCCAGGATCCATATCTTCGTCACTAGGACTTACTTCATAGCTTTCAGCTTGTATTTCAGGTGTAGTAATTGGCCTAGCAATGAATTGGTCATTGGGTGTATTTGTGTAGTCACTTAATTTAGTTCTATCACCCATTTTAACAGTTTTTATGTAGTTTTTAATTTTTTATGCAAAACTGAAAAGTAAAGTAACTAGGCAAATTCGAAATACTAAAATAAACTAGATAACTAAATGCAAAACTAAAATGCAAACTAAAATAAAATATGCAAGACAAAACAAAAACAAGAACAAAAACAAAACAAAAACAAAAACAAGACAAGAAACAAAACAATCTACTTGAAAAAAGGTGGAGATAGAAAGGACGGTACTCACGTAGGTGCAACCTCCCCAAGCTTAGGTGTTTGCACACCTTGTTGGTGATGAAGACTTCTTGTGAGCTCCCTTGGACAACTCCTTCACCTATGGCTCCCCGGCAACGGCGGCAGAAAAACGCTTGATGGCTAGGTTGAGACTCCAAGTGCAGAGTGTGTAGGTAGTGGCAAGCCTTCTTCCCCACGAGGGTGACTCAAGGGTTTATATCGAACTCTTGGGGAGCCAGTATTTCAGAGTTGTCTTCCAAGCTTCCTCCAGGATCCTGCAAACAAGTAGAGAATTTTGTTCCCTCAACCTCACCAAGTGGTTGTCAAACACAAGGTGTGAGACTTCTAAATTGCAATGCAAAACTGAAAGTAAATGTGCAATAATTAAATCTACTACTAAATGCAAATGAGAAAATAAATATGCAATGGATTGTTTTTGTATTTTTGTGGTGCAAGTGGTGATGGAGATAATGTAAATTCGAATTGGAGATGCAAGTAAACTAAAGTGAAAGTAAAGTAAATTTCAGAAAAGTAACTAGAGTGTTTTCTTATAATTAAAATAGGACCGGGGTTGATGGTTTCACACTTGCATTCTCTCAAATAAAGTAGTAGACAGTGGACATAAAGAATTACATGTGAGATTACAATAACATGTTTAACATTGAGTACTTTCATATGGGCATCCCGTCCTAGCATAGAGATCTCTACGGTCATATTGATCCCTCTTATACTCCACCAAGATGCGAAATAAATCATAACACCTCGATAATTAAGGAAAAACCAGAGTATAGCTTTAAGCAATGTGCCATGAAGTTGAAGTAAGAACTTGCTAGATCTAGTCATGGAGATTGATTAGTGTCACTTCAAATCCCCGGTAACAAGGTACTCCTTTTTATCCCTAGTGAGGCAACTAAGAAAGGTTTAACAAAACCTAAGTGGATCGCTGAACTTCTGTCACTTTCACAGCACTAGCCACCCCCCGTTACTCCAACTAATGCACCCATCACCCCACACACGCTCTCAAGAACTAGATTGATCAAAGCTAGCAAATAAGAACGGGGTACATAAGATACATCTACTCAAATAACTCAAGATAAACAATTGCAATCTCAGATTCAATAACTCATAGAAAAGATCAACCACATAGGAATTACAACGGTGCCCGTAATCATGTGAGGCAGCTCATACCGATCTAATTAGTGAAGAACATAGAGAGAGAGAGAGATACGAGTGCTACTTCCACAAACCCATAGCCCTGGGGTGGACTACTCCCTCTTCATGGAGATGTCGATGGAGATGACGTTGGAGGGGTAGGAGATCACACCGGCGGTGCCCCGCCGGAGTTTTCCCCCTCCAATCTGGAACTTCTGCTCTCTGTTTCGGTGTTTCGGCGGCGCTCCCCTCCGTAAGGGTACGGGGGACCCTTTTTATAGTCGGTTTTAGGTCAAGACGGAGTCGGTAAGTCGAAGATGGAAGGAATTGGGGCCACAGGGGCCAAAAGGGGGCCTCTCACGCATCCAAGGAATCTGGCCGCGTGGAGGGTCCTCTTTTGGGCCTCCTTGCCCAATTCTCGTGGATCCTTCGCCCGCAAGTCTTCTCCTTCCAAGAAAATGACCCCCGCAGATTTTTAGGTGATTTCGCGGAAGTTTGCCCCCTGAAACGTCAAAAATATAGAAAACGGGGTTTCTGACAGGTAGGGTTAATTCCATAAAAGTTGAGGGACTTTTTAATTTAACCCCATATAACTATAAAACATTGAATTATACCCTTATATGATGCAATATGTAATAGAAAACCATGTGAAAATAAGCAAAATTCATCTATGCATTTTACATGCATCAGCGCCCCAGCGTCGACATCATCGACACCTTCGCCCCAGTTGTCAAACCTGAGACGATCTGCACCGTTCTGCAGCTTGTCGTGTACCGTGCTTGGCTGGTGCACGAAATGGAGGTGTTCAACGCCTTCCTACATGATCATCTCGAGGAGCATGTGTTCTACCAGAAGCCCACGGGTTTCATCGACAACGCCCACCCAGATCATGTCTCCCTTCTCCTCTCGCTCACTCTACGGGTTGAAGCAGGCACCTCGTGCCTGGTACCAGCACATCGCTACGTTTATACACATGTCTGCTCCACTCGCTCTGATGCCTCGATGTTCGTGTACTGTCAGGGCGACACTACTGCCTACCTGCTGCTCTACATCGACGATATTAGCTTGACGGCATCCACCCTTGTTCTTCTTCAATAGCTCACTGATCGCCTCTGTGCTGAGTTTGCTCTCGAGGACTTGGGGACCTTACACTACTTCCTTGGGATTGAAGTGTTGTGTCACGATGATGGCTTCTTTCTTAATCAACAGAAGTATGCCCGCGAGATCCTTGATCGCGTCGGGATGCTTAATTGACCCCGCCCCCATGACCACGCATGTCGATACGATGGCCAAGCTCTCCTCCACGGATGGTTCTCCGGCTAAGGACGCTCCATTTTACCGGTCCATCGCCGGTTCTCTGTGATGCGTGTAATCACACGGTCATTGGGAGAACCCAAGAGGAAGGTATGAAGAGTGCAGTGGAAAGTTTTCCCTCGGAAAGAAACCAAGGTTTAATCGACCAGTAGGAGAAAGAAATCACTTCTGAAGGTTGATGACAGCTGATGTTGGCAGGACGTACTACCGGGCTCAGCACTAACGTGGAATCTACACAACACAATCAAGATACTTAGCCCCGACGAAACAGTGAGGTTGTCAATCTCACCGGTTTTGCTAACACAAAGGATTAGATGTATAGTGTAAAAAATAATACTTGTTTGCAGCAAATGAAAATAGAACAGTGATGGCATGAATGCGAGGAAAACAATGATTGAAGTAAAGAAAACAGTGTTTGCAGTGGTTGTATTATGAGTATAAAAGAATGGACCGGGGTCCACAGTTCACTAGTGGTGCCTCTCCATAAAACATAGATAACATGCTGGGTAAACAAATTATAGTTGGGCAATTGACAGATATAAAGTCTGCACCATAGTGAATATGTATGACATGATGATTACTATGTGATACATGCGGGCATTACAACATAATTCATAGACCGTTATCCAACTGCATCTATGACTAATAATCCACCCTCGGAGCGTCATCCAATCAAACCTCGGGTATTAAGTTGCAAACAACCGATTATTTCCTTAAGTAAAGTGTGTAATGTAAACAATGAAACATTGTTGTTTTCTCCCTAATGGCAGCAGCACATCCCCCATCCATTACGTTTATGTATCTCGAGCATGAATGAAAGGGAGGCATGAACCCACTATCGAGCATAAATACTCCCTCTTGGAGTTAAAAGTATCAACTTCGACAAAGCATCTACTAGTAACGGAGAGCATGCAAGATCATAAATAACATAAACATGGTAGATTGATAATCACTTGACATAGCATTCAATATTCATAGGATCCCAACAAACACAACATGTAGCATTACAATAAGATGATCTTGATCATGTTAGGCCACTCACAGGATCTAAACATGAGGCATAAAGAGGAGAAGACAACCATCTAGCTACTGATATGGACCTGTAGTCCAAGGATGAACTACTCTCGCATCACTCCGGAGGAAGGCATGGTGATGTATAGCTCTCCGGTGATGATTCCCCCTCCCGACAAGGTGCCGGGGAGAGCTTCAGAACCCTCCCGATCTAGGGTTGACGATGACGGCGGCTATGGAACTTTTCGTGGATGGAGGCTCTGGTATTTAGGGTTAACCCGAGGAGGAGCTTAAATAGGTGAAAGGGAAACGTCGGTGAGCAGACGGGGGGCACACCACCTGGTGGCGCGGCCAAGGGGGCGCCACGCTATGGCGTGGTGGCTCCAGGGCCCCCCTCTGGGTCCCCTCCGGACTCCGTGTACGTGACAGATTTCTAACACCCTGGGATTTTGTTTCGTCCAATTCAGAGAATATTTCCAGAACAACTTTTCTGAAACCAAAAACAGCAGAAAACAAGAACTGGCTCTGTGGCATTTTGTTAATAGGTTAGTCCTAGGAAATCCATAAAAATGACATAAAGTGTATAGAAAACATGTAGCATATGGCATGAAAACAACATGGAACATCAGAAATTAAAGATACGGATGAGACGTATCAAGCATCCCCAAGCTTATTTCTACTCGTCCTCGAGTAGGTAAAACAATAAAAACAAAATAATTTCTGAGGTGACATGCTACCAACATAATATTCATCATCGAATTTGTAAAAGCAATTGCAAGCTGAGATCATAGTACTCTAAACACAGGCATGATAGATATAATTCTAACAATGAACTTAGCAATCATGTTGCATCATGAAAAGTAACACAAATAAAAGATCATGAATAATAATGCACTTGAACATTATACGTTTGTTTCGAGCATAAAGAAAACATAGCAAAGTGGTATTTCGTTTGTCCTTAAAAGTGGGGAAAAACATAAATGCCAGGACACCTTCAAAGTTCAAGTAGATGACTATAAAAAAATAATTTGAGAGCAAGTAATAACATATCACGAATCAAGCAATAATAATATTTGGGAGTGATGCACATTATACTCAGAATCACAACTACACTCTCTTAATTGTGCATAAACTTAGATGATGGCTACTCAACATAAAAGTATAAAAAAGTCCCTTCGTAGAGGGAAGAAGGGATTAACTCATGTGCTAGAGCTTTTTATTTTATAAATAGAGGCATTGAAAACATTTTTTTTAGAGAGGTGTATGCTTATGTCAACAAATGGTAAACAGACAATACAGTACATCACAAGCCAACTAGACTTTACAAAAGCGGCTCCCATGGAAGGACGCAACTAGGGTCAGAAGGTCATCCCTCTTCTCTTTTGTTTACACAATTATGCTTTGACTGATAAATCAGGGAAAAAATAGTGAAAAGAATTTATAGTAACCAAGTTTGGGGCTAGGCACCCCGCTGCCAGCTCTTCTATCAATTTGGATAAGCGGATGTGCCACTAGTCCAGGTGTGTAAAGTCCAATCAACAAGTGAAATAAAGATTATCTATTTACGTCCTCATGAGCTAAAACAAGAACACAAAACAGGTATAATTTTGAAGGTTTTAAAGGTAGCACATGAGAAATTTACTTGGAGTGGCGGTTAAATACCACATGTAGGTAAGTATGGTGGACAAATTTGGCAAACTTTGGTTTTTGGGAGTTGGATACACGAGTATAGCTCATACTCAGTACAGGTGGAGGCTAGCAAAAGACTAGGAGCGACAAATTAAGAGAGCAATAATGGCCATAATCATGCATAGCGACAAAATCATTATTAACCAAAGCATAAATGGTATTATAAGTCAAAAACTAAATGATCATAGAGGCTAGATGGGACTGGTTTGTAGTCATAACATGGTTTAAGCATGCGCCAAGTAAACCAAATAAAGCATTCAAAGGAGAATACCACAATATTATGCTTCAATGTGATAAAAAAACTCATGACATTAAGCACTCTCCAATATTTGAGACAAGTCATGCTACAACAATAACTACTAAGCATAGAATTAAAATGACATCCAACATAACATGATAAAGTCTAGCCACAGTCTAAAAAAACTTTTTTTGCACCGTTCTAAGCATGAAATATTTTACTACTTTCCAACACCAATCATTTTAAACTGAAAAAAAACTCTCCAAAAGATATATCAAAGAAAAAAGAGAGTACTATTACTACTCTACTAGAACTAACAACTCTAAATAAGAGATGCATGAAAAACAGGAGCTAAAAGGATTTGCAGCAGTTAGAAGAAAACGAAGAATACGAGTATGATAGAAAACAAGTATTCATATGAAAAAGCGGAGTGTGTCTCTCTCCCACACAAGAATGTTGGGTTCCAACTAAGTTTATTACAACAAGGAAAACAAAATAAAACAAATAGACGCTCCAAGTAAAGTGCATATGATGTGACCGAATAAAAATATAGTTTCACTAGAAGTGACTTGATAAGTTGCTAATGAAGAACAGGATGCCTTGGGAATCTCCAAGATTATACGCTTGAGTCTACTTAGAATTTTCTGGGATGAACCACGGGGGCATCCCCAAGCTTAGGCGTTTCACTTTTCTTGATCACATTATATCACCCTTGTCGTGGGATGATCACGGCAGATGTTACCAGGGGTAACTGATCTTGGGGCAAGTCGACACAGGCGTTTGGGAGAGGATTTAGCTCAGAGGAAAACATGATGGAATTCAATCTGGTAGCCGGCGATGAAGTCGCCGAGTCTCCGATCTCGCTTTATTAACTCGATCTCTTTGTGTACAATGGATACTCGATATTCAGCGATATAATTACTACTTGGATCTCTCTTAAACTAAGCCTAGGAGCCGGTTTATAAAACACCCGCACCCCTACCTGGCTTGCCCTCCAAGGCACAACTTGAGTCCTACCCGAACACCGCTTACAAATCCTAGCTTTCCTTACCGCAACCCACAATCCGGATTACGACGCCTACAAACTTTGGGCCTTCCAGAAGCGTCTTTATCCTTAGCCGGATCCTGCACAACGTCCTTTGGGCCGGGTTATACCTTGGAATTGGCCTACCGGGTTATTATCTCCCCATCAGTAGTCCCCAGAATAGCTTGGGCTTCTCGAGATTTTCTTTGAAGCGCACGCTATTCCCTACAAAAATACCAAACACACCACTTCACGGGGGCCGGGTTAGGTTGCTTTGATAAACAGCTAGGCCTAACTCCATGGTGGCCATATAGCAACCCGGCTTTTCTCCAAACCCATTACTCGTTTTTCCGATCCGGTAATCACGGAAGAGATTTAGGTCACATCTATCCCGGAAATCTCGTCTAACATTTAACGTATATCTCGAAAAATCCGGGCAGACACGTTTTATCCGTAATTCCCGGTTCTCGTCCATTGGCCTAGGCTTATCCTACCGCACTCTATAAATAGGCACTTAGGGGTTAACCTAATCCCAACGGCTCATTTCTCCTCCTTCTTCTCTTCGCTTCCGTGCTCGAACTCACGGAGCACCTCCACAGAAACCCTGCGCTCGTCTTTGGATCCATCCTATTGTAGGCTGCGGTCCGCTGCAATTCGTCCCGCGCCGCCGTCGACCCTCACCGACGCATCTGCGAGTGTCTGTCCGGCAATCACAAAGGAGCATTCCTATCACGTTATTCGCCGCCGCCACGCGCTACTCCGGTCTCCTCTGGTAAGCTTCTCGCACCCAGCAATTTGACCTTGCACTTTCTAGATTCACTCCAGATTGGATCTAGGTCAATCCGCGAGCCGTTGTTCTTACCGCGTTGAATTAAACCGCTTAGATACTTGCTAGCTCCTTCAATAACTTGTTGGATGATCTCATACCACCCCCCTACCGCCATTAATCTCCAATTTCTTCGTAAAATCACTCGCGAGTTCTCCTAACCTAGATCCATTTCGTCCAAACTTCCGCGCGTATCATTAACACCCGGAAAATCCTCCTTTTCCAGTTATTTTGCTTGCAGTAGAGACATGGGCAACCATCCGTGCGCCCCAAATTCACCTCAACACGTAAGTGACCAATGATTTCCACAGCCGTACTCGATACCCGGACACCTCGCAATCTTTGCTCCGGGATGCGTTACCCAGATATTTTTAGTCTTCACACTTTCCAAATATTTCAAACTCGGGTAATCCAACACTTCCGAGTCTTATTTCCTGCACCTCTTTTTCTCGCGTTTTGCAGGTTAACCCCATGGCTCCAAAAAGGCAAGGGAAACAGCCGGCTCCGGTAAAGACTACCCAAACCATATCGGCCAATTGGGGTCGATCCACAGTAACAAAGGCCAAGTTGGACGAGCTGGCCGAGCTAGGAATCCTCCCCTCTCAGAAGGACATACACTGGAGGGCACCAGGCGACGAGACCCGTCCCACTCCTGCCGACAGCGAGGTAATTTGCTTCATTGAACACGTGACCCGGGGATTCCGTCCTCCGGGTCACCCTTTCTTCCGAGAGGTCTTAAACTACTATGGTCTCCGGGTATTTGACATAGGGCCCAATTCCATGCTAAATATTACCCACTTCATCGTTCTATCGGAATCATACTTGTGCGTTCCGCCAAGTTTGACCCTTTTTATTGAACTATTCCAGTGCAAGCCGTGCTGCGAAAGCAGTAACGGAACACTTCTTACTTGCGGCGGGGTATCCATCCAACGCCGCAAGCACTCACCAATGCCAACTCTCAACTTAAACTCCCACGTCAAAAACTGGCAATTGTCTTTCTTTTATTGCCATGATACCTCCCCGGACGGCGAAAGGAAGCTACCGGGTTACTCGGAGAGTCTCCTCGAGCCTTCCGAATCTTTCAGCGCCTTTGCCCCTGACTCGGACAGGGAGGCGATCCAGCCTTTGCTGGCTAAGTTGGCTGTTTTCTCGGCCCAAGGCCTTCTTGGGCTCAACTTGGTGAAGACCTGGGTGGATTTCCGGATCCAACCCAACTCCATCCGCTCCAAGTTGATGCACGAGTACTCTGGGCACACCACAGACGCGCTCCGATATTCCACTAAGAACTTCGCAACCGGCGACACCATCAAGACCATCAAAGGCTTCCTGACTAAGAAGCTAGAGGTGATAAGGAATATCGCCGGGTTACCCCCATTCACTCGAGAAAACCCGGCTCCAGCAGTAAGACCCGGTCCCCACAACTTATTTCAATACTTTAACTTGATACTGCCTCTGACTTTTGCTTTTATTTCCTCAATCATAGGCTGAAGATCCCTTCTGGAGGATCGAAACCTCCCCCCGTCCAAAGACCCGGAAGTGGAGGACGAACCGGCCGATGATGACGAAGGTGCTTTCCCAAATCTTACATTAGCCTTTTTCCTATACTACTTTCCTATCACCCATATTTCTTCTTGTCTGATACATACTCGACTTTCAGGGTTGGAGGACGAGGAAGAAAAAGAAGAGGATGACCCGGAGGCCACCAAATCCGACCAGGAAGTCACAGTCGGAAACAAGAGGAAGGCCAGAGGGGCGATTGCTAAGGTTCCTTTCTCCTTCATGTCTTCTGAGCCTTACTCCTTCGAAACTATGCGCATCCTTAATGAACGGTTGTCACACTCACCACTCTTGAAGGATCTCCTCTCGGTTAAGCGCAGGGTAACCCGGAGTTCCCCGGGGAATGATCCCCTTAACCCGGGTATCCCCACCTCCCCTGCTCACCAAGCCAACATTCCTCCACCTCAGCGCCATCCATCTCCTAACCACCCACACGCTGGGCAATTCCGGGTACCGCAGCCGGTACCATTGACAACTTCGTCCGCCTCCAGCAGCGAGCTCCCGCCGGATTATGCCATAAACACCGGGTAAAGGTCCTTTACTTGATATCCTTTTATACTTATTAACTCTTTAATATGTACTACTAACCACTCTTTCCTTTTTCCCTTTTAGTGCCCAAGTGACCACCGATGACCCGGAAATTCCTGAAGCAAAAAGGCAAGGAGAGGAGGAGCCGCACATTAACATGGATGCTGCAGCTGATGATGAGGCTGTGGACGGGCAAGAACAAGACCCCTTCAAGGACCCAGCTAAGCCGAAGACCGCATCCCCCAAATCCTCTGAAGAGGTAGATGAGGACATTATCTTAGAGACCAAGCCGGGCTCTCCTAACCCGAATACCCAGACGATCCGGGTTTCGACCCCAAAAGCCGGAAAGCTCCTTCAACCAGAAGACCAATCTGCCGGTCCTTCACGAATTCGTCCTGAAGACATGACGTTTGCCCAAATGCTTGATGCCCTCTACACCTTGAGGTCCGACGAAGAAAATATTTTAGACGCCTTGATAACAAAGCACAAGGTAAGTCCGAGCAATATCATCTACATCCTTGTATAGTCCCCAAGTTCCGAGTGAATTACTGATTGATTTGCTTGGAACTTTGCGCAATGGCTCCAATTAACCCTTTGTCCTTGTGTTATCCATCTAGGACTTTGCTGCGCAATCTGAGAAGAAACTGGCCAAAGCTGCCAAACGTATCGAGAAGGAGACCGCTCTGCACGAAGCAGCGGAAGCTGAAGCGCGCAGAAGCGGAAAAGTCACAAGGAAATACAGAAAAAGGGCTCATATAGCTGAAGATAGGCTGACGACTCTTTCAGTGCAGATTGCTGATATCTATCGCGTCGCAACTGGTACAATCTCTGAACTCTGGCGATTATGACCCATATTTCATTTGGTTGGATAACCGGATTTCTTACTCGTTACTTTCCTTGCTTTTCAATAGGTCCGGGTGAAGCTGCCCCTGAAGAAGAAGATGATACCGCCAAACTGCAACTGATTAAAGATACTATCCGGCAACTTGGTGCCGGCGTTGGATGGATTCTTGATGAGCTACGACTGCCGTGCGCTGCGCCGGGTAGCATGAAAAAGTTGCTGGAGGCCTGCTCCACCATTCCTGAATGGATTTGGCATTGGAAGCGCTCATCCTGCCGTTTTGGGGTAACCCGGGGACTCGCCCTGGCTAAAGCTTATATTCCAAAGCTAGAACCGGCCAAGATGATAGCCGGGTTTCCGGAGTTCAATCAGGACGGGTCCAAGTTTTCGCCGAAGGATTTCAAAGCCATTCAAAAGGAAGTTCGTCACCCGGCCAGTGTGATCGCCGATAGCCTGATCATTGACACTATTCTTCCTGCATATGATGCTGACGACAAAGTCATTAAAGCAGATCGCCCCAAGCCATTCGATATGCTTGCCCGATGGAAGGAAGACGTTGCCAAGATGCGAGAAGAAGCTGCACAGAAGAAGGCTGAAGCCGACTCTGCGCCCGCTACCTCGACACCTATCGTCCCTCCACCTGCGCGAGTCGGCGGTGCTGCTGATCCGAGTAGGGCTGCTACCCCAAGTGACGGCAAAGGTAAGGCCAAGATGGATCCGGCGGCCTAGAGTGCCGAGTAATATCTGCCACTTCGTACTCGTTAGTCGGCCGATGTGCCGTTGAAACAATTATTATTTGAATGGTGCGCTTGTGCGCCTTTGATACTCTTTGGTGAAATTTTGTAATGCACTCTAAGCTCCTGATACACCTTGTGCCTCTTCTGGCTGAAATCTATCTACTTTTGAACTCGTTTGCTCTTGATATCCAACCTTCTTTACCCTTGATATGCAACTTTCTTTGTTCTTGATATCCGACATTCTTTTACTTTTGATATGCAACTTTCTTTGTTCTTGATATCCGACATTCTTTATTTTTTCCTTTGTGAGACTCGGCATCCGGGTTATATGGGTGTTTGGCAAGCGGACTTGCTTCTAAGTCCCCAAGCCCCCAAGACCCGGATGTTTGGGTTTGTTGGAAATTAAACAACTAAGCAATTTTTCCCTTCCAAGACCCAAGTCCCCCTGACCCGGTCTTCCGGGTCTAGGGCACGTGACTTTTTAGAGGAGAACGAATTGCCTGCTGCTAAATTCGCAAAGGCCCCAGAGTCGTTTCACATGGGGTTTGAAGTTATGCTTAATAATCATTGAGTTTCCGGCTACTAGCCTTGTACTCTACATAACTTGTGGTTTAGATGACCCTTTTGACTATCTTGTACTGTAAGCCGGCTTTCGCGTGGATACCATGTTATTACATCTATACGAAAACGAGGTCAGGCAAGTCCCATTGGGCTTCATGGCTGCCTGTAATCGTAAGCGAACGAATCATGCCACTTTAGTGCGAGTCACATTGAGCTTAAGTAAGAATAGCCAAGAAATTTGGACTTCTTTGTCCGATTATAAGATTGCAGCCGTACTCGTTTGCGAGTAATCGGCCCTTATAACTCATAGGCATCGAGGCCGGGTCTTTTGAGTTTGCAACTGCGCTTATCCAAGCAATCAGCCCTCAAGACCTAAATATACGCGTCATGCTGAAAGTATAAGACTCAATTTATAATCACCTCTATTCTCGATAATCACCTCTTTATTTGATATGAAAAATTAGGTCAGCAAGCCGCCTCATTAAAAACCCGTCCAGTCCCCAAGGGTGCCCTGGATAGGAAAAGAGTGCGTCTGAAACCTGCTGCCTGTTACATCGTTCAATTCCACGTGCCAACATAATCCTTGCTAAGTATAATACGGGCGTAGCTGGGCCACGTTCCACAGTCTGTCTCTTTCTTGCATAGACGAAGTGGTATGAGCGGTGTCATTAACCGTGGCCGATTCTTCCCTTGCGTCTACCAAGTAATATGATCCATTGTGCAAATTCTTGCTTATGATAAATGGTCCTTCCCATGGTGGTGATAACTTGTGTTTTCCTTCGTTTGACTGAACCAGACGCAGAACTAGGTCTCCTTCCTGGAAGACCCGGGTTTTCACACGCCGGCTATGATACCTCCGTAGATCCTGCTGATATATCGCTGATCTTTCCAGGGCTTGTTCCCTTTGTTCTTCTAACATATCCACGGCGTCCTGCCGGCTCTTTTCGTTCTCCACTTCAACGTAAGCTGACACTCGCGGTGAATCATGAATAATGTCACTCGGTAACACTGCCTCCGCGCCGCATACCATGAAGAACGGCGTCATCTGAGTGGATCTGTTAGGTGTTGTATTGATACCCCAAACCACAGCAGGAAGTTCTTCGACCCATGCACCAGCAGCCCTGATACAGGGGACTCGTAGACGTGGCTTTAGTCCGCGAAGCAGTTCTTGATTCGCCCTTTCTACTTGTCCATTGGCCTGTGGATGAGCTACCGATGCTACGTCAAGCCGGATTCCGTTGTTGCCACAGAACTTCTCCATCTCGCCAAGGGACATGTTGGTTCCGTTGTCGGTGATTATGCTGTGAGGGTACCCGAACCGATAGATAATTCTTTTCAGGAACTTGACTGCTGTAGCTGCTTCACAATTAGTAACTGGCATAACTTCTACCCACTTGGTAAACTTATCGATAGCTACCAGCAGGTGTGTCTTTTTGCAAGGTGACATACGAAAGGGGCCAACCATGTCCATACCCCAGACGGCGAACGGCCAAGTTAGCGGGATGGTCCGTAATTCCATAGCCGGCACGTGGATTTGGCGGGCGTACCTTTGACATCCGTCACACCTTGCTACCAATCGTTCCGCATCTGCCAGAGCCGTGAGCCAGAAAAACCCGTGTCGATAAGCCTTGGCCACAAGTGACCTTGTAGACGCGTGATGCCCACAATCACCTTCATGAATCTTGACGGGGGGATAGTAACCCGGTAGGACAACTCCAAGGTGTGACCCGGCCCAAAGGATGTTGCACAGGATCCGGCTAAGAATAAAGAGACTTCTGGAAGGCCCAAAGTTTGTAGGCCTCGTAACCCGGATTGTGGGTTGCGGTAAGGAAAGCTAGGGTTTGTAAGCAAAGTTCGAATAGGACTCAAGATGTGCCTTGAAGGGCAAGTTAGGGGTGTACGGGTGCTTTATAAACCGGCCCCTAGGTTTAGTTTGCCAGAGATTCAGGTCATAGTTGTAACACCTGTTATTGAGTATCCAACACAATTCATATTGAGATTCGGCGAGTTATTTTCCGGTTCTTAGATTGCTTTCCGCCATGTCTTCCTTCGAGCTAAACCCTCTCCCGAATACCTGTGTCGACTTGCCCCAAGATCAGTTACCCCCGGTAACATCTGCCGTGATTATTCCACGACAGTTGGCGCCCACCGTGGGGCCTGCGTCCAAAGGTGTTTGCATCACGGGAGAAGCTCGGAAAAGCATGGAGAACCTCGTCGTCGGTGAGATCTACGACGACCACGAAGGAAAGAAGATGGTGGACGATTCCGGCTGGGGGCCAGAGTCGGATCGCCTCGAATCCGGATCGGTCGTGACGATCGGCCGAATCAACGTCTTCATCGGCATGGTATGTACCTCTGGTTCGATTCCTGACAATTTTTCTGATCCTGTATCAGGGGAGGCTGCGTACGCCCAACCCGATAGAGAAGAGTCAGTCGGAACAACATACCAGGCAGAGGGGTCTATTACACGTTGGGAACAGCCGGAGGAGCCGGCATGGACTCCGCGCGACCCAAGCAATGGAAAGGATGACACTGCATCCATTAAGGACTTGCTGGAGGATCGGTATAGGGAGGAAAACGGCGAGGAAGAACAGCACGAGTCTACCCCGGGTATCATGCGCCGGGTTGCAGTTTATGCGGCTCCCGCGACCAATCTCAATCAAGAAAATGCAGCCGCGGCGCCAGTCGGGGCGGCCCAGGCAGTGGCCCAGCAGCAAGGAACGGTTAACCCGGTCCTGGTCCAGGTCGATGGAGAGTCGGCGTCAGTCACCAGTCGCCCAGCAGACGAGGAGCAACACGCAAATATGTTCGGATTCCAAGCAAACCGGACACCGGGGGCGGGCCCCTCGAATCCGCGCCACCCGGCTCTGTTCGATAATAATTTGATCTTGGACCCCACAGTCCTGGCCACAGTTATTACCCCAGAAAACGCGGCAGAGCGCGCAAGAGACCTGGACGTGGCTCGTCGTGCATTGGAGCAGCAAAGAAGGCAAGTAGAAGCAGAAAGGCAGGGGATGGCCGCGCGGCAGCGCGAATTGGATGATCGAGAAACCCGGCTCCGGGAGGAAACGACAAGGATGCACCAAAGGCACCGAACTATGCTGCCGGCAACAGGAGGGGTTATTAACCCGACTGCCCTGGTGTTCACGCCTCAAGATCAGCCGATTCCACCGGTGAACCAAGGGACCATACCGCGACCGTCAACAGGAGCACAGCCGGTAAACGCGCCAGCCGGGTTACCTTTGCCACAGACGGGGGTGACAGCCGGCAATACCATGCCACCACCACCATCACGATTCCACACACCAGCAGGCCATTACAACAATCCCATGGACAACGTGTACGCAGCAACGCTCGCACTAAACCAGATTCCTGTAGGAGATTCGCCTCATGCAGAAGGAACCCGACGAGCGATCGATCTGCTACACACCGCGGTAGCACAGCAAGCCAATTATCCGGATCATAGAAGCGGAATGCATGGGACGCCGTACGTCAGTCAGCAGCAGGGCAATGTCCAAGCAAGTGCGGCACGACGAAGGGAAGAGCAACAGCAAATGCCGCCTCCACCGCGTATCCAGACAGTACCAGTAGTATCAGCAGCGCAGGCGGTGGTGGACAGTTCCAGGGCCAGAAGAGCCGGGGCCGGGTCTGCAGGGCACGAGTTGCCGGTGGCGCCGCGCCTCGTGGCACCCCCAGCCGGGTCACGTGTTTCCCGAGTAAGACCAGCCCCAACCACCCTGGCGGGACCCAAGTGCCTCTCGGACGATATCAGAGCAGAACCTTACCCGGAGAAGTTCAAAGAACCGGGGAAAGTAGTAAATTATGAGCCAACAATGGATCCAGAAACGTGGCTGAGCAGCTACGAGATGGCAATGTCAATTCGCAACGCATCCGAGAATCTCCAAGCCAAATTCATGTACTTAATGATGTCAGAGGGAGCAGCAAAGTTATGGTTCACCAATTTACCGGAAAAGTCGATCAAATCGTGGGAGGAGCTAAAGACCGCATTTATCAAGCACTTTCATGGGACATGCAGAAAGTTATTTACTATTGATGATTTAGAAAGATGCGTTCAGAAGAAAGGAGAGTCAGCACGCAGCTGGGTACGCCGGGTTATGGAGATACTCCACTCGTCTACAGATATCCAGCCTAAGGACGCGCTACAAGCTATGGCAAAAACATGTAAGTATGTTCCTTTAGTGCAAAAGCTAACTCGCATGAAATCTAGTAGGAATGCAGCGGAGGTTACGATGGGAGAGTTAATGGATGCGTGCAACAAACACGCTGCAACGGATACCACAGAGGAGGAAGTTGATGACAAGAAAGCAAAAGCAAACACAAGTAGCAGTGGGAAAATCGGCAATGGATCGGCGCCAAACAATAATGGAAATAGCCAAAACAAACGCCCGTTTGAAGGGAATTCCGAGTTTGTAGCCAACACGGAGGCCGGGTCTTCAAGACCTAGATCCGAAGGAAATTTTAATACTGGAAATCACAATGGGGGACACTACCAAGGACCTCCAAGACCAAGCAACAGTTGGGACATATTTAGGATGGCATGCCCGAAGCATAGCAGGAACGGCAAGCCGGCCAATCATTCATTGGAGCAATGTGCCGACTTACAAAGGTGGAAGAACGAGGAAGTGAACAGAGCCATGCGAGGTGCAGGCCGAGGAGGAGGCCCGGGCCTAGGTGGAAATTTGGGCAACGGACCGCCCCCAGCCGGCAACCCGCCAGCTGGAAATCAAGGTAACAATCAAGGGGGAGCGGGAGGTTTTCAAGCTAACCCCAAACAGCTGGGTCAATATCATGTGCACACTACGGGAGGCTCTAACAAGGATAAGAAGATACTGAAACAAGCAGTTAATTCGGTCTCTTCCGCTGTTCCAAGATATTTGAGGTGGTCAGAACAAGAGGTAACATGGAGCAGGAAGGATCACCCGGACAGAGTTGATCACCCGGGAGTCTTAGCTTTGGTAGTGGCACCACAGGTCAACGGCTACGAACTGAAAAAAGTCTTGATGGATGGAGGAAGTAGTATCAATATCCTGTACTGGGAAACTTTTCTGCGTATGGGCTTAAAGGAATCGCAGCTGCAAAAGAGTACAACAGTTTTTCACGGGATAGTGCCGGGTCATTCGGCATGCCCCGAAGGAAAGGTGGCACTGGAAGTAGCTTTTGGAGAGTCAAAGGACAATTACCGAGTCGAGTGGCTTACCTTTGAGGTAGTAAAGTTGCGCAGTCCTTATCATGCATTGTTTGGAAGGCCGGCTTATGCCAAGTTCATGGCAAGACCGTGTTATGTGTACCTACAGCTGAAAATCCCGGGTCCTAAGAAGACCATTACAATACACGGAAATCAAGATATAGCAGCTGAATGTGATGAGGGAGATGCGGCAATGGCCGAGCAAGCCTGCAGGAAGGAAGAGCTCAAACATTACCGTTCTCAGGTGGACCTAGAAGAGAGGACAACGTCAAAAAAGCCAACTCCTGAGGGGGACAAAGCAAAAGTTAGGGCAGAACAAAACCCTAAGATGGTAGGCTTCATCAGGAGCGATCCTTTCAAAACTCCTAGCAGGGAAGAAGAAGACGTACCGCCATCCGCAGCTGATCACGCTTCAAGGACGATATACCCGGATTGGCTAGCAAATCCGGTACTCATTATGAAAGGGCCTAGCAAATGGAGAATGTGCATCGGCCGTACCAACGCGAGGCCGATTCTCGAGAATAACTAAAGCAGTGTAATGGACGGCAGGTTTCATACGCACTCTTTTCCTACCCAGGGTACCTAAGGGGACTGGAAGGTTTTTAATGAGGCGGCCTGCTGATTCAAAAAAGAAATTTTTATCAATAAAAGAAGATGGTCTCGAGTCTTATCATGGTCTTTGCTTCAGTTACAAGTAAGTAATGCTTGTTATTATCAATACGTCAATATCATCGAAATACGTCACGTGCATATAGGTCTTCGGGGATTGGTGTGCTTAAATAAGTAATCACAAACCCGGAGACCCGGCCTTGATGCCTATGAGTTATGAGGGCTGATTACTCGAAAAAACGGGTACGGCTGCAATCTTATAACCGGACAAAGGAGCCAAATTTCTTGATTATTCTTACTTAAGCTCGATGTGACTCGCGCTAAAGTGGCATGATCTGTTCACTTACGATTGCAATCAAACTATGCAGCCCAATGGGACTTGCTTGACCCTGTTTTTCGTATAGATGTAACAGCATGGTATCCACGCGAAAGTCGGCTTACAGTACAAGATAATCAAAAGGGTCATCTAAACCACAAGTCCATGCAGAGTATAAGGCTCAAATAGCCGGAAACTCAACAAGTATTAAGCATGACTTCAGTATTTATGTGAATAGCTATTGGTCTTCAGCTTGGTAAAGAGCAGTTTGTCATCTGAGAAAGGCCACGCCCCCTTAGCTCGTACTTTGGGTCATGGGGACTGGGGACTTCGAGACAGAAACAAACTGCTTAACTACTAAAGCTCGTAAACCTTAGTTTCCGAGTCTTGGGGACTTAAAGAAAAGTCCGTCTATCAAAACCTACGATACTCGGTTAACCGAGTCTCAAAAGGGAATCAAAAGCAAGAGTTCAAAGTATCGAGAATAAGCTTACATGTAACACAAGGATCGAGATTATCAAAAGCCGGGAGAGGCAAAGAGTTATCATAAATTAACAAGCGCAAAGTCATAATATCAGTATCAATGTTGCACAGGCGCACCGCTAAAAATCATATCAGTCTCGAGAAACGCAAAGCACTAGGTATCATCCTACTCGGCATCCTGGGAGTGGTCCTCCGGGTCTTCGTCTTGGACTTGCTCCTTGGCTTTGCCAGCAGTTTTACCCGGACTCTTCACGTCAGGACGGACAGGAGGAGGAACGGCTGGTGTTGAGGTAGACGGCTTTACGCCTAGTTCGGTTTCTCTCTTCGCAGCCTCTTCTTTCCTCCTGGCCAGGTCAGTCGACCACTTTTCCAGCATATCAAAAGGAGGGGGTGCCTCCACCAGAATAACCTTGCCCTCAGAGTCATATGAGCTCATAATTGTGTTTAGATCCATTTTATCTGCCAAAGTTGTGGCCGAGTGACGTACCGAAGATTGTATAGCTTTGAAGTCCTGGGGTTTAAACTTAGACCCGTCAGCCTTGAATTCTGGGAACCCGGATACTACCTTGGCCGGGTCAAGCTTAGGAAAATAAGCCTTCGCCAGCGTCAAAGCCCGGGTCATCCCAATCCGGCAAGACGAACGCTTCAATATTTCAATCCATCCAGGCGCTGTGGACAAGGCCTGCATGAGATTTTCTTCGCCCGGGTATACCTCCGAAGGCCACTTTATAGCATCCAGCAAAAGTTTCGTGCCGGCAAAAAATGTCCGGAGCACAGTCTTCAGAGTTTTAGCCTGAGTAACGGTGTTCTCCTCCGGAGCAGCAAGGTTAGCACCTGCAATCGAAACACACAAAAGCATATCAGTAATCTTGATTATTACAACGGCAAGATAGAGATACGCAAGTTAATTGCAAATAACAAACTTACTTAGCAAGATACGGTAAGTGTCCGTAATTTGAGTCGACAGGTTCTTCAGCGAGGATTGGGCAGCATTGTATTTGTTCTTGTATTTGGAGACGTCCTTTTTCAAAGCCTTTACCTCCGCTTCAAGGGCTTCTCTACGTTTTACTTCAGCAAGCAGGAGCTGCTCAGTCCTAAGTAATGTTTCATCTGACTGAGTAATCTCCGCCTGTAAGGAACGAGTGAAACTGTAAGCCGGATATCACGACAGGCCAAGTATTATGCGAAGTACCGAGAGTAATTACAGAAAATTACGCTCGGAACTTGGGGACTGGATGTATAGTAGGAAGTATCAAGTAAAGTTACCTGATGTGCTGCGGCCATGCGCTCTAGGATTTTTCCTTCTGAAGCTTTCATGGCGAGAAGAGCGCTCATCAGCTGGTTAAAATCAGCGTTATCCGAGTTAGATGACTCGGGTACCTGGAAAGTGGGAAAAGGAGCTTTTCTTGTAACAGGAGGTGGCACCCGGGTCATCCGAATGTCGGAGTCTGGTCCCCCTCCCGCGTTCGAAGCTGCTCCCTTCTTCTTCTCGCCTGCGTGCGAAGCGATTGGATATCCGGTGTCGTGCCTAGCTAGCTCCGGTGGCGACGCTTGCTCGTCGCCAGTTGTGGTGAAGGCACCATCAGCCGGCTCGTTCTCGACCCGGACCTTAGCCTCAGTGTCCTCCTGGTCGCTAATAACAACCGTGGCTCTGTAGAAGGTGCGAAGGCACAATTAATCTTTGGTTATGAAAAAGGCGGTAAAAGCTCGGTATAATGTCAGGAAAAGGCGTTTACCCGGTGTTCACCGGGAAGTCCGAAGGAAAGCCGTTGCTAGATCCGGAAGATACTGAAAAATGCCAAGCAAGGTTTGAGATTATGTTGCAAAGGAATGTCCGGAAAGAGTTTTTATTTACGATATAAATACCAGAGTGTCGAGCCGGGGGCGATGAAGTGCCCGGGTTAAGGGCCTCGTTGCCCGGATGGTTCCGAGTTACTCGGCGCCTAGTCGCGGGTGGCTCCTTCATTTATGATCAAAAGGGGTGAAGGTGGGGTTAGCCCCGAAATGACGTTATGGGAACAAAAAATTAAAGTGCAAGGGAACGAAATAAAAACCTGGAGGGCGATCCTCTGGGATTTCCTTTTGGATCCAGCTTTGGTGGCCGGCTCCGGCTCGTCCTCCTCGCTGGCGGACTCTTCTCTGCCATCTGTCTCTTCTTCCTCGTCTTGGTCCTCTCGTTCTGAAAGGTATTAAAGTTATAGCATAAGGAAAAAGAGGAGACAGGATATAATGTGTGCAAGGGGGTTAAGTATGCACCTTCGTCCGAATTAACGGCGTCATCTTCCTCCTCCGCGTCTCCAGAATTGGGGGGAGTGTCGATTGTCCAAAAGTCATTATCGGCCTGAGGTGAAAATGCCAGGGTAAGGGCCAATATTGAGTCAAGAGAAGCGGATAACAGATGGCTTGTTAGAATCCAAAATCAAAGGGTAGAAAACTTACTGCGGGGGCCGGGTTCTCGAGGGTAAAAGGCTCTAATCCGGCTATGTTCCGGATTACCTCGAGCTTCTCTGTTAAGAAACCTTTAATCGTCTTGTTTGTATCGTTAGGAGCGAAGGTGCTGGTGGAGTATCGGATCGGGTCCGTGGTTTGACCCGAATATTCACACATCAGTTTTTCACGAATAGAGTTGGGCTGGATGCGGAAGCTAACCCAGGTCTTCACCAAGTTTAGCCCGATGAGGCCTCGGGCTGATAAGATGGAGATCTTAGCCAACGAAGGCAAGATCGCCTCCCTGTCCGAGTCAGGGGCGAAGGCATTGAAAGTCTCGGAAATGTCAAGCTGACCCTCCGAGTAACCCGGCAACTTCTTCTCGCCGGGTGGGGAGGTATCCTGGCAGTAGAAGTATGAGAGCTGCCAGTGCTTTACATGAGAGTTGAGAGTGAGGGGAGGCATCAAGGAATTCTTGCGGCGCTGGATAGAAACCCCGCCGCAAGTAAGAAGTGCGCCGTCACCGCTTTCGCGGCACGGCTTGCACTGAAAGAGTTCAACAAAGAGAGCCAGACTTGGCGGAGTGCACAAGTAAAACTCGGAAAGAACGATAAAGTGGGTGATGTTCAGAACGGAGTTTGGGCCTATATCGAAAATACGGAGGTTGTAGTGATCTAGGACGTCACGAAAGAAAGGGTGACCCGGAGGCCTGAAGCCCCGGGTCACGTGTTCGACGAAACATATTACCTCATCCGTTGCTGGAGAAGGCCGGGTTTCGTTGCTTGGTACTCTCCAGCGGATAGATTCCTGGGGAGGAAGGATTCCAAGCTCGACCAACTCCTCCAGTTTGGCCTTGGTAACGGAGGATCTCCCCCAATTGGCTGAAATGGAGTTAGTGGATTTAGCTTTAGCCGGCTGTTTCCCCTGCCTCTTGGGTGCCATGGGGTTGACCTGGTAAAACATCAAAGGAAAGGAGGTGAGAAGCGAAAACTCGGAAATTAATGAATAATCAGTTACCGGTAACTTAAACATGATCCGGGTATTGCCTTGCTGGATCAAGTACGATCTGTCCGGGTATCGCATGTCGTTACGGAAGCTGTGAAGTTTTTCCGTAAAGCAAGTGTCTGGGGAAGGTAGAAGGATACCCTTATGTCTATTATCAGCAAGTGAGCCGGAGAAGCGAGATTTTCCGGATGATAAGAACAAGGGCGGAAATTTTTGGTGGTCCGAGCCCAGATGGGAAATCCAATTTCTGTATTTAAGGCCAAGCTAATGATACTTAGTGGTAGGGGAGTAAGATAAGCTGCGCATCCTATCTATGGGAGTGGTTATGGTAAACACTAGTGAGTCAATTCGGCAGGGCCCGAGAAATTGCAGGCGACTCGATTCAGATCTGATCTAAGGAAAAGCTAAGAGATTGCAAGGTTAGGCTGGAGGATATCAAGAACTTACCGGAGGAGGTTGAAGTAGGGATTTGCGGAGACAGATGGCGCAAGATTGATGCCCTTTCGCGATTTCTGGCCGGCGAATCGGGGGCTTAGTGGCGGATTTGGGAGCTGGAGTGGGTTGCACGGTGGCGGAGCGCAAACGACGGCGGATGGGCTCCGGCGACGTGCGCAGGGCTTCCGTGGTGGCACTCTGTGAACTCGAGCTTGAGAAGAAGAGGGATGGGGAAATGAGTCGTTGGAGTTGAGGTTGCTCCCTGGGGTCTATTTATAATAGCCCGGGTGGAAAAGCCTAACCTAACGGGCGAAACCCGGGAGGTGCGGAGTAATAGTTGGCTATTTTGAAATTTGAAAGACGCGCCTTATGCATAGATCGATATAATCCAGAGAAAAAGGAAGGGGAAATCTCTTTCCTGGTATCAGCGATAGTTATCGAGGAAGATGTGAAATCATCGAGTTTCCTATTAAGACTCAAGTCTGGAAGATTGAGGGAGAGCCTTTGAGGGAGAGCCGGGTTGCTACCTGATCCCCTTGGTGCTAATCCCAGCCATTCGTCAACATATTGTATCTTGATCTTCATGTGTTTTTGTATCCAATATTTCTGCAGGGAATAGCCAGCACTTCGAAGAGTAAATCTTGGAAGCCCAGGCTATTCTGGGGACTACTGACGGGGGGATAGTAACCCGGTAGGCCAACTCCAAGGTGTGACCCGGCCCAAAGGATGTTGCACAGGATCCGGCTAAGAATAAAGAGACTTCTGGAAGGCCCAAAGTTTGTAGGCCTCGTAACCCGGATTGTGGGTTGCGGTAAGGAAAGCTAGGGTTTTGTGACGCCCCGAGATCGGGCACTATGCAGATTTCAGCATTCCCGCCAAAATCCACATAATAACCGATTCCAGGTTGCCACTTGTGATAACATTACAACAGTTCACGAATAATCCACAACAACAACAGAAAAGATATATACAAGAGGACTCAAACGAGTCAAGGATACAACTGATACAATACAAAGATCCAGATAACAGCGGAAGAAGCAACACATCGTCCGTCTACGGACAAGATACAAATTGGACTAAGAGTCCTGAAGATAACCGAGAGCGTCCAATCCCTGCCCAGGCCAAGCCGGAGGGATTCCCAAGCTAACGTCGTCAGACTTCAAACCTGTTGACTGCAATGTTGAATATGCAGCCACGAAAAAGATTCGTGGGTCAGTACGGTTAAGTACTGGCAAGTGGAATAAAACCCATACTCACAAGATACCGGCGTAGCCAGTCATCACAAGATACAAATACTTTAGGATCAATGGAAAGGAGAGGGTTATTGCAAATAAGCGACAGCAGGCTGCACTAACCAACTACAGAGAGATACTACAACTTCCGGCTAACAGAAGGAAGATAAGATCGAGGATTGTAACCAACTGAAAGATAACTTCAAGCAAACCCATCCTGGATCTCACCCCTTATCCAAAGAAGCAATCCGAGGATAACTCACACAGTTGGATTAAAGATGAGTCAAGTTATTGTGTGAATAACCCATTACTAGTCAAGTTATTAAGTGTTGGGTGTAACATGATTGATCATTAGGTTTAAGTTGTCCTGGGTACTTGTTAGCCAGTACTTTCACCAAGTCGTCACATAACCGCGGACAACACGGCTTCTCGAGAAGATTTATCCCTGCAGGGGTGTGCTCCAGTACCCGTACACACTCAAGCCACCAACTAAAACTTAGGTGGACTTGACACGACCCAAACCATCTCTACAACCCATCCTCGGAGCCACGGAGCTATAAGGTCCCAGCCACGCAGCCGAATACTCAGCGCAGGTGTGCAAAACTCCCGCAGGACACAACACCCCGGCACTACAGGCCTCGCCCTATATGCATCATCATCATCAGTAACCATGGGTGATCAACCCATTATGCAAAGGAGCAAATGGAACACCCGAACTAAGTGTGGCTCTTCGGACAAGCTGCAGATCAGGTCTAAGTCGAGGGGGGGTCCCATACTACCACCCGGATGCGGTGAGCACGCTCATCATGGATCAGTAGACAAGACCCTTTTCCTAATTAAGTTCGACACTAGCAGGCTTCAAAACCCTAACCCGGGCCTCCTGCCGGTGCCTTAACATCAAATTATTATTACCCAAAACAGTAACATGTTGTTGATTGAATTGAAACCCAACTATCAAACTAAACAGGTGATAAGACGGACAACAAGACTTGAGCGCAAACAACACTAAGCATGCAACTACGACACGAGGGCCAACAGGGTAAACAAGCAACAGTTAATAGGAAGTGGAAGGAAAGGCTATATCATGGCTGCAAGGTAAACATATAATGGGATCGAAACACAAGCATCGTAACAACAGGCTAGAATAAGAACAACGGAAAGAATCGGTAACAAGTGATGAAAGGCAGCCATTTGGCGGCAAGTGAGTATACTTGCCTGGAATCCAGCAAGTAGAGGTACATCCGCAGAACTCGTCGTTGCTCACATCATCTCAACGTCCTATCCGCGAAGAAGCAACGAACCTCGAACAAACACCGGATGCAACAATTACTACTACGGCAAAAGATCCAGCATGATCAAGATATGGATGCATGACAAGTTTAAAGATGCATCAAAGTAAACTAGTTGACAAGATAAACAAATTTAAATGGACCCATATACAATTTGGGTTGCATATGGAAGCCCATGAATTATGGTTGAATTAATTGTTTTACAACTAATCATCATGTGAAAGTTGATTAGCATGATGCATGGATGAGGAAAACAACAAAATAACAACAATAGAACCAATTGGAAATAAGGTTTACCAAGTTTGGGAAATTATTTATTAAGTTAGGAAATTTGGCTTCTTAAGGGAGTTACACAAGAATTTATTGTTTTCACCCATTTTAATTGTTCAAAACAGATAACAAAACTTATATTTGAGTAGAGCATTTAATTTTTATTGGAAAACATATTTTATTTGTTGAAATTGGAATTAAAATGAATTAGTTATTAATTTGACAATTTTAAATGCATTAAATAAGAAACAGTTGTTTTCAGCAATTTAAATTATTCAAAACAGCAAACAAAATTTATATTTGGAAAGTACATGAAAAGTTGATTGGAAAACATATTTAGTTTGTGGAATTTGGAATTTTTTATGAACAAGTTATGATTTTTGCAAGTTTAAGTGAATTAAACAAGAATTCAAATATTTCAACAATTTAAAATATTCAAAACAGTAATAAATTGCATTGAAAAGGTTGAAAACATGTAGCAAGGTTTTCATTGAACATTTTGGGCTATCAAACATAATTTTTTGGTGATTATTGAATTTATTATGCCATTTTCCATAAATAGTTTTATTCTGCCCTTTTTAGTAAACAGAGGAAAACATGTTCAAAATTAATTCAATTGTGCCCAAATAAAATACCAAGGTGTAGAGTTTGTTAAGACAAATTTTTAGAGACCAAGTTTGCTTAATTTGGATGAGTAGAACTAAAGTTATGAAATTCCAAAGTTTCCAATTTTTATTGAATTTTTAGTAATTAATTATTTAGTGCCAAAATTGTTACAGAAATATATTGCAAACTTGGCATTAATAGAAAGAGCACAGAATTATGAAGCCACAGGATTTTGAATCATCCAAATTGGAGCAGTATTTAATTTTATATCGATTTTAGAGTTAATTGATCAATTCTCTGTTTCTGAATTTCGGGCAGAAAACGAAAAAAACAGAAAAAAAGGTGGCTTATTTCTGCCTTGGGGGGGGATCGAACCCAGCACCTGTGGGCGCGCGCAAGGGGTTGTTACCAGCTGGGCTGGTGACTCGGGTGGTGCTAGGGAAGAGGGCGAGGGGGTTTTGAGGGGTATACAGTGCGGAAAACTGAAGGGAACTTTGACGAGGACGATCAGAACGATGGCATCGAGCTTCTGCGATCCTTTGCCCGCGTGCGAGTGCAGCGATGCAGATGGGAGGCGCCAGGACAAAGGAGAGGTGAGGGGATGGGGTTCCAGCGGACGGGACTCACCAGGGGCTCGTGATCGCGGGCGGCGTGTGAAGAGGGACTCCCGAGCCTGACGGAGTCCTCCTCGGGTAGGCAGCTCGCCGGGGAAGAAGGTGGACGGCGTGGCCGTCGCAGGCGTCCTACGGCCACGGTTTCTTCAGAGAAACGAAGGAGGGGGGCACCGGGGTTCCATTCCCGGTGCATACACATCCCGGCGTCGACCACCGCAACCGCACCATCTCCTCCATCGGGCAGCCATGGCAGTGGTGATGTGGGTTCAGAAACTTCAGAGAAAGAGGGACGGATAGCAGAGGACGAA
Organism: Alopecurus myosuroides; assembly: GCA_028641055.1. Lineage (NCBI taxonomy): Eukaryota > Viridiplantae > Streptophyta > Magnoliopsida > Poales > Poaceae > Alopecurus > Alopecurus myosuroides. The sequence goes on from CM054061.1 coordinate 98,208,659, forward strand.
GAGGAAGGGGTGGCGGCGGCTAGAGGAGGGAGAAGGGAGAGGCTAGGGCTAGGGTTTGGGATCCTCTCCCGGGTAGATAAGGAGGGGCTGGAGGGGACCAAGGTGGAGGAGGTGGGGTGGACAGCGACAGGTTCACGCCTGTGCCGTGACCGTACGGAGGTGGAAGGAGGGGTGCGGGCTGGGCCTCCTGGGGTGGTAGGTGGGCCAAACGGCCTGCCTCCCCCAGCGAGTTGATTTTTATTCTTTCTCTTTTTTTTTTGTAGAAGTGAAGGAGAAATTGGAAATTGGAGGGGTTTTACACATGCAAAAATTATGAAATAAATTTCATTGCATTTGGAATTGAGAATGCCCAAGTGCACCAATTTTTGTTTTTCAAAATTTCAAATATTTATTGGTTGTTTGAATTTGAATTTGAAACTCAAATTAGGGTCTTAAGAAAAGGTGATTTATTTAACCAAGCAAATATTAATTCCACTTCAATTTTTATTAAAAAACAATTTGAGTGTGAAACAAGAGTGCATTATTTGAATGTCTTAAATTGGTTTGAAAGTTTTAATTGGTTGGAAACCAAGTGCAATGCATATGATGCATATGATGCAATGCAAAAAAAAAGAAAAACAACCAACTCTACTAAGGGGAACACCCCAGGTGTTACAGACGACACCACTAACAAGGGATTGCGCCCTCGCAATCCACCTGCTAACCCGGGAGGGGAAAGAAGTTCGACTATCGATTCTTCATGCTTCCAGCTGATCTCCTCGACACCACTAACAAGGGATTCTTGCTCGGAGTGACGACGATGTTCTTCCACCAGGAATCTTCCGATGATCGAACCTATTAGGTTAAAGGCTCAGAAAACGTCCACCCACGTAGGATCCTAACACTTTGAAAGATTGAGTACGAGAGTAGACTCCAAAACAAATAAGATGGGAGGGAAAATAGAATAGGGGTAAGGAGAAAACAAGAATCCTATTGAGATGTTTTCCAAAATAGTTTAGCAGAAATAGTTTTTGACACTCTAGAAACAACGACCGTTAGCGAGGTTAACCTACAGGCTTTGCGGACCCGTTGCTTCGATAACCATTCGTATCGAAACAATCTCGGGAATCGGAACCAAGGCTCTGATACCATTTTGTGACGCCCCGAGATCGGGCACTATGCAGATTTCAGCATTCCCGCCAAAATCCACATAATAACCGATTCCAGGTTGCCACTTGTGATAACATTACAACAGTTCACGAATAATCCACAACAACAACAGAAAAGATATATACAAGAGGACTCAAACGAGTCAAGGATACAACTGATACAATACAAAGATCCAGATAACAGCGGAAGAAGCAACACATCGTCCGTCTACGGACAAGATACAAATTGGACTAAGAGTCCTGAAGATAACCGAGAGCGTCCAATCCCTGCCCAGGCCAAGCCGGAGGGATTCCCAAGCTAACGTCGTCAGACTTCAAACCTGTTGACTGCAATGTTGAATATGCAGCCACGAAAAAGATTCGTGGGTCAGTACGGTTAAGTACTGGCAAGTGGAATAAAACCCATACTCACAAGATACCGGCGTAGCCAGTCATCACAAGATACAAATACTTTAGGATCAACGGAAAGGAGAGGGTTATTGCAAATAAGCGACAGCAGGCTGCACTAACCAACTACAGAGAGATACTACAACTTCCGGCTAACAGAAGGAAGATAAGATCGAGGATTGTAACCAACTGAAAGATAACTTCAAGCAAACCCATCCTGGATCTCACCCCTTATCCAAAGAAGCAATCCGAGGATAACTCACACAGTTGGATTAAAGATGAGTCAAGTTATTGTGTGAATAACCCATTACTAGTCAAGTTATTAAGTGTTGGGTGTAACATGATTGATCATTAGGTTTAAGTTGTCCTGGGTACTTGTTAGCCAGTACTTTCACCAAGTCGTCACATAACCGCGGACAACACGGCTTCTCGAGAAGATTTATCCCTGCAGGGGTGTGCTCCAGTACCCGTACACACTCAAGCCACCAACTAAAACTTAGGTGGACTTGACACGACCCAAACCATCTCTACAACCCATCCTCGGAGCCACGGAGCTATAAGGTCCCAGCCACGCAGCCGAATACTCAGCGCAGGTGTGCAAAACTCCCGCAGGACACAACACCCCGGCACTACAGGCCTCGCCCTATATGCATCATCATCATCAGTAACCATGGGTGATCAACCCATTATGCAAAGGAGCAAATGGAACACCCGAACTAAGTGTGGCTCTTCGGACAAGCTGCAGATCAGGTCTAAGTCGAGGGGGGGTCCCATACTACCACCCGGATGCGGTGAGCACGCTCATCATGGATCAGTAGACAAGACCCTTTTCCTAATTAAGTTCGACACTAGCAGGCTTCAAAACCCTAACCCGGGCCTCCTGCCGGTGCCTTAACATCAAATTATTATTACCCAAAACAGTAACATGTTGTTGATTGAATTGAAACCCAACTATCAAACTAAACATGTGATAAGACGGACAACAAGACTTGAGCGCAAACAACACTAAGCATGCAACTACGACACGAGGGCCAACAGGGTAAACAAGCAACAGTTAATAGGAAGTGGAAGGAAAGGCTATATCATGGCTGCAAGGTAAACATATAATGGGATCGAGACACAAGCATCGTAACAACAGGCTAGAATAAGAACAACGGAAAGAATCGGTAACAAGTGATGAAAGGCAGCCATTTGGCGGCAAGTGAGTATACTTGCCTGGAATCCAGCAAGTAGAGGTACATCCGCAGAACTCGTCGTTGCTCACATCATCTCAACGTCCTATCCGCGAAGAAGCAACGAACCTCGAACAAACACCGGATGCAACAATTACTACTACGGCAAAAGATCCAGCATGATCAAGATATGGATGCATGACAAGTTTAAAGATGCATCAAAGTAAACTAGTTGACAAGATAAACAAATTTAAATGGACCCATATACAATTTGGGTTGCATATGGAAGCCCATGAATTATGGTTGAATTAATTGTTTTACAACTAATCATCATGTGAAAGTTGATTAGCATGATGCATGGATGAGGAAAACAACAAAATAACAACAATAGAACCAATTGGAAATAAGGTTTACCAAGTTTGGGAAATTATTTATTAAGTTAGGAAATTTGGCTTATTAAGGGAGTTACACAAGAATTTATTGTTTTCACCCATTTTAATTGTTCAAAACAGATAACAAAACTTATATTTGAGTAGAGCATTTAATTTTTATTGGAAAACATATTTTATTTGTTGAAATTGGAATTAAAATGAATTAGTTATTAATTTGACAATTTTAAATGCATTAAATAAGAAACAGTTGTTTTCAGCAATTTAAATTATTCAAAACAGCAAACAAAATTTATATTTGGAAAGTACATGAAAAGTTGATTGGAAAACATATTTAGTTTGTGGAATTTGGAATTTTTTATGAACAAGTTATGATTTTTGCAAGTTTAAGTGAATTAAACAAGAATTCAAATATTTCAACAATTTAAAATATTCAAAACAGTAATAAATTGCATTGAAAAGGTTGAAAACATGTAGCAAGGTTTTCATTGAACATTTTGGGCTATCAAACATAATTTTTTGGTGATTATTGAATTTATTATGCCATTTTCCATAAATAGTTTTATTCTGCCCTTTTTAGTAAACAGAGGAAAACATGTTCAAAATTAATTCAATTGTGCCCAAATAAAATACCAAGGTGTAGAGTTTGTTAAGACAAATTTTTAGAGACCAAGTTTGCTTAATTTGGATGAGTAGAACTAAAGTTATGAAATTCCAAAGTTTCCAATTTTTATTGAATTTTTAGTAATTAATTATTTAGTGCCAAAATTGTTACAGAAATATATTGCAAACTTGGCATTAATAGAAAGAGCACAGAATTATGAAGCCACAGGATTTTGAATCATCCAAATTGGAGCAGTATTTAATTTTATATCGATTTTAGAGTTAATTGATCAATTCTCTGTTTCTGAATTTCGGGCAGAAAACGAAAAAAACAGAAAAAAAGGTGGCTTATTTCTGCCTTGGGGGGGGATCGAACCCAGCACCTGTGGGCGCGCGCAAGGGGTTGTTACCAGCTGGGCTGGTGACTCGGGTGGTGCTAGGGAAGAGGGCGAGGGGGTTTTGAGGGGTATACAGTGCGGAAAACTGAAGGGAACTTTGACGAGGACGATCAGAACGATGGCATCGAGCTTCTGCGATCCTTTGCCCGCGTGCGAGTGCAGCGATGCAGATGGGAGGCGCCAGGACAAAGGAGAGGTGAGGGGATGGGGTTCCAGCGGACGGGACTCACCAGGGGCTCGTGATCGCGGGCGGCGTGTGAAGAGGGACTCCCGAGCCTGACGGAGTCCTCCTCGGGTAGGCAGCTCGCCGGGGAAGAAGGTGGACGGCGTGGCCGTCGCAGGCGTCCTACGGCCACGGTTTCTTCAGAGAAACGAAGGAGGGGGGCACCGGGGTTCCATTCCCGGTGCATACACATCCCGGCGTCGACCACCGCAACCGCACCATCTCCTCCATCGGGCAGCCATGGCAGTGGTGATGTGGGTTCAGAAACTTCAGAGAAAGAGGGACGGATAGCAGAGGACGAAGAGGAAGGGGTGGCGGCGGCTAGAGGAGGGAGAAGGGAGAGGCTAGGGCTAGGGTTTGGGATCCTCTCCCGGGTAGATAAGGAGGGGCTGGAGGGGACCAAGGTGGAGGAGGTGGGGTGGACAGCGACAGGTTCACGCCTGTGCCGTGACCGTACGGAGGTGGAAGGAGGGGTGCGGGCTGGGCCTCCTGGGGTGGTAGGTGGGCCAAACGGCCTGCCTCCCCCAGCGAGTTGATTTTTATTCTTTCTCTTTTTTTTTTTGTAGAAGTGAAGGAGAAATTGGAAATTGGAGGGGTTTTACACATGCAAAAATTATGAAATAAATTTCATTGCATTTGGAATTGAGAATGCCCAAGTGCACCAATTTTTGTTTTTCAAAATTTCAAATATTTATTGGTTGTTTGAATTTGAATTTGAAACTCAAATTAGGGTCTTAAGAAAAGGTGATTTATTTAACCAAGCAAATATTAATTCCACTTCAATTTTTATTAAAAAACAATTTGAGTGTGAAACAAGAGTGCATTATTTGAATGTCTTAAATTGGTTTGAAAGTTTTAATTGGTTGGAAACCAAGTGCAATGCATATGATGCATATGATGCAATGCAAAAAAAAAGAAAAACAACCAACTCTACTAAGGGGAACACCCCAGGTGTTACAGGTTTGTAAGCAAAGTTCGAATAGGACTCAAGATGTGCCTTGAAGGGCAAGTTAGGGGTGTACGGGTGCTTTATAAACCGGCCCCTAGGTTTAGTTTGCCAGAGATTCAGGTCATAGTTGTAACACCTGTTATCGAGTATCCAACACAATTCATATTGAGATTCGGCGAGTTATTTTCCGGTTCTTAGATTGCTTTCCGCCATGTCTTCCTTCGAGCTAAACCCTCTCCCGAATACCTGTGTCGACTTGCCCCAAGATCAGTTACCCCCGGTAACATCTGCCGTGATTATTCCACGACAAATCTCCTTGAGGATTTGTCGGCCTTCCTCTGGTGCCACACAGCGCAGGAAGACCCCCGTGGCGCTTCTCTTATATAACTCCCCATTAATAATAGAATATCCCTTTGCTCGTCGCAAAATTTGCCTTGCTAATACCTCCTGCGGCGGCAACTCGCCTCGTGATAGGTAGGCCAAAAAAGGTTCTGTCCACTCGGGAATAGCGCGCACAGTGGCCACGAGCTCCAAGCCCGGGTCTTGATTTGCTAGCTCTTCCTCAGACTCTGTTTTAACTGATGGTCGCCATAATTCGTCCAAAAATACGTTAGGTGGAACCGGTTCTCTGCGCGAGCCGAGTCTGGCTAGGGCGTCGGCTGCCTCGTTCTTTCTCCTGTCTATATGCTCCACCTCATACCCGGAAAAACATCCGGCTACCCTATCGACCTCTCTGCGGTATGCCGCCATAGTTGCATCCTTTCTATCCCAAGTTCCTGATACCTGTTGTACCACAAGATCCGAATCTCCAAAGCATCGTATCCTCCTAATGTTCATCTCCTTAGCTATTTTTAAGCCGTGCAATAGGGCCTCGTACTCGGCTACATTGTTCGAACAATCAAAGTGAATCTGTAATACATAACTCAACTTGTCTCCTTTGGGTGACGTTAGCACCACTCCAGCTCCTGAACCCTCGTACTGTTTCGATCCATCGAAATGCATGATCCACGACTCGGAGTTTGGAACTATGGTAGCCATGCCTGTGTGTGTCCAATCATTGACAAAGTCCACCAAGGCATGTGATTTGATTGCCGACCTAGGCTCGTAGCTGATGTGATAATCCCCCATCTCTATCGCCCATTTGGCTATTCTTCCGGTTGCATCCGAGTTTCTGATGATATCCGCCATTGGTATTGAGCTGACCACTGTTATAGGGTGCTCCTGGAAGTACGGCTTTAGTTTCCGGCTGGCCATGAAGACCCCGAAAACCAGCTTCTGCCAATGCGGGTAACGCTGTTTCGCCTCAGACAATACCTCGCTGACATAATAAACCGGCCTCTGAACCGGGTAACCCTTTCCGTCCTCTTTGCGTTCCACGACCACTACTGCACTGACGGCTTTGGGGCCAGCCGCAACATATAACAACATAGGTTCTTTAGGGCCTGGGGCTGCTAATACTGGTGCTTCAGATAACAGCTTTTTTAGTGCCTCGAATGCCTCATCCGCCTCTTGATCCCATACGAATTTGTCGGATTTCCTCAAGAGCCGGTACAGGGGCATTGCCTTTTCTCCCAACCTGGATATAAACCGGCTCAAGGCTGCTACGCAGCCTGTAAGCTTTTGGACCTGCTTCAGATTTTCCGGCTTTCTCAGACTTTGGATAGCTTTGATTTTGTCCGGGTTTGCCTCAATTCCTCTCTCGGAAACGATAAAGCCGAGTAACTTCCAAGCTGGAACCCCAAATACGCATTTTGTCGGGTTGAGCTTCATCTGATATCTCCTTAGATTTTTGAACGTCTCCTTTAGATCGTCTATAAATGTCTCTGCCTTCCTGGTCTTGACAACCACGTCATCCACGTAAGCATGGACATTGCGTCCAATTTGGTCTTCGAAGCACTTCTGAATGCACCGTTGGTAGGTTGCGCCTGCGTTCTTCAGTCCAAACGTCATCGTTTTGTAGCAGAAGGCTCCAAAAGGGGTTATGAACGATGTTTTCTCCCAATCCTCCCTTTTGAGTTTAATCTGATGATATCCCGAATATGCGTCCAGGAAGCACAGCAAGTCGCTCCCAGCTACTGCGTCTATTATTTGGTCTATCCTTGGTAGTGCGAACGGATCCTTTGGGCAATGCTTGTTGAGACTTGTGAAATCGATGCACATCCTCCACTCGTTGGTCTTTTTCATTACTAGAACCGGATTTGCCAGCCAATCCGGGTGGAACACTTCCATGATGAAGCCTGTTGTTAATAGCCGCGCAATTTCTTCGCCTATTGGTTTCCTTCTTTCCTCATTCATCTTTCTCAAGCCCTGCTTCACGGGCCTGGCCTTGGGATCCACATGCAAACTATGTTCTGCCAACTCCGTGGGGATACCCGGCATGTCGCTGGGTGTCCAAGCGAATACGTCCGCATTAGAACGAATAAACTCCACCAGCGCCTTTTCCTGCCCGCTTTTCAAATTGGACCCTATAGTAAACTGCCTGGTGGGATCACCTTCAACAAAATCTACTTTCTTGGTGTCCTGTGCTGCCTTGAATTTCACTCTTTCATCCTCAGAATCCGGCCTTCTCAATGCTGTTCCATCATCCGGATCCACCTGGGATCGGTAATACTTGAGTTCTTCTTTTCTGCAAGCTTGCTCAGCCATCACTGAATCTCCTTCATCACATTCAGCCGCTATATCCCTACTTCCTTGTATGGTGATGGTCTGCTTAGGACCCGGAATTTTTAGCTGTAAATATACGTAACACGGTCTGGCCATGAACTTAGCGTAAGCCGGTCTTCCGAACAACGCATGATAAGGACTACGCAACTTGACCACCTCAAACGTGAGCCACTCAACTCGATAATTATCCACTGATTCTCCAAAAGAAACCTCCAATGTGATCTTTCCCTCAGGGCGCGCTGAGTGACCCGGCACAATTCCGTGAAAAACTGTTGAACTTTTCTGCAGCTGGGATTCTTTGAGGTTCATGCGTAAGAAGGTTTCCCAATACAAGATGTTAATACTGCTTCCCCCATCCATCAAGACTTTTTTCAACTCATAACCATTGACCTGCGGTGCGACCACCAACGCCAAGATTCCTGGGCGTTCTATTCCTTCCGGGTGATCCCTTCTGCTCCACGTTACTTCCTGTTCCGCCCATCTCAGGTATCCCGGAACGGCCGAGGAAACCGAATTTACCGTTTGCTTTGGTGTTTCTTTATCCCTGCTAGAAGTTCCTGTAACATGCACATGATATTGTCCTTTTAAGTCAAACGTACGTACCATACCGACGAAGATGTTGACCTCGCCGATTGTCACGACAGATCCAGATTCGAGGTGATCCGATTCTGGCCCCCAGCCGGAGTCGTCCACCATCTTCTCTCCTTTGTGGTCGTCGTAGATCTCTCCGACGACGAGGTTCCTCATGCTTTTCCGAGCTTCTCCCGTGATGTAAACACCTTTGGACGCAGGCCCCACGGTGGGCGCCAACTGTCGTGGGATGATCACGGCAGATGTTACCAGGGGTAACTGATCTTGGGGCAAGTCGACACAGGCGTTTGGGAGAGGATTTAGCTCAGAGGAAAACATGATGAAATTCAATCTGGTAGCCGGCGATGAAGTCGCCGAGTCTCCGATCTCGCTTTATTAACTCGATCTCTTTGTGTACAATGGATACTCGATATTCGGCGATATAATTACTACTTGGATCTCTCTTAAACTAAGCCTAGGAGCCGGTTTATAAAACACCCGCACCCCTACCTGGCTAGCCCTCCAAGGCACAACTTGAGTCCTACCCGAACACCGCTTACAAATCCTAGCTTTCCTTACCGCAACCCACAATCCGGATTACGAGGCCTACAAACTTTGGGCCTTCCAGAAGCGTCTTTATCCTTAGCCGGATCCTGCACAACGTCCTTTGGGCCGGGTTATACCTTGGAATTGGCCTACCGGGTTATTATCTCCCCATCAACCCTCTTCTCTTGACCCTTGAAAACTTTCTTCACAACAAACTCAAAGTAATTCTCATTGGAGGGTTAGTGCACAATCAAAAACTCACATGTTCTCCTTGGACACAACCATTATTAATACATTTTAAACATTAGCTATAGCCACTGATGTTTTGTGGTGCAAAGAAACTCACTCAACATAGTAAAAGAGAGAATGTAAGTAAAAAGGCAGAATCTGTCAAAACCAGAACAGTCTGAAAAGACGAATTTTTTCGAGGCACTTACGTTGCTCAAATAAAAAAAACTCAAAACTAGAAAAAGTTTCGGAAATAGCTGAGGATTAAGCACAAAACTTTGCAGGTAATTTTGATCTTTTTATGAATTTATACGAATTTAACAGTGGACAGCAGAAGTCTGTTTCCTGCGCAGAAATCCAAATCTAACTTCAAATTTTCACTAGAGACTTTACTTGGCACAAAAAATACGGGAAAAAATAAAGACACGGAGGAGTTGATACATAAGTAAATAACACCTTGACTCAAAGAAAAGAGAAGAAAACATTCCAAAAATAACAACATGGGTTATCTCCCAAGAAGTGCTTTTTTTAACGCTTTTTAGCTAAGCCTAGAAAACAAGAAGCGAGTATTTTTCAAGTGAAGAAGCATCCAAATTGTAACTTGTTCTAATCATAGAAAAACTCAACTTTATTCTCTTCCTAGAAAAGTGTTCCATACCTTTCTAGAGTGGGAACTGATATTTAATATTTCCATCTTTCATATAAATAACAGCACCAACAGTTCCAAGAAAAGGTATTCCCAAAACAATAGGACAAGAAGCATTATATTCAATATTCATAACAATAAAATCAACGGGGAAAATGTTATTGTTAACCATAATAAGAAAATCATCAACTCTCCCCAAAGGTTTCTTTCTAGCATTATCAGCAGGACGAACATCCAAATAATAGTGTTCCAAAGTTGGTAAATCAAGCATATCATAGAGTTTCTTAGGCATAACAAAGATACTAGCACCAAGATCACACAAAGAATTACAATCAAAATTATTCACTTTCATTTTAATGTTGGGATCCCAACCATCATCTAACTTCCTAGGTACAGAGGCTTCACGTTTTAATTCTTCTTCTCTAATTTGCATGCGAGCATTTGTAATATGTTTTGTGAAAGTCATATTCATAGCACTAGCATTAGGACTACTAGCAAGTTTTTGTAGGAACATAATTACTTCATAAATATTGAAATCATAAAAATCAAGATTATTTTTATCAAAGGTAATGGGACCATTGTCTCCCATATTTTGAAAAAATTTAGCACTTTTATTAGGAACAGTTTGAGTGGTTTCAGGCAATTTAAAACGTTTAATAGAACAAGTGGAGACATTGTCAACACCAATTAATTTACCATTAATAGTAGGAGGTTTGATAACATTAGAAACTTTAGTTTTACTAGTGGTGGTAATAGTACAAACTTTAGCTATATTATTTTTTCTAGCAATTTCATCTTCTCCTTGTCACCTAGCATGCAATTCAGCTAATATCCTAATATTTTCATAAATTATAACCTAAATGGCATTCAAAGTTTTTCTTTCTTTAATATCATGAGGCATAACCTTTGTTTTAAGAAGATCAACATCAAGAGCAAGGCTATCAAATTTAGAAGCAAGAACATCAATTTTGCCAAACTTTTCCTCAATAGATTTATTAAAAACAGTTTGTGTACGAATAAAATTCTTGTGCATATTTTCAAGATCAGAGGGTACATTTCTATTGTTGTTGTAGGAATTACCATAAGAATTGACATAACCATTACCATTATTAGAAGGATATGGCCTATAATTGTTGCTACCAAAATTATTGCTATAAACATTCTTGTTGAAATTGTTGTTTTTAATGAAGTTCACATCAACATGCTCTTCTTGAGCAACCAAAGAGGCTAAAGAAACATTGCTTGGATCAACATAAGTTTTACTAACCCTGTGCATTCCCGGTTTATGCTGGTTTGGGCAGTTTCCTTAAACCAGACCATTTATCACGGTTTGAAATGGTTTGATCTGGTTTATAATGTTCAGACTGGACTAGACCTGACGGTGTGGTCTAGTCTGGTTACACGGTTTAATTGGTTTGGCACCGGTGAAGCATCAAAACAAAGTCCACAGGCATGGACTCTGTTACTTTCCTCGTCGCTGGCCTGGCCTGGAGCTCCTCCCGCCAGAGCCTTGTACAGTTGTACTCTGTCTCTATGAAGCAGAGCATCATCGGCAAGTGGCCGAGGTCAGCGAGGCAGACAGAGTCACCGGCGACGTACCACGACGACGCGAGCTGCTAGGCGCCTGTTGGGGCCTGGTGCTGCTAGGCCTCCACCTACAGCCACATATCCACCATCGACGCCGCCTTCGGCGAGCCGTCGCCAACCAGCAGCTCCAGCCTCCAGCTTGTGCTTGCGCAGCATGTGCCTCCCGATTGCCCGCGTCTGTAACTGATTTTCTTGACTAATCGGATAAAGCAGAGAGATTGGCGCCGGTGTGGGGATGACGTCCTGAAGAGGGCGAGGTCGCCGCCCTCGAGGACGGGCACCTGGACGAAGGGGCTGCCGGCAAGGAAGTCCGGTCGGAGGTGGTCGCCCGCGGCTCATAGGCACGAACGGCCACACCGCCCACCCGCCGGCGTGTTCTCTAGTTTTTCCTCTCCCGTCGCTCTACTCGATTTGGGAAGATGATGCCGGTTTCGTGGTTTTACTTGGTTCCAGCCCGTCTCAGCCCACCACATGATTTTTCCATCGTGGTTTCAACCCGTAAACCAGTTTAACCCGGCAAAAACCATCATTACGGTGCGGTGCGGTGCGGGCACACGGTTTGGCCGGTTTTGAACCAAACTGTGCACGGGCTGAAGTTTTACCATTCACAAGCATGGACATAATAGCATCAAGACTATCACTCAAGGAAGAGGTTTCTTCAACATAATTTACCTTCTTACCTGGTGGAGCTCTGTTAGTGTGCCATTCAAAATAATTTATCATCAAGAAGCTTTGTTGCAGCACCCAAAGTGATGGACATAAAGGTTCCTCCAGCATCTGAATCCAGAAGGTTTCTTGAAGAAAAATTTAGACCTACATAAAATGTTTGGATGATCATCCAAGTAGTCAGTCCATGAGTGGGACAATTCTTTACCAAAGATTTCATTCTTTCCCAAGCTTTATCAACATGCTCATTATCAAGTTGCTTCAAATTCATAATGCTACTTCTTAAGGATATAATCTTAACATGAGGATAATATTTTCCAATGAAATCATATTTATATTTAGTCCATGAATCAATACTATTTTTAGGAAAAGATAGCAACCATTCTTTGGCTCTTCCTCTCAAAGAGAAAGGAAACAATTTCAGTTTAATAATATCTTCATCTACATCCTAATATTTTTGCATTTAACAGATTTTAACAAAATTATTAAGGTGAGCAGCAGCATCATCTGAACTAACACCAGAAAATTGATCTCTTGTAACAAGATTTAACAGTGCATGCTTAATTTCATAAAAATCAATAGGTGGAGCAATAGGTGTACTAATAAAATCATTGTTATTTGTGCTAGTAAAGTCACACAACTTAGTTTTTTTAGGAGTACTCATTTTAGCAAGATTAAAAACAGGATAAAAACAACAACTAGAATAAGAACTATTTTTTGTGTTTTTGATATAGAGAAGCAAACAAGACAAACTAAAATAAAATAAGCAAAACAAAAAAAAGGTAAAAAAGATTGGAGGTGAGAGACTCCCCTTGCAGAAATTCTCTTCCTCTCCGGTAACGGCGCCAGAAAAAGTGCTTGATGCGTGTAATCACATGTTTGTTGGGAGACCCCATAAGAAAGGTATGAAGAGTGCAGCGGCAAGTTTTCCCTCGGAAAGAAACCAAGGTTTAATCGACCAGTAGGAGAAAGAAATCACTTCTGAAGATTGATGACAGCTGATGTTGGCAGGACGCACTACCAGTCTCAGCAGCAACGTGGAATCTACACAACACAAACAAGATACTTTGCCCCAACAAAATAATGAGTTTGTCAATCTCATCGGTTTTGCTAACATAAAGGATTAGATGTATAGTGTGGAAAATAATACTTGTTTGCAGTAAATGAAAATAGAATAGTGATGGTAGTGAATGAGAGGAAAACAATGATTGCAGTAAAGAAAACAATGTTTGCAATGGTTGTATTATCAATGTAAAAGAATGGACCGAGGTACACAGTTCACTAGTGGTGTCTCTCCATAAAAGATAGATAACATGTTGGATAAACAAATTACAGCTGGGCAACTGACAGATATAAAGACTACACCGTAGTGCATATGCATGACATGATGATTACTATGTGATTCATGCATGCATTACAACATAATTCATAGACCGTTATCCAACTGCATCTATGACTAATAATCCACCCTCGGAGCGTCATCCAATCAAACCTCGGGTATTAAGTTGCAAGCAACAGATTGTTGCCTTAAATAAAGTGTGTAATATAAATAATGAAAACATTGTTGTTTTCTCCCTAATGGCAACAACACATCCCCCATCCGTTGCGTTTCTGTCACTCGAGCGTGAATAAAAGGGAGACATGAACCCACTATCGAGCATAAATACTCTCTCTTGGAGTTAAAAGTATCAACTTGGCCAGAGCATCTACTAGTATCGGAGAGCATGCAAGATCATAAATAACATAAACATGGTAGATTGATAATCACTTGACATAGCATTCAATGTTCATCGGATCCCAGCATACACAACATGTAGCATTACAATAAGATGATCTTGATCATGTTAGGCGGCTCACAAGATCTAAACATGAGGCATAAAGAAGAGAAGACAACCATCTAGCTACTGATATGGACCCGTAGTCAAAGGATGAAGTACTCACGCATCGCTTCGGAGGCAGACATGGTGATGAAGAGCCCTCTCGTGATGATTCTCGCTCCCGGCAGGGTGCCGGCGAGAGTTTCCGAACTCTCCCGAACTAGGGTTGACGATGACGGCGGCTACGAAACTTTTCGTGGATGGAGACTCTGATATTTAGGGTTAACCCGAGGAGGAGCTTAAATATGCGAAAGGGCAACGTCGGTGGGCAGCCAAGGGGGCCACACCACCTGGTGGCGCGGCCAGGGGGTCGCACCACCGTATGGTGTGGTGGCTCCAGGGCTCCCCTCCGGGTCTCCTCCGGACTTCGTGTACGTGACAGATTTCTAATGCTCTAGAATTTTGTTTCGTCCACTTCCGAGAATATTTCCAGAACAACTTTTATGAAACCAAAAACAGCAGAAAACAGGAACTGCCTCTGTGGCATCTTGTTAATAGGTTAGTCTCATGAAATCCATAAAAATGACATAAAGTGTATAGAAAACATGTAGCATATGGCATGAAAACAACATGGAACATCCGAAATTACAGATATGTTTGAGACGTATCACTCTGTACCTCACCCTCACCCGACCGGAGCTGTACTATGTTGTTCAGCAGGTGTGCCTTCACATGCACGCCCCACGTGACGTTCATTGGACTGCGGTGAAACGGATCCTTCGCTACATTTGTGGGGCCAGTGAGCTTGGTCTCTGCATGCATGCCTCCACCGACATGGACATCATCGCCCGTTCGAACGTGGATTGGGCCGGCTGCCCCGATACGCGCCGCTCTACCTCAGGATATTGCGTGTAGCTTGGACCGTCGCTCATCTCATGATCGTCCAAGCGACATGCCATGGTTTCCCGTTCTAGTGAGTATCGAGCCGTTGCCAATATGGTCGCCGAGTGCTCGTGGCTTCGCCAGTTTTTCCAAGAGCTTGCGTGTCCCATGACCAAGGCCAACATGGTGTTCTGCGACAACGTCTCCTCCGTCTACCTCTCTGTCAATCCGGTTCATCATCGTCGCACCAAACACATCGAACTCGACATTCATTTTGTTCGGGAACAGGTGGCTCTTGGTCATGTACGTGTCCTCCATGTATCCACCTCTCAACAGTTTGCGGACATCATGACTAAGGGTCTGCCTACGGCATCATTCGAGGAGTTTCGGTCCAGTCTTTGCGTCAGCCGCGACGACTCTTTGACTGGGGGAGGGGGCGGGGGAGGTTGTGTGTGTGTTGAGATATGTACGTGGTCGGTTTAGGTGCCTTGATCTTAAAGGATTGTATCTAACCTAAACCATATTGTAATCTTTGAACACCGCCGGCCATATTGGAGTTGTGCAATCTTATTATTCTTCTGCCGCACCTCGTAAACCAAGAGCGCGCGTCAGCTCCCCATCGCGCATTCGTGCATCCTCTCGGCCTCGGGACCAAGAGGCTAGCTCGCACCGATCGTTTTGGCTCGTTTCGGCCGGTCACCGCCTCCACGGCTCCATGCACAATGTCGATAAGCCGCGCTTCTTCCGAGTTCTGACCATGCTCGTGGCGTCGGGGCGCACCTGGAACGCGCGAGGCCCGCTGGCAGCGACGGTGCCATGCGCTCCTGCACGGAGGTGCACGGCGTGGAGGCAGGTCAGGTGAGACCGAAGCCCCAACATCACCTGTGCACTTCGGCGCGGGCCATGGGGCTCCCGGCGTGCACTTCGGCGCTCTAAGCCCCAACATCACCTGTGCCGCCGTGTTCCAAGGCAAGTGGGTCTGCGACTCTGCAACAAGGACGCCGTCGTTTCGTTGAGCAGAGCTGTTGACCGATCGAAGCATGCATATCGTCCCAGGCCAAGCTATGTACAGCTGAATCCATTTTAGCTTTGTAGGAGCAGATTCTCCCACTGTAAAAGAAACGCCTTTTGCAATATCAAAAAAAAAATCGCAAGAAAAATCCAGGTGTTCATCTTCGTATTCTGTGTGCGTACACAAAGATCCGCAAAAAAAAAACACATTTTTTGTGACCCATTAAAAAGGATAGAAATTTCGGCGATGGACACTAATTTCTTTTGTGTGCAGGCATGAGAGATCCTACTAATTTGCAAAAACTTAAATCTCCTAGCGATAGCTAGTATTTTTTATCACTTTAGTACGCGATGTGCATGTATTACCTGACAACAATCTTGGTCAGATGCAGTTTTCATTGAGATACAACCGTACCGGTTTTGGATCTGGGCATCTAATTCCCTCAAGGGCTGAAGCTACAATTTGTAGCAACATGATCCAGTAGACTAGTAGTAATAAAGAGCTTGATCTTTATTTTGGTTGCTAACTCACGCCACATCCCTCGAATTCGAATTTCAAACTTGAAATACAGCAGCAAAGGGTGCGTACCTGTCAGTACGGATATTATTACTAATGACTGGAGCAGTAATCACTGCCTGAAACATCAAACACTGATAGGCTTAACTAAGCAAAAAAAGTGCAGGTTTTTGTTTTACCAGTTTGGCGGTTTGGTTTACCCTGGAATTAAGAACAGCTATTTGAGCCGGCATATGGTTGGCAGAACAACAATGTTCATGTGAGCACTAAACTATAGGTGTTTGACGTTGTAACTGCCAAGGAACTGACCAGTCCATTGATCTACGAACTACCAGTAGTTCTGAAAACTCCAAAGAGGAAAAGAAGTGATGGCAGACGAGGGAATCCCAAATTATGAGCTAGCATGTCAGGTTGCAACAATGCAAGTGATTTCTGAGCATAGCCATATGTTGCAGCCAGTACTGCTGCAATATTAGATTCTAACTTCAGAGTTGAGGTGACATGTCCAGGTAGCTCCCGTTTTGCCTGTGCCAAACCACCAGATGAAGTACGTATCAATCAATGGAACCGGGAAGGCGGATCCAAACGCACCATCAGAATCCATGCTTCGATCCAGGGCATAATTTGTCTTAATGAATGATGAAGCGTGTGAAGATTTATTTTGATGAAAGGAGTATCTGAAGATTTCAGGACATGATAGTACTACCGAAGCAGCAAGTCGGGAGGTTACGGCATATCATTAAGGACGGCCACTGTCAGTACGGGAGTATGTCATTATCGAGCACATCACGGGCCCCGTTTGAACCTTACCACAAATGCCCGATAAATAAAGGCATAAGTGCATGCAACCACTTGAATCCTGCATTAACTTCATGAGCTGCTCCGGCTATTTAATCTCATCCGTAGTTAACCTTTCCTAGAGTAGTCATGCCAACCGAGGCCCAAAAATAGACAAAACTCGTACTCAGTTCCTCAGTTCATCGTCATTAACACCAGTCACCACAATCCACATTAGGGGATGTTCGCTTTGGAAGTCTAGCGATATCCTAACGAACAAAATATAGAACTCATCGGACATAAACAGTAAATCTTGAAAAAATTCTATGGGAAATCCATCCGGTCTAGGGGCTTTGTGATGTTTCATACCAAACATAGCTTTTATATTTCTTCTAAAGTAAAAGGCCCATCTAAAGTAGCTCTGCGTCATTAAGAACTGATTCTTCACCATCACACACACACACGCACGCACGCACGCACGCACGCACGCGCGCACACACACACACACACACAAAAAAAAGACTGTTCGCATGTTTTGAGAGCAACATAATTAGAACTTGAATCCGGACTGAACAATACTTTGTAAATACTATTAGCATATTTTAGAATATCAATATTTCCTTGTATCACACCCTCATTCTGAATCAAAGAAGTGATGTTATCTTTTTTTTCCTCTACCAGTAGCAATAAAATAATCAGTAAGTGAGTCTCCTTGCAATAATTCAATGTCTTCAGCCTCTCATACTACTCGGTGTGGTACTCTTTCCTAATATGTTCCAAATTATCATGTTTTTTCTAAGCATGTATTTGTCAAAAGAAAGACCTATTTTTCACTTTCTATATCTATACTATCAATATAATAAAAAGGAAAACTTTTCTACTTACAAAAAATTCAAAATTAACATCCTCACCTTTCAACTTTCTTCTTTAATTCTCCGGATCTTATTTTACTTTTATCTAGAAAAGGCTTACAAATAAACTAGAATTCCACACATGTTTCACTACATTATGTAGATCTTCCCTTAAAAACCAATACAGTTCAAATTTAATGAGTCTAGCATTTACTTTTTACAAACCAAAATTAACCACGAAAGAAGAATGATAAGACATATTTAAAAAAATAAACATCAAAAAGGAAAATATCTTCAAAACTTTTACTTACTAAATTATATCTAGTTTCGATCAAAGGATCCTCTCCTCGTTACTGGAATGGACCGGGTAAATCTCCTTCCAGGCATTTCTATCTGCGACCACTAGTGTACAATAATAGAACTAAAGAGATTAGACCATTTAGATAATCTTCTAGATTTATTACTATCAATCAATTATATTAAATTACCCTCCAACAATAATAACATGTACCAGCCCTATAAGAAAATGCTCCTCTTCCGTAGCATGAGATGCACCATACAAAGTCACTATATTAAGAATATTTCCATATATTTTTAAACTTTACCAGCATTCTAATTAAAAAAAACAAATTTCTGTTTCCAGAACATAAAAAATATTATCCACACCCAACAATATACCAACTTCTTGGTCTTTTGAAGCTACATCTCTTGAATGCCCAAAAACATAAGACTGTTATCATACATAGGTTTATTAAGAAATAAAACCTTTTCAAGTTCCCCAAGACCTCTATCATTCCAAAAACTACATGCCATCCAATTTCTATTGTACAGTTCACTCTATTTCCAAAGTCCTTAATCTTTACTACAGATTTTTTTTCTATGTTATTTTTCCCTAAACTAGCAATAATCCTTACAAAACTATCTATTTCTTTATCCTCATTAAAACAATCACTATCTTCGTCAGAATTTAAATTTCCATTCTCTGCTGGATCATAACTACTTAATGTATTACTTCTATATTAAGCATTTTCCTCTACTTTCCTTTACTAGCTTGAAAGATATTTTAAAGTTGTTTTATGTTGATGTCTATTTATTTGTTTTTTTATTATACGGATGATTGTGAATTTATCTATGAATTGTATTCTCTTGAAGAACACCACGTCTGTGTCTTCTAGAGAGCAAACTTAATCCATACAGATCATATCGACAAAGTTTTACTCTGATACCCTGGCCACACGAGAAAGCAAGTCGTCCTACAATCATCAAATTCTTTACACGGATTCAGGCTCTAAGTCCCTCACAAAAGGCCCGGTGGTTCTTGTCTTGACTTGTACCGAGTTGATTTAGTTTATTTGTGTACATGAGCCTCGTATCATCAATTTGTTTGATGGGATTTAAAGCAGTTCTTTGTGCATGACAGATCCTATTAATTTGCAAAAACTCAAATATTCTAGCATAGTTAGTACTACGTAGGGAGAGGGAAAAACGATGGCTCGCGAAACGGTTTGCGAGGCGGTCTGCGAGGCGAAGCGCACGGCGGCGAGGGCGAAGTGGGAGGCCGCGCGGTGGCGCGTCAGCTTTGTTCAGCTCCCGCCCTCGTCGGGAGGCACGCCGCGTCAGGGGCACTTGGTTCTCCGGTGGGATCGTGCGCGGGTGGTGCTTCTCGACGAGGAGGAGGTCATCGTGGACTGGATTCCATGGCCAGGGGATGCCGCGATTGTGGAGGGAAACGACGTCGAGCTCACCAAGTTCACGGCGACGGTGGGTGTGCGGATCCCGAATCCGACCGACGGTGAGTGCACGACATCTCCATTATTGTACAGATGGGATGTTGAATTTCGACCTCATAGTGGCCCTGATCTGACTCGATCGGGAGGTCTGCTGTTGAGGATTGAGGATAAACGCTTAGTGTTGCTAGATCGAGGAGGGATTGCGATCGATGTTCGTCAAATCGAGCCGGGAGAGTGCATTCAACAGGGTTCGTCGTTGTTGTTCCCCTTCTTCTCGGCAGAGGTGGTGCTCAATGGTTCTCTCAAAGGGAACGTGCGAGACTGTTGTGGTCTCCTCCGCGGACACGGCGGCCGTTAGCCCCTAAGGAGCTATTTGGAGTGGCTGACAGGGTGGCCCCACTCACCGGCGGCGAGCCTAGGGGTCTGTCTATTGGTGGGGTTCAGTCCCCAATAGGGGGAGGGCCGGGTGCTGCTGACAAAGTTTCGGGTTTTTTTTTTGCAAAGTGAAGGGGTATATATTTCCTCCGCTCCCCCGCCCCCCTCCTCTCGTCCACTCAGATCTAGGTTTAGCCACATCTAGGAGAGAGCTCGTGCGGCCGGAAAACCTAGGGTTGTTTTCGTCACCGAGAAGATCCTCCCGGCGATTCTAAAACCTTCTTCGCATCATCAGTGGAAGGGCACGGCAGCGGGAGATCACCGTTCCTTTGCAGCGGTGACTCGTTCTGGTGCTGGATCTGCCATGGCGTACCAGTATAATCGTGGAGGTGATCGTGGAGGTCGTTTCCCTTCGAGACCCAACTTCCCGCCGAGCAGGCCTGTTGGTGGTTATCCAGCGACGGCGGCGGCATCGGTGGACAGAGCAAGAACGGTCTTCGCCCTTGGTGAGGGGTCGCGGGATCTGGAAGATTCCAACATGAGAGGGCGTGAGCAGATCCGCCGGGAAGCTCGAGGAGGTTTCAGCAACAACAACTACCCAAGATCCAGGAGCAATGAACCTTCCCGTGGCGGCTGCGACTTCCGGGGAGGTAACCCTAATAGCTTGGGTGCTATCGCACCACGTGAGCGTGTCTCCTGTGATTTTGCATGAACTGGTGGTGGTAATCGTGATAGATTAGCCCATCGATCCGAGATGCGAGATGCGGACTCTGATAGCTCTGCTGATGAGCGAGCTTATCCTAGTCAGGTGTAGATTAATCCCAGGCGCATGAATACCCCTAGCCTATCCTCTGCTGCTGCGTCTAATGCTCATGTGCATGCGCCTGAGCAATCTGATAGGGTTAGGTTTGAGCCTGTGGATGAGAACCGTGATAGTGAAAGAGATGCTGCTCGAACGGTCCAATTTAGAGAGAACCAGAATCAAGTTGTGGATATTGATCTGATTTGCAGGCTCTGTGGTGCAAATCATGACGCTAATTTGGTTTTCTCTGACCCCAGGCCTTGGGAGCTCGCGGCCCCCTTTGTGGGCGCAGCTGTGCCTAATGGGGGATTCTTTGTAATTCCAGAGATTCGAAACCCTGCACCCATGAAGGAAATTCATCAAGCTGTTGTTGAAATTTTGCAGGGGGATGTGTCCTCGAGGCAGATTGAAGAGGAATTCACTCAGTGGGCAGGTAACATGTCCAATTGTAGATGGTACGCGAAGCAGATGTCTGCAAATAAATTCTTGATGTGTTTCCCAAGTTCTAGAGACATTGATGCTTGGATTAATTTTGGCAAAATTAACATGAGAACACTTCCTTCTGTGGTGTTACAGTTTGATTATTGGCTTCCAGGCTA
This sequence comes from Alopecurus myosuroides, assembly GCA_028641055.1. Taxonomy (NCBI): domain Eukaryota; kingdom Viridiplantae; phylum Streptophyta; class Magnoliopsida; order Poales; family Poaceae; genus Alopecurus; species Alopecurus myosuroides. The sequence goes on from CM054061.1 coordinate 98,230,196, forward strand.
TGGGGTTGTGGCTGAACTTGACATTGCTTGGTTTCAAGTTAGGGGCATACCTCTTGAAAATACAAACTGCCCAACTGTTTCCTCTGCAGGCAGTCTGGTGGGTAGAACACTGTCAGTTGATAGACACAGTATGAATAATGTGGACTATGTTAGAATCCTTATTGGCAACCTTGATGTGTCTTTGGTCCCTCCTGTTGTTCCAAATGTGAATATTGGAGGAGCTTTCTATGATCTGGAATTCACTAGAGAGATTGCCAGAAACAAACAGTGATAAGAAAGGAGAGTGGAGAAAACATTTATCCAAGATTCCAGGGGCTGATCTGGATCCTGTGGTTGAATCTCCTTTGAGTTCAAGCAGGGATGAGAGTTTAAATAGTCTATCCATGGAGGGAGTGGAATCTGCAGGCTCTGATGAACTCACTCAGGTTCACAACTCAAAGGTTGTTATAACTGAATTGCTTGCAAGTCCTGATCTGAGGGGTAAGTCTTTGGATAGGGCCAAGCCCTCTGTGCTGGCTGTCCCAACTCCTGACCAACCTGCTCCTTCCAGGGGAAGTTCCAGGATTCAATCTGGAGCAAATGCTAATGCCCCAATCTTAAAGAAGGCCATGGAGTACTTGGAATCCAGAGACAAGAAAGAAGGTAAGATAGTTGGGTCATCTATTAATTCCTTTTCTGTTTTGTCTGATGATTACATTGTTCATAAAGCACTTGAGATAGGCATTGATGTTTCCTCTTTATCCTTGCAATCAATTAATATGCTTAGAGATTTAGAAATTGCTAGGAATATGTTGAATGGTAAAAAAAGAGAGAGTGGTGAAGGAAGCTGTGTGTAATAATAATAGTAATTGTGCTACAATTGTTGAGGAAGAGGGATTTTGTTCCTCTGACAATCCTTGTGATAAACTAGAGTATGGGGAGAAGGAACCTCTTTGTGATGGCTTTACTACTGTTATTTCTAGAAAATCAAAGAGGAATTCTAAGAAAAATTCAGGAGGAAATCTTCTGGTCAAGGGGTACCCCTTGGTGGTACTAGAACCCCCTCTAGGATTAGTACTAATCACCCTTGGAGTGATGTAGTAACTGGTCCTAGAACTAGGAGTAAATCTAGCAAAACACAATGATTGGAGCTTTCTTAAATAGTAGAGGTGTGGGCAAGACAGGTTTTTCTTTTTCCCTTAGAGACTTGATTAGGGAACATAATTTGGATTTTATTGGAATACAAGAAACTATGAATAAAAAAATTGATTGTTCCTTTGGAGGAAATTTGATCCCTATAACTCATTTACTTGGAATTGGTCCCCCTCTGTGGGAAGGTCTGGTGGATTATTGTGTGGCATTAAATCCTCTAGATTTAATGTTGTTTCTTCTGATGTTGGAAGATATCATGTGTTGGAAAATGTGTTTGACAGGAGAAGCAGTATGAATTTATGTCTTGTAGTGGTTTATGGTGCTGCTCAGGATGAGTTTAAAGACTCCTTTCTTGATGAACTTACCGCTATCTGTGTTAGGTTAACTTTGCCTACAATCATTGGTGGGGATTTTAATATTTTAAGATTTGCAAATGAGAAAAATAAGGATGGTGGGATTTCTAGATTTTCATCAAGGTTCAATCAAATTATTGTCTCTTTATGTTTAAGGGAGGTAGATATGTCAGGTGGCCAATATACTTGGACAAATGGACAGGTGATTCCTACCCTGAAAAAGTTGGATAGGGTTCTCATGAATAACGCTTTGGAAGCTTGCTTCCCCTTGACCCAGGTGAGAAAGATTCCTAGGATAATGTCTGATCATAATCCTCTCATGTTAGATACTGGGGAAGTTTTGGAAAATAGATTTAAGGAGTTCAGATTTGAGAAAAGTTGGATCAATCATCCTGAGTTCCAGAGCAGAGTGGCTGCTGCTTGGAATTCCTCTGTAGATGCCACTGACAGTATTGGTATTGTCCAGGCAAAACTCAAAAATGTTAAGAAGAGTTTAAAAGGCTGGGGTGCAAATTTTAGGGGAGATAGTATTCAAAAGAAAAAACAATTAACTGCTGAGTTGGAAAATCTGGAACAACTTGAGGAGGATGGTTTGCTCACTGGGGAGCAGTATGTGAGGAAAAGCTGGATCCAGAAGGATTTGCTTCATATTCTTGAGGAGGAGGAAAAGTTTTGATTTGGTAGAACTAGTCAGAACTGGCTACTTCAAGGTGATCTCAACACTGCATACTTTCATAGAATTGCTAATGGTAGGAGAAGGAAAACAACCTTGTACTCGCTTTCCTATACTGGGGGTATGGTGCAAGGGACTACTGCCCTCATTGAACATGCTACTGAATACTATAAATCCCTTTTTGGTCATGGGCCCATTTGTGAAATTTTGTTGGATGATAATGTGTGGAGGGAGGATGAGAAACTTTCTGCCAGTGACTTGGCTGCTTTGGATGTCCCCTTTGAGGAAAACGAGGTTAAGTGTGCTCTTGACCAAATGGTTTGCAACAAAGCACCAGGCCCTGATGGGATTCCTGTTGAATTCTATTAGGCATGCTGGCCGTTGATTAAAAAAGACATCATGAGATTTTTCTTTGATTGGTTTGGGGGGAGATTACCTTTATATAGATTGAATTTTGGGATGATTATTCTATTACAAAAATCTCCTGATGCAGAAACAATTCAGAAATATAGACCCATCTGCTTGTTACAGGTTTTATATAAGATTCTGACAAAAGTAGTGACCTGTAGATTAGAACCATTTATGTCCAAATTAATTTCACCCTGTCAAAATGCTTTTATCAAAGGTAGAAATATTATGGATGGTGTGGTATCCTTACATGAAATAATTCATGAGGCCAGGATTAAAAAACAACAGGGTCTGGTACTTAAATTGGATTTTGAGAAGGCTTATGATAAGGTAGATTGGGTTTTTTTATTAAGAACAATTACTCAAAAAGGGTTTAATGAAAAGTGGAGAAATCTCATCCAGCGCATTGTTCATAATGGGACCCTTTGTGTCAAAATCAATAATATGAGAAGAAAGGATTTTGCTAGTCACAGAGGTGTGAGACAAGGGGATCCCTTGTCACCTTTTCTTTTTAACCTTGCAGCTGAGAACTTATCTAAAATGATCTTACAAGCTCAACAGACAGGTTTGATAGTTGGTCTGGTACCTCATTTGATTGTTAATGGGGTGGCTATCCTACAATATGCTGATGATACCATCTTACTCATCCAAGATGTGATGGAACAAGCAACACATTTGAAACTTATTTTATTCATGTTTGAGGCTATGTCAGGTCTAAAAATCAACTTTGAGAAAAGTGAGGTTATGATGGTACTTAAAGATGTTATTAAGTGTTTGCAGTATGGTGAGATGTTTGGGTGTCAGTTGGGTGATTGGCCAATTAAATACCTGTGATCCCTGTTAGTGGCTCTAGACTTCATGTGGATGAGTTGGTTGGGGTTTCTGACAAATTAAAGATGAAATTGGATGGTTGGGTTGGAAACAACTCCTCCTTGGGAGGAAGGGTAACTCTCATACAGTCCTCCCTGGGGGGGGGGGGGACTTCTATCTACATTATGTCCATGTATCTGTTACCTCTATCAAATCTAGAGGTTATGACAAAAATCATCAGGAGGTTCTTATGGCAAGGGGTTGGGGATAAGAAAAAATACTTTATGGTCAAATGGCAAGCAATTTGTAGGCCTAGGAAAAAAGGGGGCTTAGGGATCAAAAATCTGAAGATCCAGAATATTTGTTTGCTTTGCAAATGGTGGTGGAGATTGGAATCAGGTGATGGTTTATGACAACAACTGGTGAGGAATAAATATAAAATTGATCAAGGTATTTGGTTTATTAAACCTAAGCAAAATGATTCCCCTGTGTGGAAAGATTTGCTCAAGGTTAGGAAGTTTTATTTGATGGGCAGGAAGATGTGTGTCCAGAGTGGGAATGAAACTAGCTTTTGGTTTGATGCTTGGTTAGGAGACTCCCCTTTGTGTGAGATCTTTCCTGGGTTGTTGGAGATCTGCAATAATCAAAACTACTCTGTTAAAGATATGCATGCTTCAGGATGGGCCTTCTCCTTTAGAAGATGGCTGTCTCCTGACCTACAAATTCAGATGAACAAGTTAAAAAGTGCACTAAGTATTGTTGCCCTGGGTGGTGGGAGAGACACCCGAAAATGGAAATTTACTAAAAATGGAGTGTTCTCGGTCAAATCTCAGTATAATAAACTCTCTTCTGCCGGACCTGATAGATCCTTCAGACACCTGTGGAAAGCTAAAATCCCCTTAGAATCAAAATCTGGTTGTGGTTGATTTGGCATAATGCAATTGCAACTAAAGATAATATGATTAAAAGAAATTGGTCGGGTAGTCCTGTTTGTAGATTCTGTCACGATAATGAATCTATAATTCATTTGTTTTTTGAATGTCCAGCAGCTAGTTTTGTTTGGAGTTCACTCTGCAAGGCCATTGGGGCCAGAGCCAGACCCGTTGGTTTTTCTCACTATTTTTGGTGGATTTCAAGTTTTTTCCCTGGCAAAACTAATTTGCATGTGGTTGGGATTGCGGCTTTGTGCTGGGCAATCTGGAAGCTGCGTAATCGTGCTTGTTTCGAAGGGAAACTAATATCATCTCCTGTTGAGATGGTTTGTTATATGAATGTTTTTCTTCGTTATTGGGCAGGATTACAGAATGATGCTGACAAGAAGTCGTTGGTTGATGGGGCTGACCGTATCGAGGAAGTTGCTGTCAGGCCTTATGCAGCGACCTCGTCTAGGTCTTCAAGCAGGACAACTGTGAACCAGGTGGTGGATGAAGACGAAGGAGAATATAACTGATGTTGTTGTGCTTGTGTTTCTGAGAGAGAGAAGTGAAGAAGGATGATGCAGAGAAAAAGAATAAAGCTAAAGTTGTTGTTTTGCTGGGTTGCTGCGACCGGTGGCCTTGGGTGTTGTTGGTTTCAGTTGAGGAAAACTTTATCCCTGCCTTTTGTTGGGTGGCTTTATTTCCCAGGTGAACTTTGTGTCTTGGGGTGCCTCTCTCCCCCAAGCTATTGTAATAGGGTCGCTAAAACATTAACATTGCGTCCCGGTTGGTTGCTAGTTTTTTCTTTCCTTTCTCTACCTCTCCCTGGTTTGTTTTCCTTGGTGATGTAAGAAACCTTGTTCTGATATGCGAGTAATGGAACCCGGCTCCTCTTGGGGAAGCGTATGTAAAAAAAAGTTAGTACTACGTAGTAGGCTTGGTCCATCGGTTAATCAGGGATGTGCATGTATTACCTAAAAGCAATATAATCGTACCGGTTTGGGTCTGAAGATCTAATTCTCTAAAGGGCTGAAGCTACAGTTTGTAGCAAAAGGATCCGGTAGACTAGTACCGATAAAGAATGATCTTTCTTTTGTTGCTAACTCACACCACATCCTTGGCATTCAAATTTCGAACTTGAAATGCAGCAGTGGTAAGAGTGAATACCTGTCAGTACTGATACTAATGAATTGGAGCAGTAATAACTGCCTGAAACATCAGGCACTGATAAGCTTAAGTAAACCAGAAAAAATGCAGGCTCTTCACCAATTTGGTGGTTTGGTTCCCCCTGGAATAGACAACAGCTATGTGAGTTGCCATAAGATTGATGGAGCAATCTGCAGTTCACGTGAGCAATAAACTAGAAGCGCTTGAAAGTCCAACAGCCATGCATGGCAATGACCTGCCAATTGGTGTCTGAACTAATAAAGTTGAGAAAAGTCCAAAGAGAAATTGAAGTAGTGTCAGACGAAAGAATCCCGAATTATGAGATCAAACCAGATACCAGCTGTGTCGGATTGCGACAATGCGAGTGATTTCTTAGCATAGCCATGTGTCACAGCAGCCAGTACTAACTCTAGTATCAGAGGTAAGGTGCCATGTTCAGATAGTACCAACCCTTTTGCCAAACCAACAAGATGTGTGGTATCAGTCAGTGCAACTGAGAAGGCGATATCAGAAATTCGTGCTTCAACCCCCACCCATCTTATTTCTCTGAATGATGAAGTAGCTGAAGATATATTCTTTGTTGTTTTTGGAAGAAAGAAGTACCATCTGAAGATTTCAGGACAGGATCAGCTAAGCCAGGAGGTTACGGTAATGTCATTAACGACGGGCGGTGGCAGGCTGACAGGACGGCCCACCCACTGACGGACTAGTGGATATACAAATTTTCAGATAAAAAGAACGTCAAGCGACTTGAATCCCGCATTAATTTCGTGAATCTTTCCTGGAGGAGTCACGCGAACCAAGGTCAAAACCACACATGCGCGTGCAGACATGCAGTGACCTCCACGGGTTTCAGAGTCCTTTAACTGTCTGTCCACTAGTGGTAACCCGTTGACAAATTGATCGTACCCCCACTCGCGCGCTCTCGGCCACCGGATCCATCCAAAACATCCACGACGGTTCCCGGGTCCCGGCGCGCTCGGATCGGGCGCCGATGGATCGATGCCCGAGCTTTAGCCCGTCTCGAGAGAACATGTTCCGGTGGCCGGATAGGAAGCTCCGCCGTTCGCCGATCCCCGTGCATCCATTAATCGTTGCACCGATCCCAGGAGCGCGTCAGAGGGCATCTCACGGTGATCAAAGCGGCTTAGCCCGGATCACCATGTTTGAACTCTCGATCGGCGCTCCGGCGCGAGAAAAGATGTTTCGAGCCTCGCGAAGCCGTGCGTGGCGGCATTAATCGTCGCACGATCCCGATGCCTCGGGCAATCAAAGGCTGTCAGAGCGGGAGCGGGAGCGGCAGCGCATCTCTCAGAGCAAGTACAATAAGCTTACGTAAGCGGGCTATAAGGATTAGAATAATACTTTTGTGATGACATGGAAGAGAGAGAAGAGGAGAGAGAAGGGGAGTGGGCTCTCATGCAAGAGCTAGCTGCAGCACGTGCTCCTAGGCACCTTGTGAGAGTGAGAGGTGGGCCATGTATCAATAAAGTAACCCATTTTTATAGCTCACTATTGTACATGTTGACTCTATAGTTGGCTATAGGTGACGTGTCAATTTCTTATAGCCAGCTGCTAGCTCTACTATTGAACTTGCTCTCACGCTGATCAAGAGAGGTGGGAGGAGGCGCTCCCCGAATATGCACTGCTTCAGCCCAGATCACCATGTTTGAACCTCTGCGGGCTCGGATCTCAAACTTGCTCAAAGCTTCGAAATTTGAACTGTACTCTGCTAGTTGTAGTAATCTCGATTAATTCTCGAACTTGCGGTTGTAGCGATCTTCGGTGGAGATCATCATCCAGCTTCCGAACCACAGAGACCACCCACGGGCGCACGTGGTTGCGTGATGGTCGCGCTGGGTCGTCCTTACCGCGCCGCGCAAGGCAAAAATGGCGGGCGCCAGTGGGAACATTTCTTATTGTGGCATGGCTTTTCTGTACTTGATGAGGCTAGGAAGCGGGGGCTGGCCACTGGACAGATATGATTGCGTGTTTCTTTTTCAGTTTTAGTATGTCCCAACTTGGAATGCGGCTAGCTCAACCAATGAAGTGCTACAAAAGGAAGCACGCTAGCAGGGCAGCGAAATGAACATGTTAGTACGAAGTATCTTTTTCATTTGATCTTCTACTGGTAGGTGTTTCCATATTTATGAGGGCCTCTTTGCATTGCATTGCATTGCATTGCAGAATTTTTCAAACGATAGGAGTGGGAAAAACAAAACATAGAATTAAGATGACACATGCACTTCAATTTCTACAACATTCTAAAACATAGGAATTTTGTAAACTATGCATTTGGATGGTGCACAACAAACAAACACATGAGCTTTGCAAGAGTGTCGTGGTGGTGTCACGGCAGATGCCATAGGATGGCTAAAGATGTGGGGACGATGGACGCTGGAGGTGTCCGGGGAGGGATCACGCGACGAGTAGCCGCGTGAGGTAAGATCCACACAACACAAACAACACGATGTACCCAGGTTCAGGGCCCTCGTGAGGAGGTAAAACCCCTACTCCTGCCTTTCTCTATGTATTACGATGTCTCTCCGAGTAGGTACAATACAAATGATATCGCTACCGAGTAGCCCCTTGCCCCTCTCCGAGTAGAGCTAGGTCAAGAACTTAGGGTTTCTAGGGTTCCCAGGGAGCAACTGTTAGCCTCTATGGGAGCATATGAGAGCGTGTCTCGCGCAGGAGGCGGCGGGGCACCTTATATACATGGTGCCCAGCCGGATACGTCCAAATCTAGACAAGTGTCGACATAGTGTGCACACTGTCCTTTCTCCGAGTACCCGCTGACAGCTTTGGTCGTTGGTCTTGGCTGCTTCTGTAAAGTCGTTGGGCAAAACTAGGGGACAGACTGGTATCACTGTACCTAGTCACAGAGTAGGCCCCCCTTATCCTGCCACCGACTGCTTCCATGCTGTCACTGTCAGGCAGGCCGTCCCCACGTGAACAGTAGTTCGAATGCTGCCAAGTACGGACCCAGGATACGTGGGATCCTGTGTCAGAACGGCTCCTTTGACTTCCTGCCCGAGTAGTTTCCCGCCAAATGTTCCCGCCAATTGTACTCGGGCCAAACCTTCTACTCGACAGGGTAGAAACTGATTGATATCTCCTTCTGGCCATCTTGAGGTGAGACCGAGTAGCAGTCGACCGGGTAGCGAGTACCCGGTAGTCGGCTACTCGACCAAACCTCTCTTCTGTAAGCGGCCTCTACCACCTGTCTTTACCCTACTCGGGGGTAACCCCCCGACAGCAGTCCCCGAAGCTGGTTGAGTCTTGCGAACTTGTTCACTAGGCTCTGCCAGCTTAAAACCAGCCTTTGTATCTCAGCCATCGAACCTCAAGATGACCGATTAGGTCCTCCGAGTAGCTATCCGGAAAGTATCTTGGGTTTCCTTTTCCGAGTAGCACTTGCTTTCTACTCTGTATCCGAGTAAAAAGACTTAGCGAAAAATCGCAAACTGAGCCTCTGCAGCGCAGAGCAACATCCAGCCTTTCACGCAGGCACTGCCCACGTGTCGAGCATCCACGACCTTGTCGTTTGGTTGCCCAGGACACGACGCCACGTGTCCAGTTTTCACGCCGTGGGCCCACCGGCCGTCATGTCCCATCACGCGCAATTACTGGCCACGATCTGAAGGTGGGATCAAATGCGGCCGTTACGCGCGCAGCCCGCGCTTGTGTGCGTTTCTAGCCGGCCACAGGACCCACCACATGCCACAGTCGATCCCACTACCGCGGTGGTAACGGTAACACCGCGAGGGAGATATAAATACCCCCGCGGTAACTTCCTTTTCTTCTTCCCTGCTCTTTTCCCCTTCTGCCTCTTGTCCTTCTTCTCCACCGAGCCCTCCGCCGCCGCGCAAGCTTCCGCGCCGCCGCGGACTCACTCCACCGAGCACCTCCACTCGAGAATCATCCACTCCTCCCACTCGCGACGATGGCCAAGGCTAGCTGGGCGGGTTCCTCCGTCACCAAGGCCAATCTCGCCTGGCTCGTGACCAGCAGAAGGGTTCCCCCCGGCGTGGAGTGCCGGGCACCCGACGACGAGGTCGTGCCAACTCCGCAGGACGGCGAGCGGGTGGTCTTCATGTCGCACTTCGAGCGCGGCTTTGGACTGCCCGCCTCCGACTTTCTGCGCAAATTCCTCGACCACTTCGGGCTGCAGATGCACCATCTGCCGCCCAACGCGGTCGTCTTCCTCGCCTACCACGCCGTGGTCTGCGAGGCTTTCCTCGGCATCAGGCCTACGACTGATACGTGGCTCAGGTACTTCAATCTCCGCCAACAATCTGTCGGGAAGAAAGACGGTGCAGGTATCGGCCGCGCCACCGACACGGGCTGTGCCATGATGGTGCAGCGGACGGGTACGAACCATCCCCGCATCCAGGGGCTGGACTCCTGCCGAATGTGGCAGCAGACCTTCTTCTACGTCAAGAACGTCCCCGCCACGGAAGGAGGTGTGGTTGATGATCGAATCAACCTGCCCGCTTGGAGGAACCGTGCTCCACTCGGGTCGAACTGGAAGGAGAAGCCCACCATCGACGAAATCGCCGTCGAGATAGAAGACAGACTCGGCGAGTTGAAGAAGCTGGGCCTCAAGAACGACGACCCGGTGGTATGCTGGATCAAGCGCCGAGTACTCCCTCTGCAGGAGCGCTGCCATCTCATGTGTTACATGGGAGGCCCGCGCGACTGCACCAGGACCACCACCATCGAAATCGACGACGCGGATGTTGCCTATCATGCCAGGAACATGCTGAAGACAAGCCTCACCGAGAAGTGGCGGTATGGTTTCGTCCCATACAGCCGTACGCAGCCGATTGCCCGGGTACGCTGTTCTTACTCTGCTTTCGCCTCTGCTTCCCGAGTAGATAACCTCCCTTTCCGCCCCGACTAGCAATCACCTGTCGCACCGAGTATAACACTTAGTCGACTCGCACTTAGGCTCAGTATGCTTTGTGTTTGCACGCCTATCCGGGTAGAAAACTTGAAAAACTGCATAGGCTTAGTGTGCTTTGTGTCTGCACGCCTGTCCAAGTAGGATACTTAGAAAAGTGCATAGGCTTAGTGTGCTTTGTGTTTGCACGCCTACCCGAGTAGAGTTCCATCCTGCTACTCGGTTGACTTATGATCCTTCTCTGTCTTTCAGACTCTTACTCGACAGCTGATTGAGAGTCGCGAAGTTTTCGAGGACAACTGGTTCGCCGATCGCGAGGAGGATGACATGCTGCCCTCTGACGACGCGGAACAGAGCAGCCCCGTTCCTGACAAGCGCGATGCTCTCCGCACTTGGTCGGATGAAGGCTCTCACGGTATTGTTATTTTCATCTTGTTTGCTTCTGAGAAACACCAACCCCTTGCACCGCTGTTCCTGATTCTTCCTTCTTCTCCTTTGAACTTCTCAGATGAGGCCGCTGCGGAGAGGGACGACGAGGATGAGGGCGAGAACGAGGGCGATGCGCCCCTCGTCGTCCAACCTTTGTCTACTGCCCCTCCCGAAACCCGCAAGCGGACTGGGAGCGAAGCGCAGGCACCTCCAGCCAAGAAGAGGAAGCCCGCCGAGAAGGAGGAGGCCGCCGAGAAGAAGAAGAAAGTTACTGTCAAGAAACCCCGACGACAGCTTAAATCCACCAATGCGTGAGTTCTCTTCTCGTTTGCCCTCCTTCTCGCGTAGTACTGATTTCTCCCAAATCTTCTTCCAATCCCTGATCTCTTTCTTCTCTGCAGTCCTGCCATGGACGCGAACGCAGCCCTCGCGTCCGACCAAGCCCAGAAGAAACCAGTACCTCTGGTTAACCTGGACGATGATGATGAGGATCGCGACGCCAATGCTGCTGCTGCCAATCCAGCACAAGGAGCAGCGTCAGAACCAGCAGCACAAGACACCGCCGTCCACGACGAGAGACCCCCTTCTCCTCCGGCTAGCAACGCCGAGGAGAACCAAGAACAAGAAATGCAAGACGCCGCCGCCCTTGAGCGGCCAGAAGTAGAACGGGAGCAGCCCACCACGGAGGTTGCTGCACAAGAGAACACCACCGCCGAGCAGCTGACGACAGACGACACCGCCGCGGATGCTACCGTAGCAGATGTCTACCCCCTGCCAGGCAGCGCACCGAGTGGTGTTCTGCCAGGAGCTGCAGCGGCGCCACCAACTGCGCAAGGCCCTACGCCACCGACTGCGCAAGGCCCTACACCACCAACTTCCTCCTCGTCTCCACAGAGCAAGGATACCTCCAGCCCTCCTGGGCGAGCAGCCAAGCAACAGGCCCTTGATGCTCTGAGGGATTACTGTTCCAAGAAAGGCCTTTCTGAGAAGGAGACTGCCGATAAGGTGGCTGCTGAGGAGGCCAAGGCCAAGGAGGAGGCCGCCGAGAAGGTCAAAGCTGAGAAAGAAGCTGCTGAGAGAGCCAAGGCCGAGCAGAAGAAGGCCAGGGCTGAGCAGAAGAAGGCCGAGAAGCAAGCTGCCGAGAAAGCAGTCGCCGAGAAGGCCAAGGCCAAGACTGACGGGAAGAAACCCGAGGATGTCGAGAAGCAGGAAATCGAGAAGGAGCAAATAAAGAAGAGGGCCAGAGACCAAGGCGCATCCGCAGGCGGAGCACTCGTGATCCGCGACTCCGGCCCGATTCCTGCTGCGCTCTCTGCGGGCGCTCGCGCTGCTGGCCAGCCTTGCTACCCGGAGTATATGATTGAGGTTAGCCACCAACATAGCATCGGCTTCCCTCCCCAAGATAAAGCTGTAGCTATTCAGAAGGGGAGGAAAGCTGTAGCCAGGAATACTCCTCCCTTCGATCCAGCCCAGAACAAACCCGTCAATATTGCTTCTCGGGGAGCCCAAGACAAGCCAATAACCTCCAAGGGTCTTGAGCAGGTACTGGACACTGTCGGCTACATCAGCGCCAAGTGGGACAGCGGGGTTCTCGGAGAGGAGAAGTGGCACGGCTTGACCCTTGGCTCCGTCGACCACTACCGCGTGGAGTGGAACAAGATCGACCTGGGACACCAGCCCATGTCCGTCTCCACCGATACCGCAACCCTCGCAGCCAAGATGTTCTTGCACCGCAAGAACGCCGAAGATATCGAACAGAGCTACGCAGTAAGTCTTTTTGCCTTTTCCGAGTTGAATTTTCTTCTCTTCTACTCGCCTTTCTTCTTTCTTACCATCACCCCCAGTCCCCGAGATTTGGGTCGAGTAGGTGGATACTCTCCGAGTAGCCTCCTACTCGGGCCGAATCTTCTCTGCTTTGCCTAACTCATTTTCTTCTCGGTTTTCAGGATAGCGTTCTTAAGCGGACCAACTTATACCGCATCCTTCTCTGGAATCACTCCATCGCCAGGAGGCGAATTGCTGCGCTGGAGAAGGAGAAGTTAGCTGCTGAGGCCGCGAGCAAAAATGCAAACGACAGCACCCAACAGCTGGCCGAAGTGCAAGGTACACGCTTAGCCACGCGGTTTCTGCGTTTTATGTTTACGCCCGCTTCTGCTTTCTCACGCGCTAACCTTTTCTTCTCTGCAGACAAACTGAAGGCCTTGGCCGATGAGCATGAGAAATGCCGCACTTTCGTGGCGAACGCCGAGGCCACCATAAAGAAACTTGAAGGTGAGTTTGCTGTTTATTCGGTGTGTCCTTGAACTCGGTTCTTCTCTGCCCGTTTACTGACCTCATCTTATCTTTTCGCAGAAGATTATAAGTCGTTTGCTGAGGCGCACCAAGATTGCGTCAAGCCAGTGGAGGTGGAGAAGCAGCTATCCGACCAGGCCATTACTCTGGTGAAGGACCACACCACCGAGATGGAGAAGCTGCAGCTCCAGCTTCAGAATGCACTCCAAGATGCCGTGAAGATTGGCGCCGAGAGGGACACGGCCATCGCCGAGAAAGCCAAGGCCGAGACCACTTTCAAGGCCAAGGAGAGGGCCCTCGAGGCTGAATGCGAGACTCTGAAGAAGACCAATGCTGATCTTTTCGCTCAGATGGACACCCTGCGCCAGATCCAATCAAAGCACATTAGCAACGAGGAATCTTGGAGAACCAAGCTGCAGCAGCTGCGCCGCCAACTGATCGGTAAGTTCTTTTCTTCATTGCATCTTTTCTTCTCGGTCTTATTCCTTCTCGGCTTCCTTTTTTCTTTCTCGATTTTTGATCTTGCCACTTGCTATTTCAGATATCTGGCCTCGTCTTGAGTCTACCTCTGCGCCCTCGATAGCCAAGGCCCGAGCAGTTCGCCTTTCGCTGGGTGAGCCGATTGACACCAGGGCTGATATCGAGGACAGCTTGCAGGTGCTCAAAGGTTACTTCGAACAGCTGGCCGGCTGCGGGACTGATTTGATGCATGCGGGCTTTGAGCTCCACCGGCTGTTCTGGCCTCATGATCCTGAGCCAAAAAGCATGCGGGAGCTCGCCCTCAAGCTGGAGAACGTGAAGGCCGAGTTGAAAAAGTGGCGAGCCTCCGGAGCCCGTGCTGGTGCGGACGTGATGCTTCTCTGCATTGCGTCCTGGTATGAAAACCTGGACATGCAGCTCATCCGCGGGAAGCGCAATAACTCCAAGTGGGAGACTGATGCCGATAGCGTGGCCTTGCGCAAGCAGATTGCATATGATGTCGCAGAATGCGCCGAGACGGAGGTCTACATCGATGGCGTCCCCGAACCCGACACCGAGTACGAGGACGACGAAGATGATGACGACGAGGAAGAACTTGGTGACTTCTTCGAATCTCCCAAGGGCAAGGCCGGGAAGGGAAAGGCCACCGTCGTCGCGAGTAGCGACGAAGACGAAGGGGCGCACATCGACAGCGAGCCACTCGACTTCGGCACCTCCTCAGGTGCTGCTCTCGACGACACGGTGCCCCCTCCTGGCCACGCTTCCTGCTCCTCCTCGGCTCCAGGACCCGTCTCGGTGGCTACGGCCACTTCCGAGCAGGCGGCCACCCAGGAGGATGCCGAGATGGAGGAATCCGCCGCCGTGCAGACGGAGGTGGATGCCGCCCACGCCAACACCGAAGGAACAACCGCCACGACTGCCACCGAAGAGGCTGCTGCAAGGACCGCCGCCGAGGAAGCATCTGCCAAGGCCAGCGCCGAGAACAACGCCTCCTCATCTTGAAGCAACCTGCAATCTTTTCTTTCACTTGAACACTTTATCAGATCCCCGGAATGCCGGGAGCAGATGTAACAGACTACCTTTATCTTGCTTGCTACTCAGTTTTTATGCCCACTTTGTTTATGTTGTCATTAATCAATTTGAGCGACACTAGCTTAATGCCGAGTTGTGTTTCCATGCGAGTCCCCGAGTAGCATTTCTTATTCACCCTGTCTTTTCATCTCAGCTCTACCTGCGACTTGTCGCTTGTTTGGTATTCGAGTCACAAGAATCAAGGAACAAGGCTGCAAATACTTAGCCGCTAGAAACAATCATGAGAACGCAGCCCACCACTTAGCCGAGAAGACGAAAACGGGGAACAAAAAGTAACCGACAATCTACTCGGTTCCTGCACTCTTTCTTCCTTAGCGATTTTCGTGTGCTCATTGACCTTTTGCTTGTTCTCTTGCTTGCCATGAAGCCGGGTTTCGGACAGCAGCGAAGTCGAAGAGTTGGCATATAGGTTTAAACACAGTACTCAATGCACTTTTGAGTTTTGAAGTGGAGCAACCGAATAGACAAAAGAACAAGCCAAGTAAGAAAAACACTTAGAGCCATCTTGGACGAGGGCAGTCCCCGAGAACAATTTTAGATTGCAGAGTAGAATTTCAACTCGGATGAAAGGGTACATACACATCTTTGCTCACGAATGAAAACGACGAAGTAGAGCTACATTCCAGGGACGCTTGGTTTCCTCTCCAGCTTTATCTGCCCTGTTCGCCTGCGATGGGCGCACATCTACAAGATAGTACGCGTCATTGTGCAGCGCTTTGCTCACAATGAAGGGCCCTTCCCATGGGGGAGACAACTTGTGCATCCCGGCCGTGCGCTGCACAAGCCTAAGGACCATGTCTCCTTCTCGAAAAACCCTTGGGTTCACCTTTCGGCTATGATAGCGCCGCAGGTTTTGCTGGTAGATAGCCGAACGTGACAGAGTCAGCTCTCTTGCTTCTTCAAGCAGGTCAACGTCGTCTTCTCGAGCTTCTCTCGCCTCCACCTCAGTGTAGAGGGCTACTCGGGGGGAGTCATGCTCTAAGTCTATTGGCAACACGGCCTCAGCCCCGTATACCAAGAAGAATGGCGTGTAGCCGGTTGACCGGTTAGGGGTAGTCCTTAGACTCCACAACACCGCTGGCAACTCTTCTAGCCAACACCCGGGTGTTTTCAGCAACGGCTCAATCAGCCTTGGCTTGATGCCTGCCAGTACCATCCCATTTGCTCTCTCAACTTGCCCATTGGAGGCAGGGTGCGCGACTGACGCAACGTCTAGTCGGATATGCTTATCTCTGCAGAATCGCACCATTGCCCCCTCTGCAAAGTTGGTGCCATTGTCGGTGATGATACTGTGTGGGTAGCCATATCTCATAATCACATCCTTCACAAACTTCACAGCTGTGACCCCATCGCACTTCCGAATAGGTTTCACCTCGATCCACTTGGTGAACTTGTCCACCATGACCAAGATATGAGTCATATTGCCTTTAGCCGGCTTGAAAGGACCAACCATATCCAAGCACCAGACAGCAAATGGCCACGTGATAGGAATTGTTTTCAACTCGGAAGCTGGCATGTGAATCTTACTCGCGAACATCTGGCAGCCGGCGCACTTCCTCACAATATCCTCAGCTTGCTGCAATGCAGTGAGCCAGTAGAAGCCATGCCGAAAAGCTTTCTTGACTAAAGCCCGAGAAGATGCGTGATGCCCACATTCCCCTTGATGTATTTCCACCAGGATTTCTTCTCCTTCCTCTGGGCTCACACAACGTTGCAACACACCAGTGGCACTTCTCTTGTGCAGTGCATCTCGGACTATGGTGTAGCCCTTGGACCTTCTCTGAATCTGCCTCGCAGTCACCTCATCTTCAGGTAAAGTGCCGTCCCTTAGAAAGGATAATATGGGCATCGCCCAACTCGGTGTCTCCCGCACGGGAAACACTGGTTCGTCCATTTCCATTGGGACAGGCTCTGGTGGTTGCACAGGAAGAGTAGGAGCGCTTCTCTGCAGCCCAGACCGATTGGCGAGAACTTCTTCAATGAATGCAACAGCTTCTGGGTTGAGGGCGGCAGTCCCCGAGTAAGGAATGGCAGTCCCCGGGTAGGGAGTGGCAGTCCCCGAGTAGAGAGTGGCAGTCCCCGGGTAAGGAATGGCAGTCCCCGAGTAAGGAATGGCAGTCCCCGAGTAGGGAGTGGCAGTCCCCGAGTAGAGAGTGGCAGTCCCCGGGTAAGGAATGGCAGTCCCCGAGTAAGGAATGGCAGTCCCCGAGTATAGGACGGCAGTCCCCGGATTTCCTGCAGCACTCTCCCAGTCAATCTCCATTGGGTCAGATTCCTCACTTGGCAGAGAAGGGACAAAGATGGATTCCGAGTTGGGGGAAGGCTTGATGGATGGCTTCCTCAAATGCTCCAAGGCAATCCCTGCCGGGATGGACTGCCGAGAAGATCCCAACTTGGACAGCTCATCTGCTGCTTCGTTCTCTGCTCGGTGAATGTGCTGGAACTCACAGCCTTCGAAAAACCCAGTCATTGACTGCACCAGGAAGCGATACGACGCCATGTTGGCATCCAAAGCATCCCAGGTACCTGAGACTTGCTGCACCACCAGATCTGAGTCGCCATAGCAGATAATGCGCTGCACACCAACCTCCTTTGCTACTCGCAAACCATGCACCACTGCCTCGTACTCGGCTACATTGTTGGATGCCTTGAAATGGATCTGCAACACATACTTGAGCTGATCCCGCTTGGGTGATGTAAGCACAACGCCAGCACCAAGGCCTTCTTTCACCTTTGAGCCATCAAAGTGCATCTTCCAATAGTTGGAAACTGGAGCAGGAGGTTCATATTGCATCTCGGCCCAGTCCACAAGAAATTCCGCCAGTACCTGAGACTTGATTGCTTCTCTTCTCGTATACGCGGGAGCGTACGCGGCTAGCTCAATTGCCCACTTGGCTACTCTGCCACTCGCCTCCTTGTTTCCCATGATGTCCGAGATGGGAGCAGAGCTCACAACAGTGATGGGATGCTCCTGGAAATAATGTTTCAGCTTCCTGGCGCCCAGGTACACACCATATGTCATCTTCTGGTAGTGAGGATAGTTTTGCTTGGAACTGGACAGCACTTCACTGAGATAATAGACTGGGCGCTGCACACTCTTGCCTTCTTCTTCTCGCTCCACCACTATCACCACGCTGACTACTCGGTTAGTCGCGGCAATGTACAGCAGCATAGGCTCCTTGGGTAGCGGACTAGCCAAGACGGGAGCGCTAGCCAGCATTGCTTTCAGCTCATTGAATGCCACATCCGCTTGCGGAGTCCAGACAAACTTGTCGCTTTTCTTCATCAGCTGGTACAGAGGCAAAGCCTTCTCGCCCATCCGGCCAAGAAAGCGGCTCAGAGATGCCAGACAACCCGTGAATTTCTGCACATCCTTCAATGATCTCGGCAAAGACATGCTCTCAATAGCTTTTATCTTAGACGGATTGGCTTCAATGCCCCGACTAGAAACCAGGAAACCGAGTAGCTTTCCAGCTGGTACACCAAAGGTACACTTACTCGGATTCAGTTTCATTTTGTACCTGCGTAGGTTAGCAAAGGTTTCCTCCAGGTCGGCAAGCAGAGTATGTGTTTTATTCGTTTTGATGACAATGTCATCTACGTACACCTGCACATTCTTGCCGAGCTGGTCGTGCAAGCATTTCTGCATGCATCTCTGATAGGTTGCACCCGCATTCCTCAGGCCAAAACACATGACACGATAGCAATAAGCCCCGTACGGGGTAATGAAAGCAGTCTTTATTTGATCAGCAGGGTTGAGTGCAATCTGGTGGAAACCAGAGTAAGCATCTATGAAAGACAACAGTTCACAGCCGGCAGTGGAATCGATCACCTGATCGATGCGAGGTAGCGGGAAGGGATCCTTGGGGCATGCTTTGTTCAAGTCGGTGTAGTCGACGCACATGCGCCATGCAGTGGCAGCCTTGGGATCTTCCTTTTTCTTCTCGACCATGACCGGGTTGGCCAACCAGTCCGGGTGCAGCACTTCCATGATGAAGTTACTGATCAGCAGCTTGGTGATTTGATCACCGATGGCCTTCCTTCTCTCATCCCTGAAGCGGCGTAAAGCCTGCTTCACGGGCTTGGCGTCAGGACGCACATGCAAAGAGTGCTCAACCAACTCCCTCGGGACTCCTGGTAGATCTTCATTGGTCCAGGCGAACACGTCCCGATTCTCACGGAGGAAGTGGATGAGCGCGCTTTCCTATTTCTCCGCCAACCCGGCACCAATGATGGCCACGCGCTCCGGGAACTCGGGGTCAACCTGAACTGTCTTGGTCTCCTTGGCCGCTTGGAAAGCAGTACCATGCTGAGTACTCGGCACACCTTGTGCGCCAGCTTGTGCGGACTGAGCCATGGCCACCACCTCGTACATCTTCTTCTTCTCGGCAGCAATCACCATCGATTCTGCCAGCTGAGAGCTAGCAAGGGCACACTCCATGGACTTCTTGTAATCTCCCGAGATAGTGATAATGCCATTGGGCCCGGGGATCTTCATCTTCAGGTAAGCCACATGAGTGGAGGCCATGAACTTGCTCAGAGCAGGCCTGCCGAGTAGAGCATGATAGGGGCTCTGATGATCCACCACTTCAAACTGCAGGCGCTCAGTGCGGCAGTTCTCCCGAGTGCCGAATAGCACATCAATCCACACTCGGCCAATCGGGTTGCAGGAGATCCCGGGCACAATGCCATGGAAAGTGGTCTTGCTAGGCAGCATCATGTTCTCGGCCAGGCCAAGCTTCTCGAGTGTGTCCTTGTACACAATGTTGATGTTGCTGCCGTTGTCGATCAGCACCTTGCTGAATCTCACATTCTTCTCGGGGCCCAGGAAGGTGGGATCCAGCACCAAGGCATAGGTACCCGGATTGGGCATCACCTTGGGGTGATCTGCCCGAGTCCACCTGATCTCCTGGTCGCACCAGTACATGTAGTGAGGGACAGCCGGAATCACTGCATTGACCTCCATGGCCCGCCTGTGCTGTGACTGCTTGTCGACTGCCTCGGAAGTGAAGATCATATAGCTCTCATGGTGCTCTTGGTACTGGTTAGGGCCATTGCCCCCGTTGCTGCCATTGTTACCGTTGTTGTTTCCCTGATAGTTGTTGTTGCCTCTGTTGTTGTTGTTGCGGTTGTAGTTGTTGTTGTTGTTGCGGTATCTCTCGTTGTTGAAGTTCTGGTTGGCTCCTAAAGCCACCTGGTTGACATTTTCTCTTCTCGGATAGACTGGCGGTCGAGTTGCGGGAGCGCGAGTAGGCTGAACAGTAGCATTGGCAGCTGGCAGAGGAGGAGGAGGAGGCAAGCCATCACTCTTGATCACATCCCACCACTCGCACTGCCGAGTAGTGTGGTTCGCAGGCCTTGAGGGGTGGTGAGTGTGAAAGCTGCATGGACCATCCTTCATGTCATCGAAGACAAACTTCTTCGGCTGCTCGGAGTTCCCGCTACCCGACTGCGCAGTGCGGAACGGTTTCTTGTTGCCTTGGCCCTGGTTCTGGTTCTGCCCATAGGCTCCAGCAGGTTTCTGCCTTTGGCCACCACCGCCTCCGACATTTACTGCATTCACCTCTTCGGGATCATACCGAGTATCTACTCGGCGCTTGTTGCGGAACTCGTTGCGCTTGCTGCTGTTGAAGTTTCTTCTCGGCTCGGAGGAGTCCATCAATGGCTGAGTGGGATCGCCGAGTGCGTACTGATCAGCAATCTTGATGGTCTCGGCCAAGGTGTTCGGCATCTCCCTCTGCAATCTCTGCCAAAGCATGCTGCCATGTCGGCAACCCTGCGCAAACCAAGTGATGGCCTGCGCTTCATTCACACCCTCACAGGTGTTCCTCAGGGTGCTCCACCGAGTAAGGTACTCGCGGTCCGTCTCGTCTTCTCGCTGCCGGCAAGCCGACAACTGCTGTGGCCTATTCGGCCTCTTGTACGTACTCGTGAAGTTGCTGATGAAGGCATCCGAGAAGTCCAGCCAGCAGTTAATGCTGTTCTTGGGCAAGTTGTTGAGCCAAGTGCGAGCTGGACCCTCTAGCATCTGCGGCACATAGCGTACCGCCCATCTCCTGTTGCCATTCGCGATATGGACCGCGGTGACGTAGTCGTTGAGCCAATCTTCAGGCTTGGTGCTACCATTGTAGCTCTTGGTGCCTCTCGCGAGCTGAAAGCCCTTCACGGACGGCTCGTTCATGATGCGCGGGCCAAAGCACTCGGGGCCAGGAGGACCCGTGCTCTCAAGCCGCGCCGACAAGCTGATACGGTCCAGCTGGTGCCTTGCATCTCCAGGCGCCAACACGCGCTCACCCACACGGTCATGGATGTCATAACCAGCCATCTCCATAGCCGAGTAGCCATCATCATACCTATCCACCTGCATGGCCGCAGGCTGTTCCACCGGGTTGGCGACTGGTGCCACTGGGCGCGGCTGCTGCCTCTGCCGAGTAGGCGGAGCTGCGGGTTGCCGAGAAGTACCCGGACGTGCGGCTTCTCGGACACGGCTTTGAGCTTGATGGGCTTGAGAGCCTGCTCTTGCAGCGTTGTGTTCCTGCCCGGGCTGCTGCGGCACAGCAACCTGTTTCGCGGCAGCAGCCGGGTCATACACCTGCATTTGCCTGTCTCTACCCGTACGCCCGCTGCGGCTCTTCTCGCGGCTAGGATGCGGATATGAGGCTTGATCGTTAGATCTAGCCGCGTGCGAGTGAACCACCTGCGAAGCTCCAGCTCCCGGGTTGGCCTTCCGGAACTCCTCGTTCTGCCTGGCGGCCTCCAGCACCAGCTCGCCGAGCCTCTCCTGCTGCCTGCGACGTGCCTCTCCCTCTAGGCGCGGCAACTCGGCAGCCACAGCTTGCGCAGCTCGCAGCGTCTTGGCGGGCGTGCTGTACCTCGGCCTTGTGAAGGTGTTCGCGGTAGCGGACTGCGCGGGCTCCTCCGCAACAGTCGCCATCTCGGCGCCCAGGTTGCGCCGCGTAGCGCCCACTCTGCTGGGCCTCCTGGCGACTGGCGTGAAGCCGTGTGCCTTGTTGTACTCGAGCTGGTCCAGGCTCAGCTCCAACCTGATCTTCTCCAACTCCGCCTGCTCGGCGAGCAGCTCCTGGCGTTGCCGCTCGAGCTGCTCCCGCGCGGCTAGGAGCTCAACGTCGGTGGGCGTGGGCATGCCGGTTCGCGCGGCAGACGCGGGAATGACCGTAGACGTGGAAGGTGGCAGGTTGCTCTCCTTCTCGTAGGGCCGGTGGGTCCTGCCACCAGCGGGCGGATCGTCAACCTCCTCGACGACGGCCGCAGCGCCAGTAGCAGCTGCGCCAGCGTTTGCCGCCAAGCCCGTCACCATCACCTCCGCGCAGCACGCAGAGCTGCATGCGGGCCTTCCGCGAGCAGCAACAACCGCGGGAGGATCCTCCGCGTCGTGCACCAGCTCGGGGTAGGTGTCGTTGGCGACGGTGGCGACGTAGACGAGGTGAGAGCCGAAGGAGATCACGGAGCCGCCCTCCGGCATGGCCGCGCCGCCGAAACAGCCGGCGTTGTCGGTGACGAAGTCGAAGGAGCCGAATCTGTGGACAAGGCCACAAACTACACGCTCCGCTGATGAAGATCCCGTCCGAACAGAAACTCCAGCCAGCGCCGCTGGTTGCCCCACGGTGGGCGCCAACTGTCGTGGTGGTGTCACGGCAGATGCCATAGGATGGCTAAAGATGTGGGGACGATGGACGCTGGAGGTGTCCGGGGAGGGATCACGCGACGAGTAGCCGCGTGAGGTAAGATCCACACAACACAAACAACACGATGTACCCAGGTTCAGGGCCCTCGTGAGGAGGTAAAACCCCTACTCCTGCCTTTCTCTATGTATTACGATGTCTCTCCGAGTAGGTACAATACAAATGATATCGCTACCGAGTAGCCCCTTGCCCCTCTCCGAGTAGAGCTAGGTCAAGAACTTAGGGTTTCTAGGGTTCCCAGGGAGCAACTGTTAGCCTCTATGGGAGCATATGAGAGCGTGTCTCGCGCAGGAGGCGGCGGGGCACCTTATATACATGGTGCCCAGCCGGATACGTCCAAATCTAGACAAGTGTCGACATAGTGTGCACACTGTCCTTTCTCCGAGTACCCGCTGACAGCTTTGGTCGTTGGTCTTGGCTGCTTCTGTAAAGTCGTTGGGCAAAACTAGGGGACAGACTGGTATCACTGTACCTAGTCACAGAGTAGGCCCCCCTTATCCTGCCACCGACTGCTTCCATGCTGTCACTGTCAGGCAGGCCGTCCCCACGTGAACAGTAGTTCGAATGCTGCCAAGTACGGACCCAGGATACGTGGGATCCTGTGTCAGAACGGCTCCTTTGACTTCCTGCCCGAGTAGTTTCCCGCCAAATGTTCCCGCCAATTGTACTCGGGCCAAACCTTCTACTCGACAGGGTAGAAACTGATTGATATCTCCTTCTGGCCATCTTGAGGTGAGACCGAGTAGCAGTCGACCGGGTAGCGAGTACCCGGTAGTCGGCTACTCGACCAAACCTCTCTTCTGTAAGCGGCCTCTACCACCTGTCTTTACCCTACTCGGGGGTAACCCCCCGACAAAGAGTAAGGAGAAAGAGTAGAGAGAGAATAGAGCATGAGTGCATTCTACTTTGCAAAGGTAAAATAAAATAAGAATTGAACTCATGTGTAGATTGTCATGGAATAGGGGCATAGGAATAGATTCCTTAGAAATTTGGTGGGCTCAATCTTATGTTCCAAAGGCATTCCATGGGAAAATAAATTATGGATTGGAATACTCCCAAATTCCTATGAAATTCCTGCGGTCCAAAGCGGCCCTGAATTCTTTTATGAAAACCACACAAGAAAAAAGAGAGTAAAACACATTCTTATGCTACTCTCGAATACTGAATCAGGGTCCTATTTGACGTTAAGCGACGAGGGTAGAAGGTTGTAATGGTCGTCTACTACCTCAGGACCGAGTCGCGCGTAATTTCCCCTATCTTTAATCCCTAACCCTATAGTCGTTTCTCCTCTCAAATCCTAATCAAAGTGCATCGTCCCCTCTCGCCCGGAGCCGCTGGCGCATCGTCGTTTCGTCGCCATGGCCTCCACAAGCATAACGCATTTCGCTCTCCGCTGCATGTACCCCTCCATTCCATTCATCCCTGCCCAGATCCTGGTCGCCTGGTGAGGTAGGTCGTCTCAGGCACGGCGAATCGTGACGGTTAAATCTTCTACAAGTGCGCCAAGCATGGAGTAGGTCCTCAAACTCTAATGGAGGTTTTTTGTTGTTGATAAAATTTGAATCCGGTGTGTTAGAATCGAAATCATCGTCATCAGGAAGTGGAGAACCCTTTTATCCTTCTTATTCTTTCTCAAAGATACAACTCTTCTTGCTTCTAGTCCTCATGATAACAACAAATAACTTAAACAACAATTGGACCATCATCTATTTGACTTGTTGTATTATCTGTTTGGGTGCTTTTAGTCTTTGCAGAGTGATGACAAAAGGTAATTCAATAACTAGGAACCGAGCTATATCATCCAAATTTGTGGCCCTTTTAGATGTATCATGATTAATATACAAATTAAGGAAATGGTGCTCAGTTGTCTCAAAAGGTTTCATTTCCGGTGTGTACTCTTCACTCCTTACCTGCTTGAAACCATTCGGACAAAATAGGTGCACGGTAATCAGAAATTCATATTGGCTCCCGAGCTCACATGGTTCTGCCTAATTAAAAAAACAAAAAAAAAATAGTAAAACATTTCAATAAAAAACTTAAAAAATGCCAATAAACATATACATGTTTACTAGATACAGGCCAATTTTCGTAATGAAATGTCATTTTTGTGCCCGTGCAAAAAATAAAAATCAGTGAAAAATGTGGTTCAAAAATATAGTTTTTAGAGCAGTTTTTTTTCTGCATAGGCAACTATAAATATCATTTTATCACAAAACAATTCACGGATATGTTAAATTTGTATATGTTGGTTGGGATTTTTTGTCAGATTTTTAAAAATGTTTTAATATTTTTAATTTTTTAATTAAGCAGGAGCATATGAGTTGAGGGTCTAAAACACCTCCCCCCTCCCATAATAATGTATCTTTAATCTTCCTTCCATCTCATACACAATGTCCTCCATAATATTCTCAATGAGAAGGGGTGACCATGTCGCTGTGCCTACATACTCATAATGTATCACATCACCATTGACAGAGCTCATGATAATACCAGTAACTTGAAAATAGTCCATATGGTTGATTTCTTCCCAGAAAGAATTGCTACGAACCAACAATCCTTCATATCCCTCTCAAATATTGCACTGAATCGAACAGAAAAAAATACCAATGTTGTGTTTGGTTGCACAGAATTCATCTCTGAATTGAATTGGCAATACAATACCAAATCAACGATTTCAATGGAATACCACAATTGTTGTTTGGATGCGCGTGGTATTCATCTACAGAATCGAAAGAGCAATGGAATTCTAAAACCTGTTTGGATGCACATTGTGTGGAATTGAAAGTTTTTTCACATAACAATTTTTTTTCACCAAGATCGACCCTCACAGTGATGCTTCAATCCGTGATTTTGAGGGAAAATTGTCGAATTAAAGTAGCTACTGTGGTAGAAGAGGTTGAGGCGAGTTTGGGGGTGGGGGCGGACTGACCATAAGGTCGCCGAAGTTGGCCGGCGGCGAGCTTTGGTGGCGGCGAATCAAGGCGCGCGGTGCGGGCATGATGCGGAGGGGAAGAGGAAAAAAGGAGGGGTCCGGGAGGATCCTGTGGTCACCAGGAGCGTCGTGGAGGGGTCGAGGAGGCCGGGGAGGGCTCGCCGGCGACGGGAGCTTGGAAGGAAGGCGGCGCGGCCGGCGGGAGAGATGGCCTCGATTAGGGCGTGTGAGGCCGTCCCGGCTCCTCTGCTTGCTCGAGGCGGGGCTGTGGAAGACGGCGGTGCTTCGTGCGTGCTCGGAATGGCGCGGGATAGCTCCAACCGGCGGCGATGTGTGTCGGCGGCCGGCGGACCTAGGGCTTCGTCGCGCGCAGGCGCGTTGTAGAGCGAGAGAGAGGGAGAGAGGCATGGGAAGGAAGAGCGAGAGGAGGGCGTCCCGGTGCACTTATCCGCGGGGACCGGCAGGCACTTATCCGCGGGGACCGGCAGGCAACGGCGGCGGAGCTCCTCTCTTCTCTGTGCGGGACGGAGCGAGCGAAGCGTTGTGCGGGACGGCTCCAATTCAGAGAGAATACGGAGGTCGTGAGGTCTGAAATGGCGAACAGGTAAGTTAGGCGCGCGCGGGTGTGGGCTCGGAATTGGACTACAATTCCACGGACCAATACCAAGGACAACCAAACGGCAGAATTGGGCCCTCAATTCCAGATTTACCAATTCAGAGATGAATTCTGTGCAACCAAACACAGCATAACAGAAATCCTACCCCAAAAAACCGCCAAACCCCACCACAACAAGCATTGTCTACTACTACTAACAATCAACATAAACGATATAAACTAGCAAAAAACATGATATTTTGTACAAGATTGAGCCAATATTGGGTCTCACCTCAGAAGAAGGATCTTCCTCATGCCACCGTCACGGAGACATTGCCGCCTCGTGAACCACCACAGAAGCGTCACACTGGGCACTCGCCACCCGCATGTCGCTGAATACCACCACCAACCTCCTCTCTCCCCCTAACCCCCCCCTCCTAAATCTGATCCCGTCGGGGACGAACGGGGTCTTGTGAGTGGAGGTAGGGATGATTGTAGATAGCTTCATACTTTGGGAGTTTTCGCAAAAATACACGGCAACGTTTCTGCTAGGTGGCCTGACATATGGGGTCCATAGCAACACCACATCATCGCTAGCAATGACCGTCGATGGACACTGATACATATATCAATATCGCAAATCATGTATTACCATGGATGGTGACCAAGGCAGCCCTCGGGGACAAGTTCCGAGAATGCATTTTACTCCACAAAACATAGAAAACGGGTTCAATTATGACAAAATTTGTATAATAACTAGTAATCACCAACGTGTTTGTCGCGTGAATTTAATTTGGTACATAAACATGTAAAATGCAACCAGCCAGTCCATAAACTTGGGCTAGCAGGCTATGTCGACGGCTAAGCAGGTGCTGAGGGCAGCCGTCGGTCTAGTTTCACCTAAGCCGACGGCCAAACTTGTGTCGAGGGCGGCCATCGGTACCTATTAGTCTACGCCGACTACCATCGTTGTACCGACGGCCACGTTGTCGGGTTGGCCTTCCAGCTATCTACGCCGACGGCCCTGATAAATTACCGTTAGCGTATACTTTGGCCGTCGGCACATGGTGCCATTCATGTAGTGGTACCTGTATTCCATGTATGGTGACCAAGGCGGGCCTCGAGGACAAGTTCCGGGAATGCATTTTACTCCCCCCCCCCCCCCACACACCACAAATAAAATGAAAAACTGGTTCAATTCTAATGAAATTTGTATAATAACCAATAACCACCAACGTGTTTGTCGTGTGAATTCAATTTGGTACATAAACCTGTAAAATGCAACCAGACAGTTCATAAACTTGGTATGCGCCATACTTTTGGTCCAAACATTGCGAGCGAGCTAACAACACTCATGTGGCATGCCATGCTGGCAAATGGCCAACGTTGTGAATAAATTTACCAACACTAATAGCGTGAATTTGACATTGCTGGATCCATTACAAAAATGTACTCTTGCGATGTATTAATACGTTTTTAAAATTTGAGGCAGCATATTTGTCATAGAAATTGACGATCAAAACATGCTGATACACACATTTTAAATATTTCTTAGGAGTTTGTTGTTGTTGACCATGATTATGCTATGGGTCGCTGCCTCCTACCGGGAGCATACCACACGCAGACGTAAGCAGATAATTAAGCGGCGGCCCCGGCGCCGACGGCGCAAGGGATCGCCAAGCAAAACGCCGCGCGGCGCCGCCCCCACTCCGCGGCCCCGGCACGGACACCGCCGTGCCATGCCCCCTCGTCCTCGTGTCCCTGTGCGCAGCCAATCCGCAGGGCCAGACCGGACGCAAGCGAGAAGGCGAGCACTGTTCGGAACCCGGGATTCTTCCTCGATTCTCGCCAAAAGTGAACTGTTCCCTGTGATCATTTTTTTTTTTTTGCATTCCAGCTAGGCGTGCAAAAAGTAAACATTCAGCGAGTTCCTTGGTTATTTTTTATCAGGCCAAAGTATTAAATTAGCTAGCTACTAGTAGTAGGATTACCGGCTGGTTGGTACACATGGGAACATCATTTTCTTAGAACAAGGTTACATGCACGGCAAGATTTGCAGATAACTGCGTGTCATGACAGTATCCTCAAGAATCAAAGATGTGGACGCTGATCGCACGGGATATATGCTCCCTCCGTCCTTAAATAAGTGTACGTTTTCCTTTTATGTAAGTCAATTATTTTATAATTTGATTAACTTTATTAGAAAATGTAATAATATTTATGATACTAAATTGATATTGTTATGTCTGTTTTAAAATATACTTTTATAATATATTGATTTTATATCGTATATATTGATGTTATTTTGTATAAAGTTGGTCAAAGTTTAAAAAATTTAATCAAGACCAATTCTAAAGGTACACTTATTCAGCATGGAGGAGTACATAGACAGGCATACATACATGCCTCAGCATTTATGCAAAGTTTCAAACGTGAGCTCTGCCCCTATTACCAATTAAAAAAAGCACACAAAAAAGAAAGAAAAAAATTAAAGGGGGCACGCGGCCTCCGTGACCGGCGGCGTAGCGCAGGTGTAGAGAAAATGACAAATAACCACCACATTTGCGCTCGAGTTGTCACCTAACCACCGTTTTCGGGCGAAATGACAAAGAGCATCGCGTTTCGGGGGAAAAGGGTGACGCAGAGCACCATTTTTCCTTGATAGCTCGATTTAGGCAGCATAACAACATTTCTCAGAGTCGTGGCCCACTGTCATGCCTACATGGAAAGGGGAGAGGACCCTGGCACCCTGGAAACAGCCGCTCTCCAACACTCTCTCACCATGACGCTCGAGTAGCTCGCCTGCCGGCCACCGTCACCCATCCCGGCGGCCAAATAAAGCTCTGAGCCTCTCCAACCTGTCCTTAAGCTCCGTAGCACCGCGCTGATGTCTTGAACTGAAGAAAACATGCCGGAGACCATCAAGACGACGCCACGATCCCAGTTTCCTCGCCACTGTATGGCGGATGCCGCGGCAAAATTATTCACCATCAACGCGCCTCAGCTTGCTCCGTCACCTTCCCCGCCTCCGCGACCATCCCGCCTACCAGCTAGACAAGATCTTGTCGATCTGAGCTTCCTATAGCAACCTCCCAGACACGGTCGTGCTCCAGCGTCCGCCATTGATGTCAGCCACCAAGCTCCGGTCTACCCCGACTCCCGTGGCTACACCAACGCCCTCTGGTGAGCATCTTCTCCCCCTCCTCTCTCTTCTACTCCTCGCTCGCTCTCGAGCTCCACGGACATGGACCGGTCGCGTCGCTATCGTTTGGCCGCCACACATCTCGCACACAGAGATCTGGTCGCGCCGCTGCCGTTTGTTCGCCGCCGTCGCAGTTCCCCACCTCGTCTCCAATGCGTCGACCGCGAGGCCGGCCTGCCTTGCTCGTGTGACGCCCACGCCGCTCCGTCAGCCTCGGGCCACACCGTCCGATCTCACCCGCGTCACTGAGCTGGCCGAAGGCCCGAGCCGTGCGCATATCGTGGACGCGGATGCCTGGCACGGGTGCTGCCGCCGGTGACTGTGCCGTCCCGTCGGGACGAGTCCGGCGGTCCGACCGCCATCGACCACGTCCCCACGCATGGTCGCCTTGCTGCCGCCGCCGGGGAGCTGCCAACTGTGGTATTGGACGAGCTGGACAGGGGCATGGAGTTCGCGGTCGTCGGCACATTCTTGTAGAGGACGCAAACCCAGAAACATACGGAGGGCGCATGGCTGCGGCCGACTGCGCAGACGCGGCCTGCGCAGTCCGCTTACGGCGGCTCAAGCGGCGCCGTACCGCGAGTCAACCTGTGTGTGCTCATGCACACACAATTGAGTCAGAGACAAATGGGCCCCATCATATTTTTAGCCGGTCAAACAATAACTACGACGAGTATTTGACAAGTCAACACTTACATGTGGGACCGAGTCGTTATATTGCTGTTAGGCTGAACAGATTACATAATCAGTGCTCCGCGTCACAGTTCTCCCCCGAAATGCGATGCTCTTTGTCATTTTCCCCGAAAACGGTGGTTAGCTGACAACTCGACCGCAAATGTGGTGGTTATGTGTCATTTTCTCGCAGGTGTAGGTGCGTCGCACGTCGGTGTGTTGATGATTCGGAGGTTGATACGGAGGCATCCGAGAGCATGTGACGCCTCGTACGTTCGGCGCTAGTAGTATGCTCTTGGACCGTACGCGAAAGGCAGCTATGCGCATGTGGAAAGCAGGGGATTGTTTCTCCTGTAGGCCGGGGCTGACTACTAGGGCGATCCCTTCCATCCTAATACTGGTATTGGATTTTTTTTAAATGGAAATATATAAAAACAAATGTTCAACCGTCTCATCAGATTAACAAAAAAAAAATAGTACATCCTTTACAACAGCCCGTTGTCTTTTAACCAAGTTGTCTTTATGGAATAAAACTTGATGTTGAAGAAACCACATGAAAACTTTTATTTTTAGCAGTACTTTCAGTTTCCAAGTTATTTGCGCAAGTATGGGGGTATGCCCATGCATATAAGAGCAGCTCTAACAGTGCCTGTAAACGCCAAACTAAAAACACGGTTTTCAGTTCACGTTTTCTCTGTTTTGAGGGTTCGTGATGGAGGGGGGCGTAGCAAAGCCCGTAAACGAAAGCTGTCTAATGGTAAATTATAAAATTCGCGGGAATAGATACCGACGAACACTTGCAATTCGTCATAGAACTCGAACACAAACGATTGTAATAACAGATAATTAATAAGCGGCGATGAACCCGTACACTAGTAGGGCCAAAATGCCCGACGCCGTCTTCTTCGCCGGGGCTTGTTCTTCTCCCTCCGTCGCGCAGTCTTCAGTCGGAGTTGGAGTCGTCGTCGTCGAGGGAGGACTCGCGGATGGAGGAGGTCACCTGCTGCACGAACTAGGACACCGCACCGACGTCCCACTCCTGCTCCTTCTGCTACAGCTCCTCGTCCGCACGGAGGGCGCGCTGCAGCTGGTGCTCGTTGAAGTCATCGACGTGCCGCTAGTAGCGGCGGCACGGAGTCGCCTGAGCGGAGGCTCCTCTGGATCCCTAATTAGAGGAGGTCCTCCTCGGTCTCCATGGGCCCCTGCTCCTCTGGAGCCTCGTTGTGGGAGCTGTTGTCCTCCATGAGGGCCTACAACACCGTCGCATGTGACCGCGGGGGGACAACTTCGATCGCGACCAGGTCCAGGCCCTACCAGAGCGACGGAGGCGTCACGCCATTGCCGGCCAGGCCTCCGTGGACGAGGCCGCGCTGGTCGATGCGAGGCACGACCTCGCTCGACGGCGGTGGTGTGGGGAGGGGAGGGGAGAGGTGAAGGGGTTGCCGTTGAAGGAGCCGAAGGGGTTGTTGTTGGGCTCCATCGCGGAAAGAGAGCAGCGGGCGGGGGGGGGGGGGGGGGGAGGGTGAAGGCGGCGGGACGACAACTGAATCGCTCGCCGGAGCTACGCAAGCCGAAGGAGGGATTGCGGCGGAGGCTAGGGTTGAAAAGGGCGTGACCTAAGAACTACCCGGGAACCCGTACATATAGCGGCTGGTGGGAGAGATTCTCGGCCCCCTGAGTCGCGTTCTCATGCGAGGGCGCGTTTACGGGTGCTGCTAAGGCCTAGAACCGGACGAAACCCGTAAAGTCGCCGGAATTTTTACGGGTTTGGCCTTTTTACGGCCTCGGCTAGAGTTGCTCTTATCCGTATACATGGACTTGACTGAAAGCACGTCATTAGAAGCCAACTTCAATCAGAATGTATCCAGTTCGTTTGTGAGAGTAACCTCCATTAATTTGGCGACAAGATCTTTTCAAGCTGTCCACTTGTCTCCCGTTAAATTCCTTCTAAACTCAATATCAAAGAATTTTGAGAGAGAACATGCACCACCAATACATTTTTATATCTATCTATATTGAATTGGATGGATACTGTACGGTCTTGGATTAATTGACTTATCATATTCTCGAAAATGGATATGAGAGGCTTGTGCCTACGTACTATAAAACGGAATCCGCCCCGACCTTCAAGATTTGTACTACATGCGAGCTACAGCTACCACGTACAAGGACGCCCCTGCAGCAAGGTGAAGGTGCTCAGGACCACGCCTACGCAGGTTCAGGGAATGAGTCACCTCTGTATGGCTGTCTTGTAGCACGTGTGCACCATCGTGCCCATGCCCCATGCATGTATCAACTCCTCCAGCCATGCCCAAAGAAAAAAAATCTCCTTTGCCACCAAATAATTTTCTTACAATAAATGTATATTATGCGAGAGCACAAATAAGCACCAAAAACCGCGAAAGGTCGTTTTGGCGACTGCCTATTGGGCAACACTGATCCTTTTTTAAAAAAAAAAATTCAAATATATATATAATTTTCAAAAAAACTGAAACAAAAATATCGATGTGGTCAACAATGCATCTTACGAATATGTAGAATCACAATGCATAATTTTTATATTATGGGCTACACAAGAATGAGAAGATTTAAAAGTGTGTATGCTTAGATCCACATATTTACTCCATCCGTTCTGGTGTATAGGGCACACATAGCAATTCTCTAGACCCTAGATATTCATTCATTGGGGTTTAAATATTACATGCATTGGTGGAGAGAGGTGAACAAAGTCAACCACCCACTAATTAGAAGAGAATTAATGCAAAATATGTCTAAGAGATGAGAATGCATGTTTTTTGTATTGTGCTCTATACACCAGGACGGAGGGAGTACCTTTTTTTATAGCTTGGAATAGTACTAAAGAAGATTTTGCATGTTTGTGAGATACATTAATGACAACATGTAGGATTTTTATTTAGATTTTAAAAAACTTGTAAATATGATTTTTATTTTATTTTCAAATAAAGAGATCCAAAAATCTTCCCTCAACAAAAGTGTGGGTAGGGCTCAGTTTAAGTTTTAGGTCTTTGAATTAAAGGGCAATTGATCACTTGTGATGTCTAATTAACTTGTAGGCATCCTTCTGTGTGGTGTTCTTTTTTTTCTTTCAAGGATAAACGCTACTCGACACCCGTTCATATCAGGTTCTCGTCAGCCATCATCAAAGTCTCCCACCGTTCCAAAATATTTGACTTTCATTTGTCTAACTATAGACGTATCTAAACATATTTTAGTGTATAGATACAACCATATTTGGACAAATGAAAGTCAAGTACTTCAGAAAGGAGGGAGTTTATAGTAATATGATAATGTCGGTCTTGGCAGGCCACCACCATCGACCTTTCCAAGACACTGTCACGGTCTTTATTTTTGCGGATCGGAACATTGTCATAGTCTGTCTGATGTGGTCAACATTGTTCTCTTCTTGAATATTATCCTCATTTTCCTAAAAATAATACTGCAACTTATACTTACTTCGTGATTACATGTTTATAACTGGTTGTATATAAGTTGAACTGAAAAAAGAATAAAACATAATTGGGATGGAAACACCATTTTTCAAATTGCTGAATGGCCAAATGAGACACGAGAATATCACAACTAGTTTCCTTTTTTAAATAGATTTTGTGAGTTACCAAAATATTTCAAACATTTTGTTGATACAAAAAAGGAAAAAACCCCTGTATCATTTTAATATTTTTAGGGGTGAGGTGGGTAAAATAAGTACATGCAGATCCTCATTAGATGTGCAACATACACACATATGATAGTTGAACCGCAAACGACAAATTTGTGCATGGACATCTGTTGTACTAGTCTTTATATACAAAATGCCATACAAATGCCGATGTTACAACATTTTCTATCTATTTTTTTCAAGATCCTTATTCTTTACATAAAGTGGGGGTCCAACTAGTCACGGAAAACCAGTAACCACCGGGCAGGATTAAACACTTATTTTAGAGCACAACACATATTTCTTTAAAAAAATCAAACACCGTATACAAACATGTATACGCGAAACAAACACACAATGCGGTAAGATGTCATGTTACTCTTATAGAAGGAACCCCCAACGAGGTAAATTGCAAACAAGTCCTCATAGATTCCTCTGTATATATCCATTTGATGGTTGTCTGACTCTTACAATCACTAAAAAAATACGCCATGGGTAAGGAGAAAACCCTAGTTGTAGCTTTGTTTTAGTAATCACACGTGTGGTCCATTGCGAAACATGAGCCATTCCCATTGTGGCATGTTGGCTAGGGCAAGCTCTAAACCTCACCAGAGCCCTGAATCTAACCCATCTTCAATGTTATCAAAGAAGAAATGCTGGATCCACAACCCTCAAAGACGTCATAGTGGACATCCCTAAGGATGGAGTGGTGTGTGAAGAATAAAATGCCTCATGCCACTCCAATGAAAGACACTGACGCCTACTCATATCGAGACCGAGGATCTTGGTGACGAATACCTAAACTTTATAGATTTGTCGAGGACGGGAACCGTAGTGTTGAGGAATGTAGGACTGGAGCACTCTTATTGTGTGCCCCATCGCCGTTCTTACCACACACAGAGATGACCGAAACTAAGACAATAGGTCATCGATGCAATTTATACATATCGACACGATGAATCGGGGTCGTCGCCGAAACTAGCACTAAAAATTAAAAGTTATTCCTCTTTGTTCGCCCTTTTATGAAAAGATGGAAGGATAGAGAAGAGAGGGTTGAAGGTTGGGATGGAGATCCCCTGACGTGGTGCACTATGCAGTTGAGTCGCTGACTCGCAGGAACCACAAGACGTGGGATCCACCTGTTAGAGACCGAACGTCAAGAGTAAAACAGGGATAGGCACGTCAGAGGATCCGTGTCCTAAAGGCTGGGGCACCACAATAACATCATTGAACTCTTAAAGTACTACCCAAAATTCCAACTCACTCATCACAAACAGGAAGTCACCATCAATACCATCCAAAAATGTTCAAACCATTCCAACATTCAACTTTACACAAAACATTTCACTCTCACAAGACTCAAAACAAGTTGAAAACAACAAGTCCACATAAACCTAAAGGAGAAAAGAAAAACAAACAAAAACTCCCATTCCTTCCATCCATTCCCTTTTTGCCCTTTCCCTTTCCCCATCCCACGTTCTCTAGCCTCCCCACAGGCCTACACTACTAGAGTACCAGTCGTATCAAAACCACTACTGCGGAGTACTGGATCTCGCAGACTCGCACGCATTTCTCCACCGCCCGCCCACCTGCGCGCGCTATCCCCCGGTGAATGCCACTACCCTCGCCGCCGTCTCCTCCCGCCCTCCCCACCCAGTGAGCGAGCCGCGGCCAATGGCGCGCTCCCGCCGCCCCCAGCCGCCGCCGCAGGCGAGGTCCCCGTCCAGGCCGAAGGAGCCGGAGGCCGTCGCGACCCCGAGGTCCGCCTCCCGTCCCCGCCGCGGCCGCCGGCTGCGGGTCCAGAGCCCCTCCCTCGCCTCCGCGCGCAGAGCGGCCGCCCCGCCGGTCACCCCACCGCTCCGGTGGCCCGGGGACGCCGTCGCCCCGCCTAGCGGTGCCGGCGCGGCCGCGTCGGTGAGGAAGATCGCCGCGGCGCTGTGGCGGGTCCATCCGCCGCAGGCGCCGCCGCGGGAGTCCGGGGAAGCGCGACGACGGTGCGAGGTAGGATTTGTCTCGAGATCCGCGTGGATCTTCCCGCGGCTGCGTCTGAACTGCTGTGGCGTTCTAGGGTTTCATGTGGCCGTGCTTTTGGTGGAATCAACGAGGGAGTAGTTAGGAATTGGGTGGTTTGGTGCGTTTTCTAGTTTTGTCGGTCGTAGGGAGGGCCAACTTGGAACTCTTCTAAATTTTTTGAGCCCATTGTTCTCAAAGCTATGCTGTCTGTGCATCCAATGGGTGTAGGGATCGTGTGTGTTTGGCGCAATTTTTTCTCACAATGTTGTTACCGCGGCACATTGTGTCATCATCACTTACCAAATCGAGGGAAGAGGGATGAAGGCATCGTATGAGGCTAGGGATTTAGAGCTGGAGGTGAAATTTTAGCACCTTGCAGAAATGCGCGTGTTGTGAACCCACAGCTTATCTTGAGTTGGACTTGATCGCATTGCAACGATTAGCAGCTTGGCTGAGTTTAATTTGGTTTAGAAAGAGATATCAGAGTACATTTCTGTACACCAGTCTCTAACAGATATTTTGTTGCGTTTTATGCTTAGATTTTAGCAGGTCCATTTTCTGCATTGATCCAATTGGTGATTGTTTTTGCTCCAGATTGCTTAGTTTGCCATGTATCTCCATCAATTGGGCCCAGGGTTGTCGCATCCCTATATTTCCATTATTATCTACACAGTACTATTATATGGTTGCTCGTGGTCCCTTAGATATAGATGGTGTTAGTGTGACTATCATACCATGTAATGGTGACCAGCTTGTTTTAAACAGTTTTTACGTCATTTGACGTGTAAACTTTGTAATGCACTCTTTCAGTTTGTAGTTTTGAAGTGTTTGTGGTGAGCTAACAAAACGAATTTGCAGCCTAACCCGAAGCCTCTGCATACGCCGGATCGGTGCAATTACTATAAATCTGTCCTGGAAGGGAGGTCAGGAAGAAAGCCTCTTGTCAATGGCAACATTCATGAGGTATATTCCTTGTTCATGAATTTATTACTTAAGAGTACAGCTCACAGCCTTCATTTCTGATGTTGTTTTATTTATCAAATGTTTTTTTATCCTAAATTAGGCGGGAGCCTACTCTCCATCACCTCGAATTGAAATGGAGGTGGCAACCAAGTGGGACCGTCGGTACCTGAACACATTCAGGGATGCTGACTATGATTCCTTTGACCAATATCCAGTGGCTGCTGATGAAGAAGTCTCTGTACTAAAATCAGAGCTTATGCAGGCCCGCAGCCGGATTCATGAGCTTGAAGCTGAGAGTCGGTCTGCAAAGAAGAAGCTTGATCACATGTTAAGGAGCCTTTCTGAGGAAAAGGCTACCTGGAGGAGCAGGGAGCATGATAAGGTTCGAGATATCTTTGATGGTGTTAAAGAGGGTCTGAACCGGGAGAGGAAGAACCGGCAAAGGGCAGAAATGATGAATTCCAAGTTGGCCAGTGAGATATCCGAGTTGAAGTCGGTAGCAAAGCGATACTTGCAGGATTATGAAAAGGAGAGAAAGGCCAGGGAGCTTATGGAGGAGGTGTGTGATGAATTGGCAAAAGAGATTGCGGAAGACAAAGCTGAGGTTGAGGCTCTGAAGAGTGAATCTATGAAGATGAGAGATGAGGTGGAGGAAGAAAAAAAGATGCTGCAGATGGCGGAGGTTTGGCGTGAAGAGAGGGTTCAGATGAAGCTTGTTGATGCAAAACTGACGCTAGACAGCAAGTATTCACAGCTGAGCGACCTTCAGTCTGAGATTGAGGCTTTCCTCAGCTCCCACCGAGGCAATTGCATAGATAAAGAAACAGTAAGGGATGCAGAAAGGCTCAAGGAAGCAATTTGCTCTATGAAGTTTCATGATATCAAGGAGTTCTCTTACAAGCCACCATCTGCTTCAGAGGACATTTTTGCTGTATTTGAGGAGCTCAGACAGAGGGAAGATACCAGTGAGAAGGAGATTGGGCAGTGTAACGGAGATACCCCCATCAGTCATGCAACGAAGATCCACACAGTAAGTCCTGAAACTGACATGTTCCTGGAAAAACCATCAAAGAAGTATTCCCGCCAACCCTGTGCCAGAAATGAAGAGGAAGATGATAGCGGATGGGAGACTGTTAGCCATGTTGATGAGCACGGGTCTAGCAACTCACCAGACGGAAGTGAACCGTCAGTAAACGGTTTCGGTGGACAAAATGGCGGCGCATCAGTGAGCGGAACAACAGACTGCGATGACTGCAGGTCGAACAGTGAGATCAGTGAAGTCTGCTCGACAACGGCAGAGAAGTACCGGAAGAGAGGGTCTTCCTTCGCCAGACTCTGGAGATCGTCGAACGACAACGGCCGTAAGAAGATAGGATCAGAGCTACCGAACGGCAGGCTCTCAAGCGGCAGAATGTCCAACTCCGCCCTTTCGCCCACTCTGAAGGGCAGCGAGGTGTGCACGGTGTCACCAAGCGTGGGCGAGTGGAGCCCAGAGTCGGTGAACCCTCACGTGGTCCGCGCGATGAAAGGGCGCATAGAGTGGCCTCAGGTCGTACAGAAGCACAACCTGAAGTCCAACCTTCTGGAATCGAGAGTCGACGGCCGCAAGCTGCAGCTGCGTCAAGCGTTGAGGCAGAAGATATAGCATTTGTGCTATCCTATGGCTGAACATAGAACGACCTTGCCTGGTCTGGGGGGTTTCTGAACCGGAAGAAGGATCATTTGCATCATTGGCCCTGAAATTTGTGCTATCACTGCCTGTACCTAATTGATGTTCCGATAGCCCTCTACCTCGAGTAGAAAATTCACGACGTCCTTGTAATCAGATGTAATAGCAGTAGTAATCTTCAGTCAATGCATTACTTCATCAAGTTTATAGCTTCTTCCCTAATGGCTGCTTCGTTCCGTTTCTGCTGTTGAAATCTGTCATTCTGTATATTGTAGTACTAGTATAGCTCCATAGCTGGTCCTGGTGACCTTTGTATCTTGGGCTTCGTCTGGACCAAAACTTTGCGGGAGGAAATGGAGGTTAACAAACAAATTTGAGTTGCTATGCATTGTAAGGTCTTGTTTGGTAGGGGTGTATATTTGGGGATTGGTGGGGATTATCCCGGTCTAACCTCAAATCCCTGAAAATCCCCGAAAACCCGTTTGGTACAAGTGTATTTGCAGGGTTTATCCCCACTTTTCCCCAAAATTCCCCCAACCTATAGTGTATTTTTCTCACTATCAAATTCACTCCCTCTAACAAGTGGATTGGAGGGGAAGAGATTTGAGGGGATTGGGTGGAGGCGGGGGTTTCACCCAAACCCTCTAGGGATTATCCCCACTAGTCCCCTAAAATACTCTAGTACCAAACAAGGCCTAAAGGAGGAAGCGTTTGGTAAGATCCTCGTGTGTTCAACAGTTTTGTCAAACGATTTGCGTTTTGGAACAGTAAGCTTGGCAAACGTTAATCAGCATATTGACCAGGAAACAATAAATTTCCACAATTCGCTGCAGAGTTTTTTTGCTTTCTTTTTTCGTGTTTGGTGTTCAGTGCGGTTTTTATCTGTATGCAAAAGAGTCTTTTAGATCCCTGGGAAACATAGCTTGTAGTATTGGTTTTTTGAGTGGAATACTAGCAAAAATGCCCGTGCGTTGCGACGGGGAGAATAAATAAATTTTAAGACGGAAAACCGACACGACCTAAAAAATAATCGATCTTGCATAACCCTACCCTCAGTTCGCCATATTTCAGCTATATCTTTCAACTAAGCACGAAAGGCGGTGATCCAAGCCCCATCATCCACGTCAATTTTCTCGTCTCTCTGGGAGACTTAAGAACATTCGTGGTAGTAAGAACTGGAGTGGCATGAACGTGCGTCGAGACGCCGTGATCACATGGACCCAATTTTTTTGAATTCATGTTGGATTAAAATTTTAAACATGAATGCCAAAAAATTCATTTGTAACTGGACTCTAATGATCTCAAGTGCACTACAATGGTTGGGCATATATGAATCAAAGGTTGAACCACAACAAATGTTAGTATTTAACATGGGCTGAAAAAATTAAATATCCAGCCACAAAATTAGCCAAGAAAATAAGTCAGATAGATGGTTCTTATTGGTTCATGTTGGATAGACTACGTATTATATAAGCATTAAGACGAAAATAAAAGGATATCAAAAGCAGAGGCAGTGCAAAATTTCCATCACCAGACCATATTTTTCATATTTCCCAAAGATCCGTATCATGGCTAAACTTGAAACATAATATGTTTGTTTTCAGTCAGAACATGGTAAGCACGTGACGTGGGCAGCTGAAAGATCGACGGTATCAACAAAATAATAGTATTCTCTATTTGATGGAAGTGACCGGTCATCAATAAATCAAAGAAATGAAAACATGAGAGAAAACAGAAAGAAAGTCGTGTAGAAAAGTCTAAAGCCTTAATCTAATCAACTCGCCATTGGTTTTTGTTCAGACCAATAACTGCCTTTCTATAAAGAAGAGATGCAACCAAGTTTTCTGTACATACACTATTCTTGTGTCATAAAAATGGCCTGATGGCAACCGAGGCACCGAGCCCACACGCTCTGAAAGATGGATGAGCTGAAAGACAATCAATCCCCGGAGCTGAAACCAACGACTTGACTGGGGCGCCTTCCAATCGCAAGAAGATCTTGCTTCTCGAACTGCCACCCCTAAATCAGAGCAACACATGACACGCAGGTGGCAAGCACGGCCAAGCATCTCCCTGCAGCTTTCGAGTGCGGTGGTAGCACTAATGCATGATCGGTTCGTACAAGAGCCTGAGTGTCCGCCCGACGTGGAGGCCAAGCGGCGCTTGCCGACGCCTCCATGCCATCCGGTACAAGTACTGAAGGTCGTGCGTTGCTGAACCACACAGACACCACCAGGAGGACGTAAGTCTTCCGTGCTGCCCGCACAGGACGACAAGCGTCAGGTTCAGCACACCGAGTGGATTCCCGGTGAGGCGTGATAGAGTCGTGTGGCTGAGGTGTCTCGTATGGCCAGTGTAAGGCCTCGCCGGAGGAGCAGTTTGTCGCTGAGGCCCTTCCGCGGTTCCGCCCTTAGCGAAAACCTCTTGGCATGCTGGCGCGTGACGGAATTGACAGTTGACACATGTCTTGTCGGCCGTGCGCTTCACCGTGTTCTCCACTCCAGGTATAAGTACCTCCGATCGGTCACGTTCGGCTGCTATCAAGAAACTTAGGTTGCTCTCGTACCCAGCGTTCCAAGGCAGCTCGATGTGCCAGGCCGGGCGCCGGTGAGTTTCTCGACTTCCACACACAGATCACCCTCGAGAGGGAGGAATCGAGGCGGGAACGGATCCATGTGACTTGCTTCTACATCAGCTTCATCCTCGCAACTAAAAAAAAAACTAAGCCTCTACGTGCTGTAAATTCAATTATTGGATAGGCTGCAGATGGCCACGATGGACATCATTATTGTGTCGACGATGGCCAGACTGTTTCTCAAGTTCCGCACTTTATTTTCCAGATTACATCAAGACCCCTATTCTAAAGTTCAGAGGAGGGCAGCTCGTTCATTATAGGTAGTCATGTCTGCAATGCTTGGAAAATGACCCAAAGACAATCAGGGGATTTCTCCCTAGACTCGAACTTCCATGAAAATTAAGAGGCACCACCTCCCAATCCAACGATTTAAGATTTTTTACCAAAATAGGATAGCCATCTTGGTCTTGTTCATCAGTGCATCATGCATGCAACTATCGCTCGTCCGTTCTGCTTCTCCTACCGTTTCGCCGCCGGTAGCAAGTACTCTGGAGGAAACCCATCGGATCACTTGGCCGAGGACTCCATGGACAACCGGCTCGGACGACGAAACAGACAGCTCCGGAGATGTCTCCCGCCGCTTGACGGGTGGGCGGCGGGTATCGGCAGCGTTCCGCTGCGTTGGGGAAGCTGACACACAGCGCCATGTAAATCGTGTTCCGTCCTTTAGGTGCAGAATTCCTTGACGGATTAACACCATATCGACAGGAGCCTGTAAAGGAAATACCGAGCCGAGGGAGCCACAGTGGAGATCGTGTTTGGGCTATCCAAGTCGGTGGTGCAGGGGTGCTGAGCAAGGTCGGCGATCTTGGATGAGGCACAGCTGAAAGTGACGATAGGGAGCAACCTGGTGTTCATCGCAGGGGAGTTCAAAAGCATGCAATCGTTCATGGACGTGTGGCCGACGGAGGAGCACATCAAGAACGACACGGTGCTGCTGCTCCTCCACCTCCACGGAATTGCTATATTTTCTAAGGTACGCCTCCATGTCGAGTTGCGCCGTCTACTTCTCTTTTTCCCTGCGGGCGCCCGATAGATCGGAGATCCAAATCGAGCAGGTTTAAGTTGGGGTAGGGAGCAACAGACAAGATTGGAATCCTGGGAGAGATCTTAAGATCCAAACCGAGCATGTTTAAGGTGGGGTGGGGAGCAAGAGACAGAATTGGAATCCGGGGGAGAGATCTTAGACGGGGAGCACACAGACGGCAGGGCTCGGGAAGTTTCCACGTGCAACAGCTGACGGACCAAACCAAAGCACCCGACGTACCAAAAAAAACGAACGAAAATTTGAGGGAACAAAGAGGTATAGATAGATAAGGAAGAGATTATTCGTGGCAGGGTGGGTAATTTATGTCAACTTTGGGGGTAGTTTTAATGACTGACCGACCGACCAAGTAACCAACCAGGGAAGCCTTAACGCTTTTATTATTAGGTAAAGATATTTTGGATTGAAAGAGATAGAGAAAACAACATATCCATGAATTAAACCCTTTTTTTTTCTGAGACAATGAATCAAACCCGTCCTTTGTTTTTTTGAGAAACATCAGGCTTACGTCTGCTTCCACTGTCGGGCTACATCACGAGAATTATCGGCCCATGTAATATTTGGGCTTTCTTCAACTGCAGCCGAAACAAACCGAGCATAGCCGCTCAAAACAGAGCGATGCGCCGTGCCGGTAAGGTGCAGCGCTTACCATTAGTCCCACCTCGCGCAGCCAGACCGTGCGGGAGGCGAGGACCTGCTATATAAGTCGACCCTGGGCGCCTGGTAGAAGCATACCTTTCTCGGCCTTTTGGCTAAGATCAAGTGTAGTATCTGTTCTTATCAGTTTAATATCTGATATGTGGTCCAAGTGGCCACAACGATATTAAATTTATTTTTTGTGGGGAGGGCCCGCCACAGTAGATTGCTGCTGGGGCCCTCACGTGTCGCCCAGGCGTTGCACTACTGCCTGGGCCTGTCGCACCCCAACCAAATCAAATGCAAAAACTTTTTACTGGAGCATGTTGCCTCTGCGTGTCTAATGCTTGATGGTGGTTCAGAACTGACAGAGGATAATGGGCGACGATGTGTTTTGTGAGACAATGCAGTACCTCTGATCTGAAGCACTGTATCACGTGAATGATGATTGGTCTGTGGGAGGGACATTCTCCAGCCAGAGACTCCAATTCGTATTCAGGAAACACTGTACTCTCGTGTGGTTTGTTACGTACGAGCCTCTGCCATCGAAGGGCCATGAGTTCCTACCTGAGGCGTCTCTCGTCACTGCGTTCTATCATAGAACTGCAGCCGTTGCGCGGTACCCTGCTCTATCAACGGAAAAAAAAGCAATCAGCAACACTGTAAGGCAGTACATCCAGGATGATCAGATACGCAACAGGTGTAGCAGAGCCACGAATAACCAAGAGAATGGAAACCAACAGGTGACCAGAACACAGAGACATAAAGCAAACGATAGGAGGTTTTACTTAATCGGCAAACATCTCAGACAAGCCATACTGATACGCTGGTACAGCAGCATAATGGCGTGACAATACAACTTCCACCAAGCAAGAAACGGTTTTAACGGCGACAATAGCCTTAGGATCTTCATGGCATTTGGTGTGTTCGTGAGAAAATCATCAGATGCGAAAACATCGACAGCAGCCTTAGGATCATCCGATGCGAAAACATCGACACAATCATGACATTTGGTGTGTTCATGTAGTAAAAAGTCAAAAAAGGAAATGGACTAGCAAAGTAGCAACATTCTTACACTGATCACCCTCAAGCTGAATGACCTGTACGCAGTGGATAATTTAGTCACTAAGCCCACATCATAAGCAGATAACTGAGAGGAAGTTGAAGTATTAGCCGACACTATCACAGCATCTCCAGCCGCCCCCAACCAGCATGCCCCTCCCCCCCCCCCCCCCCCGATCCGTTTTTTTCCGCCGGCACGCCGTTTTTGACCCAACCGCACCCCTCAGACGCCAAATTTTCGCCCGGCGAACCCAGCGCACCGGGGGGGGGGGGGGGGGGGGGCTCTTGGGAGCACGGCAGAAGCAAAAACGTGTGTGGATACGCCTTGTCGGCGAGAGTGGACTACTTTGGCGTCATTTTCCCCGCTTTCCCTCAATTGCGCCCAACAACCCCCCCCCCCCCCCCACCCACACACACACACACCTCGCCGCAGCTCCCGCCATTTCCTTCCTGTTGGAACGCGTAGAGATAAACAAAACTTTTCCTACGCGATGCTTACAAGATCTAGCCGAGGTAGAAGGCCACGAGTATTACCACTAGACGCGCAGGTGCGGATTATCGGTGCAGCGCGTCGGGGCAGTGCAGTCCCACGATCCGGTCCGGCCGATCCAATCCCTCGAACGTCGAAGTGCTGAACGTACAGCACCTCTGCCGGTATCCACACGTACAAGGAGGAGCTCCGACGGCGGACTGCTAGGTACGGTGCGGCGGCTGGACTGAGTGGGGCTAGGGTTCCCAACACATGGGAGAGTGGACTAACGTGCCCGCTGGGCAAACTGCGCCCCTCTTTATATAGCGTATGGTAATGGGCTTCACAACACTTGTGGCCCATTCCCTCTGTGAGTCCGACTCACAACTCAGTCCATTTCCGGTTCGGGTCCAACCCGACCAATGCTTGCTCCCGCTCTTAAGTGTGCGACCCTGCAGGCTCATGGCGACATGGACACGATTGGAGTCCGA
Organism: Alopecurus myosuroides; assembly: GCA_028641055.1. Lineage (NCBI taxonomy): Eukaryota > Viridiplantae > Streptophyta > Magnoliopsida > Poales > Poaceae > Alopecurus > Alopecurus myosuroides. The sequence continues at coordinate 98,274,617 of CM054061.1, forward strand.
CTCTCAATCGATCAATCGGTAGCGGCTCCTAGCAGAACGTGCCGACTCCCAAGTCCCATTGAGTCATGACGACATACCTTTCAATGTGATATTCATCTTAGTCCTTTTTGCCTCACGATATACCTTGTCGAACTTTAGGCGATTTATCGTCATCCCTTTAATAGTTCAACTCTCTTCTCGATCTGTGATATGTGATTCATCTGACTAACTCTTAGTCAACCGACACAGTTAACACTTAACTGAGTCGCGCATGGCCATGCTTCCTGAATCATATCACTCGAGAGGGCCCAGAGAATATCTCTCCATTCGGAGGGGCAAAATCCCATCTTGATTATCCACATCACGCAGCTTGCTTCTCATTCGACCCAAACTCTGCCTTTATAGTTGCCTTGTCACAGAACAACGTTTGACAGAACCTAAGTCGGCGATCCACAACTCGGATTATGCGACAACCTCAGGTCTAAGGATTACATTGATTGAGACATGCAAATGACGACTTTCTCGTTGCATCTCAATGTGGGTCAGTCCGACTTGCTAAACTCTTTAGCCAAGTCCGTGAGCGTTGGAATGGCATCACCATGCCCATGACAAGTGGAACCGTGTCATCAGCCAATACTCACATTAGTCTAGGGTGTGTGTCCAGCACAACCTTAACGACCAAGGACAATTAGTATGAACAACATGAATACATAGTTCCACAATCGAATCACATATTCAATGACATATATCAGATGTTCAAACCAAAGGACAACTTAATAACTTTATGAATACAGTGGGAATTACATCATACATGATTGCCTCTAGGGCATATTCCCAATAGTCTCCCACTTGCACTAGAGTCAATCATCTTGGTATCATATGTCTAGGCATCGAATGCCCATGCCTCTCGTGTGCGCCTCATGCTTAGGCTGTGGTAGCGCCTTTGTCAACGGATCTGCAATGTTTGCATCCGTGTGTACTTTGCATAACTTGATATCACCTTGTTCGACAAACTGGCGAATGAGGTGGTACCGCATGAGTATATGTTTGTTCTTCTGGTGTTGTCTAGGTTCCTTGGCCTGTGCGATAGCACCATTGTTGTCACAATATACGTCCAAAGGATTGGACGCGCCCTGAACCACACCAAGATCAATCAGGAGGTTACTGATCCAAACAGCTTCCTTTGCCGCCTCTGAGGCAGCAATATACTCAGCCTCTGTTATAGATGCAGACACCGTATCTTGCTTGGAACTCTTCCAGCTCACAGCTCCTCCGTTCATTACGAACACGTATCCAGATTGCGAACGAGAATCATCTGAGTCGGTGAGATAACTCGCATCCGTGTAACCCTTTACACTGAATTCCTCATCACCTCCATAAACTAGGAACATTTCCTTAGTATTTCTCAAATACTTAAGGATGTTTTTAACCGCTGCCCAGTGGGCTTCGCCAGGGTCAGCCTGGTATCTGCTCGTAACACTTAGAGCATAGGAAACATCTGGCCTAGTACAAATCATGGCATACATGATGGATCCGATTGCCGAAGCATACGGGATCACACTCATCCGACTTCGCTCATCAGTTGTCGAAGGACACTGAGTCTTGCTAAGTTTTATGCCATGGGACATCGGTAAGAATCCCTTCTTGGACTCTTCCATTTTGAATTTCTTCAAAACCTTGTCCAGATAAGTACTCTGACTCAATCCAATGAGCCGCCTTGATCTATCTCTATAGATCCTGATTCCTAATATGTAAGTCGCCTCACCCAAATCCTTCATTGAGAAACTCCTTTCCAATGACTCTTTGGTTTCTTGCAACATCATGACATCATTTCCAATCAGTAATATGTCATCCACATATAAGATTAGAAAGTTTACTTTGCTTCCACTAAACTTCTTGTATAAACAAGAATCATGATCGCTCTTGATGAAGCCAAACGATTTGACTACCTCATCAAAGCGAATGTTCCAACTCCGAGATGCTTGCTTCAACCCATAAATGGATTTCTGAAGTTTGCATACCTTGTCAGCGTTAGCTGGATCGACAAAACCTTCGGGTTGTATCATATACACGTCCTCAGTTAAATTTCCATTAAGGAAAGCCGTCTTGACATGCATCTGCCATATCTCATAGTCGAAATAGGCTGCTATGGCTAACATGATCCGAATTGATTTAAGCATCGCTACAGGCGAGAATGTCTCGTCGTAGTCAACTCCTTGAACCTGTCGGAACCCCTTCGCGACAAGTCGTGCTTTATAGACGGAAATATTTCCATCCATATCAATTTTCTTCTTAAAGACCCATTTGCACTCGACGGGTCTTGCACCGCCAGGCAGATCAACCAAATTCCAAACTTGGTTTTCATCCATGGACTTTAACTCGGATCTCATGGCTCCAAGCCATGACTCGGAATCAGATCCCACCATCGCTTCCGAATAAGTTGCCGGCTCATTACTGTCTAACAGTAAAACATCTCGAGCACTCCGTAATCTGGCAGATCTTCGTGGTTCAGGTGCTGTTACCGGTGTAGGTACCACGACCGGCTCAGCCTCCAAGGCCATTGCCGACTCGCCCCTAGCTGGTTCTTCTCGGATTTCTTCGAGTTGCACCGTGCTCCCACTGACTTCCCGACTGAGAAACTCTTTCTCAAGGAAGACACCATTCTGAGCGACAAACACTTTGCCCTCTTCCCGGTTGTAGAAGTAGTACCCCAAGGTTTCCCTCGGATACCCCACGAAAATACACTTATCCGACTTGGGCGTGAGCTTGTCCGACTGAAGTCGCTTGACAAATGCTTCACAACCCCAAATCTTAAGAAAAGACAAACTTGGCTTTTTACCAGTCCACATCTCATGTGGTGTCTTCTCTACTGACTTTGATGGTACTCTGTTTAGTGTGAAAGCTGCAGTTTCTAGACAATAACCCCAAAATGATAAAGGTAGATCTGTCCGACTCATCATTGATCGTACCATGTCCAACAAGGTCCGATTTCTCCGTTCCGATACACCGTTTCTCTGCGGTGTACCCGGCGGAGTGAGTTGAGGAACTATTCCACAACTCTTTAGATGGTCATTAAACTCATGGCTCATGTACTCGCCTCCACAGTCCGACCGTAGAAACTTTATTTTCTTGCCGAGTTGATTTTGTACCTCACTCTGGAATTCCTTGAACTTTTCAAAGGCTTCCGACTTGTGTTTCATCAAATAGATATATCCATACCTACTCAAATCATCAGTGAAGGTAATGAAGTACTCATAACCACCTCTAGCTGTCGTGCTCATTGGTCCACATACATCACTATGTATTAGTTCCAACAAGTCGGACGCCCTTTCACAACTCCTTGCAAAAGGTGTCTTGGTCATCTTGCCTAGTAGGCATGATTCGCATGTCTCGAATGACTCTAAGTCAAACGAAGTTAGAAGTCCATCATCATGGAGCTTCTTCATGCGCTTCCAACTTATATGACCAAGCCGACAGTGCCAAAAGTAAGTCATATTCAGATCATTTGGTTTCAACCTTTTAACATTTATGTTATAGACCGATTCACTATCAAGATTTAAAATAAAAACCCGTTCTGAACGGGTGCAAAGCCATGAAACATATCTTTCAAATATAAAGAACAACCATTATTCTTAATATTCGACTCATAACCTTGTCTCATCAAACATGAGGCGGAAATAATGTTTCGACTAAGCGCTGGAACATAATAACAATTATTCAGTTCCAAAATAAATCCTGAAGGTAAATGAAGCTGCATCGTGCCGACTTCCAACGCAGCGACTCTCGCCTTGTTGCCGACCCGAATATCAACCTCTCCTCTTGCCACGCTCCTAGTTCTTACCAGTCACTGCAACGAGTTGCATATGTGAATAAATGATTCGGTATCATATACCCAAGAACTATTAGGCGCATCAGCAAGATAAATGTCTATAACATTGCACACAAGCGTACCTGAGTTGGAAGTCACACCTCCACTCTTGGCTCTGTCAGCCAAATACTTGGTGCAGTTCCTCTTCCAGTGGCCATCTTGTTTGCAATAGAAGCAATTGGCTCCGGCTGTAGGAGAAGGCTTAGTCTTTGAGGGAGCACTCTGGACAGGGCCATGGGCGCTACCTCCTGACTTATCCTTCTTCTTCTTAGTCCAAGAACTCTTCTTGAACTTAGCCTTATTCTGCACCATCAACACTTGACTGGCGCCTTTCTTAATATCAGCCTCTGCCGTTTTGAGCATCCCATGTAATTCAGTGATACTCTTATCCATACCATGCATATGGTAGTTCGAGATGAACGGACCATACACACTAGGAAGAGAGTTCAGAATTATATCAGTAGCAAACTCTTTGTTAATGGGGAAGCCCAGCCGATCCAGAGACTGTATGTAACCAATCATCTTGATTACATGCGGACTCAGTGGATCGCCGTCTTTCAGCTTATAGCCAAGCAAAGCTTGAGAGACTTGATACCTCTTAGTCTTTGCTTGAGCCTGGAACATACTTTTGAGGCTTTCGATCATATCGTAGGCCTCAACATTCTCGAACTGCTGCTGCAAGTCCGGTTCCATGTGTGCAAGCATAAGACAACTAATTTCCGTAGACTCATCTCTAGTCTTACGGTAGGCATTTGTGACAGCAACAGTCGCATCATCATCAGGCTCTTCTGGAAGTGGAGTTTCTAGAACATGTTCTTTCTTGTCATGCTTGAGGACTATCCTCAGATTACGATACCAGTTGGTGAAATTAGTTCCATTAAGCTTATCTTTCTCTAGGATTAACCTCAACGCAAACGCGAACAACTGAGGAAGGTTGCTAGGTGCCATTGATCTACAACAGAAAATACGCAAAAACACTTAAGACATGTATTCATAAAAGAGCAGGCATATTAAACGCTTTAATACTTATGCTCCCACTAGAACCAACATCCCTCCGATGGTTGCTAAGTGATTCAAGATCCTAAATAAGCAAGCCGACTAGTGAGCTTTAGCATCACCGCTAGCCGTCAAGTGATCTTGGTAGGCAACACCTTGCCAATCGTATCTCTATACGACTCCTGTTAGTTGGGTGACATCACATGCCCCGGCTCCCAACCTACCGAGCCCCGAGCCCCACAACCGTTGTGATGGACTCGTCTAGATTACCAAGTGCTTCTGCAGTAAGAGTCCGACTCAAAACCACCTAACCGGAAAGAATTGGTAGCACCTCAATTTTATGAGCCCACTACCAAGAATGTCCGACTTGTGATGGTGCAGCACTGGCGGGGCGACCGACTAGACCTTCTTTGAGGGATTAAAGAATCTACCAACTATCTAAATAGAGGTAAACAGAGACATAACAATAACACAAATAAAGGAATTATAATGTGAAATGGTATGGCTCTCTTCATGGTGATCTCCATCTCCACAAAGCTTGTAAGTCGACTCGTGCCAACTCTTGTCACGTGTCATCTTACTCCATGTAGCCGACTTGTACATCGACTTGCATGCCACCGGGTTCTCCAGCAAGCTACACTAGCTAGTAAATGAAAATTTACATAGAGAATCCGACACGCAGGACGGTATACAATAAAATGACAGCCCCTAGGCTCCAGCTGGCTGACAAAAACATGATACGCAGATCATGTATGGATTACACACATCACATGCACATAAGCCATACCATTCACAAATTTCTGCAAAAACAAGTTATGCATATATACGATATCTACCGGCGTTGTGAAACTCGCAACGACATCTATGGCGCTACGATCATGGATTTCTTCATCGGATAAAACGATTTTACCCGAATCTGATCCGTATTCCGATTCGACCAAACTCTTTGATCTTCGATCACCGCAACTGGATTTATGTGTCACGGCATACCCCGATGGCGGAAACCGACCGGTAGGGGTATGTTGTTTCACGACCTTAGCAGTATGATCACGGAAACCTGATCATCCATTAACCCCGAGTACGATTGATCCAAGCAACCTTGTACAAAACCGATCTATCTCATAGAAAGACCACCAAAACAGCAATTAGATCACATCTAACGCTAACTATATATCACATATGTACGGATCTCGGGCCTAATACCAGAAGCTACCGCTCTGATACCACTGTTGGAACGCGTAGAGATAAACAAAACTTTTCCTACGCGATGCTTCCAAGATCTAGCCGAGGTAGAAGGCCACGAGTATTACCACTAGACGCGCAGGTGCGGATCATCGGTGCAGCGCGTCGGGGCAGTGCAGTCCCACGATCCGGTCCGGCCGATCCAATCCCTCGAACGTCGAAGTGCTGAACGTACAGCACCTCTGCCGGTATCCACACGTACGAGGAGGAGCTCCGACAGCGGACTGCTAGGTCCGGTGCGGCGGCTGGACTGAGTGGGGCTAGGGATCCCAACGCATGGGAGAGTGGACTAACGTGCCCGCTGGGCAACCTGCGCCCCTCTTTATATAGCGTATGGTAATGGGCTTCACAACACTTGTGGCCCATTCCCTCTGTGAGTCCGACTCACAACTCAGTCCATTTCCGGTTCGGGTCCAACCCGACCAATGCTTGCTCCCGCTCTTAAGTGTGCGACCCTGCAGGCTCATGGCGACATGGACACGATTGGAGTCCGACTCTCAATCGATCAATCGGTAGCGGCTCCTAGCAGAACGTGCCGACTCCCAAGTCCCATTGAGTCATGACGACATACCTTTCAATGTGATATTCATCTTAGTCCTTTTTTCCCCACGATATACCTTGTCGAACTATGGGAGATTTATCGTCATCCCTTTAATAGTTCAACTCTCTTCTCGATCCGTGATATGTGATTCATCTGACTAACTCTTAGTCAACCGACACAGTTAACACTTAACTGAGTCGCGCATGGACATGCTTCCTGAATCATATCACTCGAGAGGGCCCAGAGAATATCTCTCCATTCGGAGGGGCAAAATCCCATCTTGATTATCCACATCACGCAGCTTGCTTCTCATTCGACCCGAACTCTGCCTTTATAGTTGCCTTGTCATAGAACAACGTTTGACAGAACCTAAGTCGGTGATCCACAACTCGGATTATGCGACAACCTCAGGTCTAAGGATTACATTGATTGAGACATGCAAATGACGACTTTCTCGTTGCATCTCAATGTGGGTCAGTCCGACTTGCTAAACTCTTTAGCCAAGTCCGTGAGCGTTGGAATGGCATCACCATGCCCATGACAAGTGGAACCGTGTCATCAGCCAATACTCACATTAGTCTAGGGTGTGTGTCCAGCACAACCTTAACGACCAAGGACAATTAGTATGAACAACATGAATACATAGTTCCACAATCGAATCACATATTCAATGACATATATCAGATGTTCAAACCAAAGGACAACTTAATAACTTTATGAATACAGTGGGAATTACATCATACATGATTGCCTCTAGGGCATATTCCCAACACTTCCCTCCACACATCTCCGCCGCCCACTATGCCACCCAAAAATTACAAGCAGTCACGCCTCGCCAACGAGGAAGAACGGCCAAAGACGAGGAAGCCAATGCAGAGGTCGCCGGGCATGACGAACGCCGAGTGGAAGGACGATATTGAGCGTACATCGACGGTCAGTAACGACCGGCGAAGGAGGGAGAAGGCCAGGGAGGCCAGGGAAGCGGCAGCGGCGGCAGAGGAGGAGTCTCGCGTCGTCATGGGGAGGAACGCGGCCGCGCGTCATCCCACCCAGCCGACAGCGAGACCGTATCTGCACGGGGAGTGGGGGCAGCCAGCACGGCGTGGTCTCGCCCGCGTCCAGCTACTCGCCACAGGTGTGGAGGTACTCCTTCTCGTTGTACTACGTTGATGGTGACCCTCTCGGCAGGTTCAACCCCAATACCGCATTCCAGCACTACCCTGCACCGCGTGTCCCTCCAACCGTGCCCGTCTTCACCGCCGACCTCAACGACCCATACGGCTACTCCCCATCCCACACCCACTCGACGGTAACAACTCTACGCCGCGGGCCTCTCCCCTTCGCGCCAAGTTCGTGCTAGGTTGCGCAATGGGAATTTAAAATTTTCGCCAAACTAGTTACGGAACAACCAAGACCTTGCTATGTAGATAAAAGTGAATATAAATTCCAATATCTTGTTCCCGAGATCGTGTACCAGACACCGTAGGAGCGGAAGAGATGTCGATGCCGATGTCGATAAGCCTTTAGAAGATCCTCACGTACAAGACTATGGGTGAGGATGTTGCCGACTCCCCGTATCCAGCACCGTGATCCAGCAGAGTGAGGGTCTCACGTGTTACCCCTTTGAGAGTATGCACGCATACGCCGGGGCAAATTCTACGTCGCTTCACCATTCAGGACTTGATGCCACAGGTGTATATGAAGGTGGAGTTTTCAACACATAAGAGGGAGAGAGAGTATTTAGAAGCTAGGCCTAATCGGGAGAGGAACACCTAATTAGATGTAGCTCTAATTCAATTAGAGGAAGCTCTAATTCAATTAGAAGGGATCCAATTAGATGCTCTAATTAGTCTTATAATTATTAGAGAAAGGTTTAATTCAATTCAAAGTGCTCTAATTAGTCCTCTAATTCTTCTGGAGAAAGAGAGAGAGGCTTGAGAGCCAATTGTGTGTTTCGCTTGGAGTCTTGGGGTGCTTTATATAGTGTGAGGAGGGGAGATACTTGCCATAAGGAAGGGGAGTCCTAGTTGTGCTAGGAGGAGGTGGCCGCACCACCATGGAGGTGGCTAAGGATGCAAAAGTGGGATCCCACTTATCTCACTTCTAGTGCATTTGGGGGTATTTAGTTCAAAAATATTGTCAAAAGTTTGAACTAGAAATTCCCAAATAAACTAGAAATGGGATAAGTGGGATCCCACTTTCGAATCCCTAGAGGTGGCTGCACCACCCACCCAGCCCAACTGGGATTGGAGGTGGAGTCCACCTCCACCTCTTCCCCCTTTCCTTTTTTCCCCATTTTATCTTTAATAAAATCAGAGAAAATAACAGAAAAATGAGTACCATTTTGTGGAGTCACTGGGCCCACCTGGCAGCCCCCAAAATTAGGGCATAGCCATGAGGCGGACATCTGCCCCCTCCTGGTACTTCTCCCCTTATATGGAAAGTCCCCAAAACTTCTCTGGAATCACTTAACCCTATAGATAAAATCATCGTTATTATCTAAAGATATCATAAATATTTCCGACATCCCAGGACATCTCATGATCCCCAACATTTTCTCCGTAAAGCGTGCATCCTCAATTTCTCTTTCATAACAATTCCGGTAGTAATAGAGATTGTTTCTATCACTCCGGGACATCTCATGCCCTCGTTATAAATTCTCTTTGATATATAAAATATATCTATCACTCAGAAACACCGTTCTGGTGGCACTCCTAGTTAATCCGGACCTACCGTTATACACAAAAATTAGCCCAAACTTAAGTGTGTTTCCCTTGCAGATTCGATAGCGTGTGGATATGAAAATGGAAACCCTTTCCTTTTCAATAGTCAATAACGAGGCTTTGGACACCCATATTGACTCCCATATACTAAACGAACAAACTTTTGAACCTATTGGTTATTATATAAATCTCCCAGTACTCATGATACCGAACTTACCTGAGACTATTGATTCCAATATTGCCTGTAAAACAATCTCCGGTTCACTAATACGCACACTCGGGGGCTACTCGCATCGGGAGCGCTGTTCGCGCACCCGACAAAATAAGCAAAGCTAGAAGAAGAATAAAGAAAGGAAAATAAACTCATGAGGTCTCTAAGCTAGAATTCGGGAGTCAAGGTGTTCATGTCTGCCAGGTCAGCCGGCCAGGCTCCCGGACCCGAAGGCGTTGGTTCAGATTGAAAGAGCCGAACGCCCGAGGACACCCTCTTGTACGAATGTTTGTCTCGAGTGTCCCGCGAAGAACTCGAGACAGTAGGAGCGCGAGTGTCGGGGGCAGTACCTAAATCATTTCTTCCCTAAGAAGTGATATGTCTCAAACGTATCTATAATTTCTAATGTTCCACGTTGTTTTCATGCCAATTGCTACATGTTTCCTATACACATTATAGAATTTTTACGGATTTCCTGGGACTAACCTATTAACAAGATGCCACAGCTCCAGTTCTTGTTTTCTGCTGTTTTTAGTTTCAGAAAAGTTGTTCCGGAAATATTCTTGGAATTGGCGGAACGAAAATCTAGGGTCCTATTTTTCTCTCACGAACACGGAGTCCGGAGGAGACCTGGAGGGGGGCCACCAGGTGGCCACACCATAGGCCGGCGCGCCCCCCCCTTGGTCGCGCCACCACGTGGTGTGGGCCTCTCGGGTGCCCATCGACATCTCCCTTTCGCCTATTTATACTTATCGAGAAAACCCTAAATACCCGAGCCCCCATCCACGAAAAGTTCCGTAGACGCCGTCATCGTCAACCCTAGTTCGGGAGGGTTGTGAAGCTCTCCATGGCACCCTGCCGGGAGGGAAAATCATCATCGAAGGGCTTTACATCACCATGTCTGCCTCCGGAGTGATGTGTGAGTAGTTCATCCTTGGACTACGGGTCCATAGCAGTAGCTAGATGGTTGTTTTCTCCTCTTTATGCCACCATGTTTAGATCTTGTGAGCTGCCTAACATGATCAAGATCATCTGTCTGTAATGCTACATGTTGTGTTTGCTGGGATCCGATGAATATTGAATGCTATGTCAAGTTGATTATCAATCTATCATATTTATGTTATTTGTGATCTTGCACGCTCTCCGTTACTAGTAGATGCTCTGGCCAAGTTGATGCTTGTAACTCCAAGAGGGCGTATTTATGATCGATAGTGGGTTCATGCCACCCTTTCATCCGTGCTCGAGTGACAGAAACGTGACGGATGATGGATGTGGTGTTGCCATTAGGGAGAAAACAACAATGCTTTGTCTACGAATAATTTTATTGTTTACATTATGTACTTTACTTAATGCAATAATCTGTTGCTTCCAACTTAATACCCGAAGTCTACTTGGGTTATGTTCTGAGGGTGGATTATTAGTCATAGATGCAGTTGGATTACGGTCTATGAATTATGTTGTAATGCCCGCATGAATCTCATAGTAATCATCATGTCTTGCATATGCACTATGGTGCGGCCTTTATTTCTGGTAGTTTCCCAACTGTAATTTGTTTACCCAACATGTTATCTCTCTTTTATGGAGAGACACCAATAGTGAACTGTGGACCCCTGTCCATTCCTTTACACTGATAATACAACCTACTACAAGCACTGTTCTTTTTACTGCAATCATTGTTCTCCTTTCATTCACTACAAACAAGCACCTTTTTCCACACTATACGTCTAATTTTTTGTTTTCAGCAAAACCGGTGAGATTGATAACCTCACTTTTTCGTTGGGGCAAAGTATCTGGGTTGTGTTGTGTGCAGATTCCACATTGCTGCTGAGACCGCAGCGCGTCCTGCCAACATCATTTGTCAACAACCTTTAGAAGTGATTTCTTTCTCCCACTGGTCGATTTTCAACCTTGGTTTCTTTCTGAGCGAAACTTGCTGCTACACTCTTTATTCTTTCCTCTTGGGGTCTCCCAACGAAGGCGTGTCCACACGCATAAAGAAAATTTGCTGGCGCCGTTGCCGGGGAGGAAGAGAATTTCTGCAAGGGGAGTCTCTCACCTCCAATCTCTTTACTTTGATTTTGTTTAGCTTAGTTTATTTTATTTTGTCTTGTTTGCTTCTTTATATAAAAAAACAAACACAAAAAATTAGTTCTTGTTATAGTTGTTATTTTTGTTATCCTGTTTTTAATCATGCTAAAATGAGTAATCCTCAGAACACTAAGTTGTGTGACTTCACTAGCACAAACAAAAATTATTTTATTTGCACACCTATTGCTCCACCTGCTCCTAATGCTGATTTTTATGAAATTAAGCCTGCCTTGTTAAATATTGTTATGAGAGAGCAATTTCCTGGTGTTAGTACTGATGATGCTTCTGCCCACCTTAATAATTTTGGTGAACTTTGTGAGATGCAAAAATATAAGGATATATATGGACATATAATTAAACTAAAATTGTTTCCTTTCTCTTTGAGAGGAAGAGCTAAAGAATGGTTGCTATCTTTGGCTAGAAATAACATTGATTCTTGGACTAAATGTAGACGCTTTCATTGGAAAATATTATCCTCCTGCTAAGATTATATCTCTAATAAGTAGCATTATGAATTTTAAACAATTTGATAATGAGCATGTTGCTCAATCTTGGGAAAGAATGAAATCTTCGGTAAAGAATTGTCCCACTACTGGGATGATCATCCACACCTTCTATGAAGGTCTGAATTTTTGTTCAAAAAACCTTCTGGATTCAGCTGCTAGAGGAACCTTTATGTCCATCACTTTCGGTGCTGCAAGAAAGCTTCTTGATTACATGATGATAAATTATTATGAATGACACACTGAGAGAACTCCATAAGGTAAGAAGGTAAATTATGTTGAAGAAACCTCTTCCTTGAGTGATAGACTTGATGCTATTATGTCTATGCTTGTGAATGGTAAAGCTCATGTCGATCTAAATAATGTTCCTTTAGCATCTTTTGTTGCTCAAGAAGAGCATGTTGATGCGAACTTCATTAAAAACTATAATTTCAACAACAATGCTTATAAGAATAATTTTGGTAGCAACAGCTATAGGCCATATCCTTCTAATAATGGTAATGGTTATGTCAAATTCCTATGGTAGTTCCTGTAACAACAATAGAAGTGTACCCTCTAATTTTGAAAACATGCTTAAAGACTTTATTATTACACAAACTGCTTTTAATAAATCTAATGAGGAAATTTTTGGCGAAATTGATGTTCCTGCTTCTAAAGTTGATAGCCTTGCTCTTGATGTTGATCTTATGAAACTAAATGTTATGCCTCATGATGTTAAAGAAAGCAAAACTCGGAATTCCATTCAAGTTAGAATTGATAACAATGTTAGGATGTTAGCTGAATTGCATGCTAGGTGGGATAGAGAAGATGAAATTGCTAGAAACAATAATATAGCTAGAATTTGTACTATTACGACCACTAGTAATGCTGAAGTTTCTAATGCTAGTAAACCTCCTACCATCAATGGTAAAGTAATTGGTGTTGGCAATGTCTCTACTTCTGTTGAACGATTAAATTTCCTGAAACCACTAAAATTGTTGCTGATAAAACTGTTGAATATTTTCTAGATATGGGAGGCAATGGTCCTATTACTTTTGATAATAATGATTTTGGTTTTGATAGTTGCAATATTTATGAATTAATCATGTTCCTACAAAAGCTAGCTAGAAGTCCTAATGCTCGTGCTATGAATATGGCTTTTACGAAACATATTACAAATGCTCTAATAAAAGTTAGAGAAGAAAAGTTAAAACATGAAGCCTCTATCCCTAGAAAGTTTGAAGATGGTTTGGATCCCATCATTAAAATGAAGGTTAATGATTTTGATTGTAATGCTTTATGTGATCTTGGTGCTAGTATGTCTGTTATGCCTAAGAAACTCTATGATATGCTTGATTTACCACCTTTGGAACACTGTTATTTGGATGTTCATCTTGCTGATAATTATAAAAAGAAACCTTTGGGGAGATTTGATAATGTTCTTATTATGGTTAACAATAACCTTGTCCCATTTTATTTTGTTGTTATGAATATTGAATTCACTGCTTCTTATCCTATTGTTTTGCGAAGACCTTTTCTTAGAACTGTTGGTGCTATTACTGATATGAGAGAAGGAATATTAAATATCAATTCCCACTTAAGAAAGGTATGGAACACTTTCCTAGAGAGAGAATGAAGTTGCCTTTTGATTCTATCATTAGAACAAGTTATGATTTGGATGCTTCTTTATTTTAAAACACTTGATTCTTTCTTTCTGTGCCTAGCTGAAAGGCGTCAAAGAAAAGCACTTCTTGGGAGATAACCCATGTTTTTTTTGCAATGTTTTATTTTGTTTACTTTGAGTCAAGGTGTTGTTTACTTATGTAGAAACTCCTATGTATCTTTATTTTTTAAATTGTTGTGCCAAGTAAACTCTCTAGTCAAAAGTTGGTACTAGATTTGGATTTCTGCGCAGAAATAGATTTTTGCTATCAACTTTCTGGTCACTTCTAGATTACGGTCTATGATGAAGAAGGGTACTATGAGATTCATGCGGGCATTACAACATAATTCATAGACCGTAATCCAACTTTCCGGTCACTGCTAGATTAAAATTCGTATAACATTCCACAAAAATTGAAATGACCTGAAATTTTTTGTGCGTGATCCTAGGCTATTTCCGAAACTTTTTCTAGTTTTAAGTGTTGTTATTTGAGCAACTTAAGTGCCTCGAAAAAATTCGTCTTTATAAACTGTTCTGGTTTTGACAGATTCTGCCTTTTTACTTTACATTCTCTCTTTTACTATGTTGAGTTGATTTCTTTGCTCCATAAAACATCTGTGGCTGTAGCTAATTTTTATAAAGTATTGATAATTCTTGTGTCCATGCAGAACATGTGAGTTTTTGATTGTTTACTAACCCTCTAATGAGAATTACTTCGAGTTTGGTGTGAAGAAAGTTTTCAAGGGTCAGGAGAACAAGATGATATAATGTGATCAAGAAGAGTGAAAATCCTAAGATTAGGGATGCACCCATGGTTCATACCAGCAAATCCCAAGAAGACTCAAGCGTCTAAGCTTGGGGATGTCCAATGCATCCCCTTCTTCATCAGCAACTTATCAGGTCACTTCTAGTGAAACTATATTTTTATTCGGTCACGTCATATGCACTTTATTTGGAGCGTCTAATTGCTTTTATTTTGTTTTGTTTTCTTTGCTTCAATAAACTTGTTTGGATCCTAGCATTCTTGTGTGGAGAGAGACATGCTCCACTTTTTCATATGAATACTCGTATTCTCAAATTTTCATCTAGCTACTGCAACTCCGTTTTAGCTCCTATTTTTCATGCATCTCTTATTAAGAGCTGTTAGTTCTTGTAGGGTAGTAGTACTCTCTCGTTTCATTGATATATTATATGGAGAGTTTTTGTTAAACCAAAGTGCTGGTGTTGGAAAGCAATAAAATATTTCATGCTTATAACGGTGCAAAAAGAAGCTTTTTTAGACCGTGGCTTAGACTTTATCATGTCATGCTAGATTTTATTTTAATGCTTAGTAGTTATTGATGTAGCATGACTTGTATCAAACATCTGAGAGTGCTTAATGTGCGATTGAGAGAAATCATGAGTTTTTTTATCATATCAAAGCATAATATTTTGGTATTCTCCTTTGAATGCTTTATTTGGTTGACTTGACGCATTCTTACACCATGTAATGACTACAAATCAGTCACCTTTAGCCTCTATGATCATTTAGTTTTTGACTTGTAATATCATTTATGCTCTGATCAATAAGGTTTTGTCGCTATGCATGATTATGGCCATTATTGTTCTCTTAATTTGTCGCTCCCAGTCTTTTGCTAGCCTCCACATGTACTGAGTACGAGCTCTACTCGTGCATCCAACTCCCAAAAACCAAAAGTTTGCCAAATGTGTATGGTACGTCATATATGTATCCTTAATTTCTGATGTTCCGTGTTGTTTTCATCCTATTTGCTACATGTTTGCTACACTCTTTATGTCATTTTTATCGATTTCCGGGACTAACCTATTGACAAGATGCCATAGAGTCACTTCCATGTTTTATGTTGTTTTTAGTTTCGGAAAAGTTGTTCTGGAAATATTCTCGGAATTGGAAAATTCGAAGCCCAAAGTCTTAGAACTCTCGAAGGTTCCACAAAGTCCCGAAGAGGCCCGGAGAAGGGCCACACCATAGGGCGGCGCGCCCCTTGGCCGCGCCTGGGGGTGGTGTGGGCCCCTCGGGCACCCACCACCATTGCCCTTTCGCCTATTTATTCCCCCCAATACGTCAACCCTAAAATATACCACTTCTTCCCGAGAAACACCTGAGGCCGCCGTCATCGTCAAGCCGAGATCGGGAGGGTTTTGGAGCTCTCCCCGGCACCCTGCCGGGAGGGAAATTCATCACCGGAGTGGTCTAAACCACCATGCCCGCCTCCGGAGTGATACATGAATAGTTCATCCCTGGACAACGGGTCCATAGAAGTAGCTAGATGGTTGTCTTATCCACTTTATGCCTCATGTTTAGATATCGTGAGCTTCCTTACATGATCGAGATCATCTTATTGTAATGCTACATGTTGTGTTTGCTGGGATCCGATGAATGTTGAATGCTATGTCTTCTGGTTATAAATCTATCATGTTATTTTCATGCATATGTTATTTATGATATTGCATGCTCTCCGTTGTTAGTAGATGCTCTGGCCAAGTAGATGCTAGTGACTCCAAGAGGGAGTATTTATGCTCGATAGTGGGTTCATGCCTACTATGCATCTGTGCTCGAGTGACAGAAACGTAACGGATGGAGGATGTGTTGTTGCCATTAGTGAGAAAACAATGATGTTTACTTCGTTTACATTGTTTACATTACACACTTAGCTTACTGCGATTATCTGTTGCTTGCAACTTAATACTCAACGTTTGTTCGGATGATATTCGGAGGGTGGATTATTAGTCATAGATGCAATTGAATGACGTTCTATGTATTTTGTTGTAATGCCCGCATGAATCACATAGTAATCTGTATATCTTCCATATGCACTACGGTGTAGGCTTCCTTTCTACCAGTTGCCCAGCTGCAATTTGTTCACCACACATGTTATTCATCTTCTATGGAGAGACACCACTAGTGAACTGTGGAACCCGGTCCATTTTCTCATACTGGTAATACAACCACTGCAATTACTGTTTCCACTGTTTTCACATTGCTGCTACTATTTTCGTACCGTTCTCGTACTGTTTTCCACACTATACATTTAACCTCTTTGTTATCAGCAAAACCGGTGAGATTGACAACCTTACTGCTTCGTTGGGGCAAAGTGAATTGATTGTGTTGTGTAGGTTCCACGTTGCTGCTGAACCGGTAGTGCGCCCTACCACCTCAACTGCATCAACCTTCGGAAGTTGTTTTTTTCCTCCTACTGGTCGAGTCAACCTCGGGTTCTTTCTGAGGGGAAACTACTGTTGTGCTCATCATACCTTCCTATTGGGGTCTCCCAACGAGTGCAAGATCTACACCGTCAAGTTATTTTTCTGGCGCCGTTGCTGGGGATCTCAAATTCATCAAGAAGCAACCACTCCCTCGTCAACTCTGGCACCAGCTATTTTTCTGGCGCTGTTACCGGTGAGGAAGAGAATTTCTGCAAGGGGAGTCTCTCACTTCCAATCTCTATACTTTGTTATTGTTTTGCTTAGTTTATTTTATTTGTCTTGTTTGCTTCTCTTTATAAAAAACACACAAAAGAAATTAGTTCTTATTCTAGTTGTTATTTTTATCCTGTTTTAATCTTGCTTTATCATGCTTGCTATCAATGTTTGATTTCTTTGAAACTAGATCTTATTGGCAAGATGGGTTCACACAAGAACAACAAAAATATTATAAGGAATACCGCTTGTCATAGAAAGGGATACACTTATGGGAGAAAATTAATAAATTCCATAACTATGCTAAAATCTTGTGCTCTACTTATAATGTTACTTATTGTTTTGTTAAATCTTGTTGCTTTAGGAGGTATAAACACCTCCCTTTTCAATGTGAGTGTAATGATAATTTTACCATATCTTCTTATATTAAGTGAAATTATGAATTATATGATGTGGAACAAATTGAAGAGTTTATTGCTTGGAAGGGTGCATTCGAAATTGCTTATTTGTTTAAAAATAATGATGATGCACCTTACAAATATGAGACTGATATAATTGAATTTTGCTTTGATAATTACAAGGAAGTAAATGGGTATATTCTTAAATATCTTTATAAATGTTCTCAACTAAAGACTAATGCCTTGCAGGAGCCTATGGAAGAAGAAATTGCTGAATCTAGATGCTCATTGGATGAAAAAAGAGGAGGAGAGTGATGATCAAGAGGAGGAAGAATGGACCTACCCATGTCTACCTCCCAATGATAGTAACCCTTTAACTCATACCTTGTTTTATTACAATCCATGCTACTTTGATAAATCCTATGATAATCCTCTATTTATTCCAACTATTGATATGCATGATAATGAGGAAGTTTGTTTAGAAAATTTATATGATAATGCTCTAGATGATGGTCCTATGTTACTCGATGTTATAAATTATGATTTTACTGGAAATAGGATTCCTATAATGTGTCCTATACCTTTTAAGAGTTACCAATCATCTTTTTTTGTTATTGCTAGAAGTGATAAAAAAAGAGGTGCTGATTTTAAATTTTGATCCCACTGTTTTGGAGCTTGATATGAATTGTGTGCTTTTAGACCATGAAAAACATGCTTTATGTGATAATTATGTTGTTGAGTTTGTTCATGATGCAACTGAAAATTATTATGAGAGAGGAAAATATGGTTGTAGGAATTTTCATGTTACTAAAACACCTCTCTTTTTGTAGAAAGTTTTGAAGTTGCTCTTGTTCTACCTTCACATGATTTCTAGTTTGAGCTTCTTTAATTTATTTATTTACAAGATTCCTATGCATAGGAAGTGGGTTATAATTAAATTTGTTCTATACTTTCTCCTTGACGCTCTGTTTTTCTTAATTCATATTTCTTATGTGAGCATCCACTTGATTCCACTTTTTTGGGCCTAGCTAAAAGGCGTTAAAGAAAAGCACTTCTTGGGAGATAACCCATGGTTTTATTTTTGCTTTCTTTTTCTCTGTTTTGTTTGAGTAAAGGGGTTTTATACTTATGTACCAACTACTTTGTATCTTTATTTCATGTATTAGTTGTGCCAAGTAAAGTTTCTAACGAAAGTTGGAGTTGGTTTTGTATTTCTGCGCAGGAAACAGATTTCTGATGTCCACCGTAAAAAATATTATAAAATCCAGTAAGATCATAATGACCTGAAATTTGTTGTGCTTATTCCTCATCTAATTCCAAAACTTTTTTGTTCTTTAAGTTTCTCGATCCAAGCAACGTAAGTTCCCCGAAAAAATTCTTATTTACAAACTGTTCTGGTTTTGGCATATTCTGCCATTTTTCTTGCATTTGCTTATTTACGATGTCAGGTGGATTTATTTGCTTCACAAAACATCAGTGGTTGTAGCTAATGTTTAAACGTATCAATAGAACTTGTGCCCATACAGAACCCATGAATTTTTTATTGTTGCACTAACCCTCTAATGCGAATTACTCTTTGAGTGTGATGTGAAGGAAGTTTTCAAGGGTCAAGAGAAGAGGGTGTGATCAAGAAGAGTGCAAGGTCAAAGCTTGGGGATGCCCCGTGGTTCATCCCAGAAAATTCTAAGAAGACTCAAGCATCTAATCTTGGGGATGACTAAGGCATCCCCTTCTTCATCAACAAATTATCAGGTCACTTCTAGTGAAACTATATTTTTATTCGGCCACATCATATGAAATTTACTTGGAGCATCTGTGTTTTTTCCTTTTTTTCTGTGCTGCAATAAACATCATTGGAACCTAGCATCCTTTTTTGGGAGAGAGACACGCTCCGCCTTTTCATTTGAATACTTGTTATGCTCGCATTCTTAGTTTTTCTTCTAGCTGGTGCAAAATTCCTGGTTAGCTCCTGTTTTCATGCATCTCTTATTCAGAGATGTTAGTTTTAGTAGAGTTATGTGAGTACTATCATTCTTGCTTGCTGTATCATTTAGAGAGGTTTTGTTAAAACATACTTTATATGGCCCTTGTTGGGAAAAGAAACAACTTCATGTGGTAGAATTTATAACGATGCAAATAGAAGCTTGTATAGACTGTGGCTAGACCTTTTCATGTCATGCTAAATGTTATTTTAATTATAAAGCCTAGTGGTTATTTTTGTAGAATGATTTGTCTCAAATAGCTGAGAGTGTTTAATGTGCCATTGAAATAATCATGAGTTTTTCTTGTCATATTGAAGCATAAATTTGTGGTGTTCTCCTTTGAATGTTTTATTTGGTTGATTTGGCGCATGCTTACACCATGTTTATGACTACAAACCAGTAACTTATAGCCTCTATGATCATTTAGTTTTTGAACTTGTAGTACCACTTATACTTTGATTAATTATGTTTTTTTCTCTATGCATGATTATGACCATTATGCTCTCTTGATTTGTCGCTCCCAGTCTTTTGCTAACCTCCACCTGTACCGAGTATGAGCTCTACTCGTGCATCCAACTCCCGAAAAACCAAAGTATGCCAAATGTGTCCACCATACCTACCTACATGTGGTACTTAACCGCCACTCCAAAGTAAATTGCTCATGTGTTACCTTTAAAACTTTGAAAATTACTCATGTTTTGTGTTCCTGTTTTAGCTCATGAGGACGTAAATAGAGAATCTTTATCTCACTTGTTGATTGGATTTCACACCCTGGACTAGAGGCTTCATCTTCTTATCCAATTGATAGAAGAGCTGGCAGCGGGGTGCCCAACCCCAAATTAATACAAATAAATTCTCTTCACTATTTTTGCCCCTAATTTATCAGTCAAAGCAGAATTGTGTAAACAAAAGAGAAAGAGGGATGCCCTTCTACCCAGTTGCGTCCTTCAATGGGATCCGCTCTTGTGAAGTCTAGTTGGCTTGTGACGTACTGTATTTTCTGTTTACCATTCGTTGACATAAGAATACGCCTCTCTAAAAATAGACACTCCTCCATGGTATGTGATTTTTGACATGCACCCGAGGATTCGTTTAGCCATGGTTTGTGTAAGAAAGATTGGGAGGAGTGTCAAACATTTTATACCTTTGTTTAATAAAATAAAAAGCTCTATCACATGAGTGATCCATGCTTCCCTCTGCGAAGGGCCTTTCTTTTACTTTTATGTTAAGTCTCCATCTTCTAACTTTATGCACAATTGAGACAACATAGTTCCCATTCTGAGTTTAATGTGCATTTGTCCCAGAAACATTATTAATTGCTTCATGATGTGTTATTACTTGCTCTCAAATTCTTTGTTCTAGTCTTCCTCTTAAACTTTGAAGGTGTCCTGGCATTTATGTTTTGCCCCACTCTAAAGGAAAAGCGAAATATCACTTTGCTATGTTATCTCTATCCTTGAAAACGTATAGCTTTCGAGTGCATTACTATTCATGATCTTTTATTTATGTTACTTATCATGATGCAAAGTGATTGCTATGTTTTATTTCTAGAATTATATCTATCATGTTTGTGTTTAAAGTACAATGATCTCAGCTTACATATGCTTTTACAATATTGATGATCAAGTTTATGTTGGTAGCATGTCACCTAAAAAATTATGTGTTTTTATCGTTTACCTACTTGAGGACGAGTAGGAACTAAGCTTGGGCATGTTTATTGTTGATGTTATATTTTTTTCATGTTTTTTTTCTACATGTTTGCTACTCACTTTATGTCATTTTATCGATTTTCCAGGACTAACCTATTGACAAGATGCCACAGAGCCGGTTCCACATTTTCTGCTGTTTTTAGTTTTAGAAAAGTTGTTCTGGAAATATTCTCGAAATTTCAAATTTCGAAGCCCGTAGGTCTTAAAATTCCCGAAGGTTCCACGGAGTTCCGAAGACGCCCAAAGAGGGGCTACAGGGGGGCCACACCATAGGGTGGTGCCCCCTGGCCGCGCCTGGGGGTGGTGTGGGCCCCTCGGGCATCCACCGCTATAGCCCTTTCGCCTATTTATTCCCCCCCAATACGTTAACCCTAAAATTATACCACTTATTCCCGAGAAACAACCGAGGCTGCCATCATCGTCAACCCGAGATCGGGAGGGTTCTAGAGCTCTCCCCGACACCCTGTCGGGAGTGAAATTCATCGCCGGAGGGGTCTACACCACCATGCCCGCCTCCGGAGTGATGCGTGAGTAGTTCATCCCTGGACTACGGGTCCATAGCAGTAGCTAGATGGTTGTCTTCTCCACTTTATGCCTCATGTTTAGATCTCCTGAGCTGCCTTACATGATCGAGATCATCTTATTATAATGTTACATGTTGTGTTTGCTGGGATCCGATGAATGTTGAATGTTGTGTCTTCTGATTATCAATCTATCATGGTATCTTCATGCATATGTTATTTATGATCTTGCATGCTCTCCGTTGTTAGTAGATGCTCTGGCCAAGTAGATGCTAGTGACTCCAAGAGGGAGTATTTATGCTCGATAGTGGGTTCATGCCTCCTTTGCATATGTGCTCGAGTGACAGAAACGTGACGGATGGAGGATGTGATGTTGCCATTAGGGAGAAAACAACGATGTTTACTTCGTTTACATTGTTTACATTACATACTTTGCTTACTGCGATTATATTTTGCTTGCAACTTAATACCCAATGTTTGTTCGGATGATATTCGGACTTTCGAAGGGTGGATTATTAGTCATAGATGATGTTGGATGACGGTCTAGGTATTTTTTTGTACTGCCCGGGTGAATCACATAGTAATATTTATGTCTTGCATATGCACTATGGTGTAGAATTCATTTCTATCAATTGCCCAGTTGTAATTTGTTCAACAAATATGTTATTTATCTTCTACGGAGAGACACCACTAGTGAACTGTGGACCCCCGGTCTATTTTATTATACGGATAATACAACCACTGCAATTACTGTTTCCACTGTTTTCACACTGCTGCTACAGTTTTCTTACTGTTCTCATACTGTTTTCCACACCATACATTTAACCTCTTTGTTATCAGCAAAACCGGTGAGATTGAAAACCTCACTTCTTCGTTGGGGCAAAGTGAATTGATCGTGTTGTGTAGGTTCCATGTTGCTACTGAACCGGTAGTGCGCCCTACCACCTCAACTTCATCAACCTTTGGTAGTTTCTTTTTCCTCCTATTGGTTGATTCAACCTTGGTTTCTTTCTGAGGGAAACTACTGCCGTGCTCATCATACCTTCCTCTTGGGGTCTCTCAACGAGTGCAAGATCTGCACCATTAGTGTCCACCATACCTACCTATATGTGGTATTTAACCGCCACTCCAAAGTAAATTCTCATGTGCTACATCTAAAACCTTCATAAATTATACATGTTTTGTGCCCCTGTTTTAGCTCATGAGGATGCAGGTACACGATCTTTATCTTACTTCTTGATTGGACTTTGCACAACTGGACTAGTGGCACATCCGCTTATCCAAATTGATAGAAGAGCTTGCAACGGGGTGCCTAGCCCCAAACTTGGTTACTATAAATTATCTTAACTATTTTTGCCTCTGATATATCAGTTAAAGCATAATTGTGTAAACAAAAGTGGAGAGGGATGATATAGTGACTCTAGTAGAAAGAACGTCCTTCAATGGGAGCCGCTCTTGTAAAGACTAGTTAACTTGTGGCGTATTGTATTGTTTGTTTGCTATTCGTTGACATAAACATAAACCTCTCTAATTTTTTTTCAATACCTATGTTTTAATAAAATAAAAATCTCTAGCACATGAGTTAGTCCCTGCTTCCCTATGTGAAGGGCCTTTCTTTTACTTTTATATTAAGTCTTCATCTTCTAACTTTATGCACAATTAAGAGAGCATATTTGTCATTCTAAGTATAATGTGCATCAGTCCCAAGATTTATTATTGATTGATTCATGGTGTGTTATTACTTGTTCTCACATTACTTGTTTCTAGTCACCACTTTAACTTTGAAGGTGTCCTGGCATTTATGTATTGATCCCTTTTTAAGGACAAGCGGAATACCACTTTGCTATGTTATCTTTATGGTCAAAACAAACATATATCTTTCAGTAAATCATTATTCATGATCTTTTGTTTGTGTTACTTTTAATTTTGCAACATGGTTGCTAAGTTTACATTGTTTAAAATTATATCTATTTTAGAATACTTTGATCTCAACTCAAAAATGCTTTTACAAATATGATGATCAAGATTATGTTGGTAGCATGTAACCTCAGAAATTATTTTGTTTTTATCGTTTTACCTACTCGAGGACGAGTAGAACTAAGCTTGGGGATGCTTGGCACGTCTCAAACGTATCTATTATTTCTGACGTTCCATGTTGTTTTCATGCCAATTGCTACATGTTTTCTGTACACTTTATAACATATTTATGGATTTCCTAGGACTAACCTATTAACAAGATGCCACATCGCCAGTTCCTATTTTCTTCTGTTTTTGGTATCAGAAAAGTTATTCTGGAAATATTCTCGGAATTGGACGGAACAAAAACCCAGGGTTCTATTTTTCTGTCACGTAACATGGAGTCCGGAGGAGACCCGGAGGAGAGCCACCAGGTGGCCACACCATAGGGCGGCGCCCCCCCTCTTGGCTGCGCCACCACATGGCGTGGGCCCCTCGGGCGCCCACCGACATCGCTCTTTCGCCTATTTATACTTCTCCTTGGGAAAACCCTAAATCCCTGAGCCCCCATCCACGAAAAGTTCTGTAGCCGCCGTCATCGTAAACCCTGGTTCGGAAGGGTTCTGAAGCTCTCCCCGGCACCCTGCCGGGAGGGGAAATCATCGCCGGAGGGCTCTACATCACCATGCCTGCCCCCAGAGTGATGTGTGAGTAGTTCATCCTTGGACTACGGGTCCATAGCAGTAGCTATATGGTTGTCTTCTCCTCTTTATGCCACCATGTATAGATCTTGTGAGCTGCCTAACATGATCAAGATTATCTGTCTCTAATGCTACATATTGTGTTTGCTGGGATCCGGTGAATATTGAATGCTATGCCAAGTTGATTATCAATCTACCATGTTTATGTTATTCTTGATCTTGCATGCTCTCCGTTACTAGTAGATGCTCTGGCCAAGTTGACTCTTGTAAATCCAAGAGAGAGTATTTATGCTCTATTGTGGGTTCATGACTCCCTTTCATCTGTGCTCGAGTGACAGAAATGTGACGAATGGTGGATGTGTTGTTGCCATTAGGGAGAAAACAACAATGCATTGTCTACGGATAATTTTCTTGTTTACATTACGCACTTTACTTAATGCAATAATATGTTTCTTGCAACTTAATACCCGACGTGTGCTTGGATTTTGTTCTGAGGGTGGATTATTAGTCATAGATGCAGTTGGATTACGGTCTATGAATTATGTTGTAATGCCCGCATGAATATCATAGTAATCATCATGTCTTGCATATGCACTATGGTGCAACCTTTATTTCTGTCAATTTCCCAACTGTAATCTGTTTACCCAACATGTTATCTATCTTTTATGGAGAGATACCACTAGTGAACTATGGACCCCAGTCCATTCCTTTACACTGATAATACAACCTACTGCAAGCATTGTTCTCATTTCATTCATTGCAAGAAGCACCTTTTCCACACTATACGTCTAATCCTTTGTTTTCAGCAAAACTGGTGAGATTGACAACCTCACTGTTTCATTGGGGCAAAGTATCTTGGTTGTGTTGTGTGCAGATTCCATGTTGCTGCTGAGCCGGTAGTGCGCCCTGCCAACATCAGCTGTCAACAACCTTGAGAAGTGATTTCTTTCTCCATTTGGTAGATCACCAATATGTTGGTATGAAGCGGGAGGCAAGTTTGAGTTTGAACCAGACTATGTTAAGGATCAACAGAACATCGTGCATATCATCAGGGATCATTTAAAGATTGCTCAAAGTCGTCAGAAAAGTTATGCTGACCAAAAGAGGAGAACATGGGAACCTGAAATCGGGGATATGGTCTATCTCAGAGTTAGTCCAATGAAAGGGCTTCAGAGGTCCGGAGTTAGAGGAAAATTAAGTCTTCGATACATTGGACCTTTCAAAATCCTTGCACATAACAGGAATTAGTGTTTACTCTACAGCTACCCGAGAAACTGAAGCAAGTCCATAATTTTTTCCATGCATCTCAACTCCGTAAGAGTTTAAAGGAGCCAGAAGATTCCATTACCCATGAGGATCTGGAGTTAGAATCAGACCTCACCTATGTGGAAGAACCAGAGAAGATTCTGGCAGAAGAATGGAAAAGACTCCAGAATAGAGCAATCAAGTATTGCAAAGTACAATGGAAACATCACCCTGAACGCGAAGCTACCTGGGAGAAGGAAGACGAACTACGTCAAAACTACCCCGAGCTCTTCAGGTATAGTGGTTATAACTACGGGACGAAGTTCTTGTTAAGGAGGGAAGTCTGTAATGTCCCATCATTTAGGAACTCACGGGGGGTAGAAATATTAATCTGTGCATCTGCATGCATGTGTTTGCAAACCCCGAATAAAATTTTCACAAAACTTAAACCCTGGAGTGATCGAGGTTCCATCTTCATCCTGAATTAGAGAGAAGAGTCAAAACTGGAAGAGGGTGGAATTTCGACATGACCTTTAGGTGACATTTGAATTGAGGGATTCGGTTTGAATTATTTGAACATAAGGTGGGATGAATTTGAATTTGAATTCAAATTGTTTTATAGGAAATTATGGTGATTATCAATTATTTGAAACATTTAGGTAATACTAATTGTTATACAATTCTAATTAAATAAAGAATTAGAAAAAAGAAAAGATTGAACTTTATTAATTAAATCACAATATACAAAGTCATTACAATGTTTCTCAAAACAGAATATTACAAAGATTATTACAAAGGAAACATTACAAGAGTGCATTTACTAAACTAATTACTACTAGCTAATCCAATCTTCGTGTCATCTTCTGAACCTGCAAAACAAACACAAAGATAAACAGAGGGGTGAGTGGGGAATTAGTACCCTGAGATTGGCAGTGAAGTGCACTGCTAAACTCATCGCTAGGTGAATTAAACTTAAGCAATATCTGTTCAAATCAGTCTAGCCTCAGACCTGCATCATAGGCACATCTCAGGAAATACAACTGGCAGGTGAAAACAAATGAAACTGCCTGGATAAGACCAGCCGAAGGACAAGCAAAAGATCTCAGCCGCAGGGTAGCAGGCACACAACACACTCACATGCACACTTGTGTGCTGTCAATACAACAGGAGATAGATAAATAGCACATCCGTCGTGAGGGGTAAGACAGCAACATCACTTTCCCCTGTTTCTGCTCGAGCTACTCAGCTCCAGCAAAGAACAGCAAGAACAACAACCACTTAATAATCCACCATAATTAATTCCACCACTAGATCAAAGAATATTAGAGATCCAGTTAAGAATCAACAAGGCCAAGCTAGAGGTGGAGCGAGGACTGGAAGTTCTTCACAAGGCCAAGCCTGAAGAGAAGGAGCAGTGCTGATAGCAAGCAATCCACAAGCACACAAATCCACCAACCACAGTACCTCACCTAAGGTGAAGCTCTACACACCATCCAGCAAATAAATTGCTGGATTATGCACAAAGGGGTTGAGTGATGTTTTCCCTCAGTCTAGCATAGAGGTGCTATGTTATTAACATCATAGGGGCTTAATTTAAATCAAGATAACATCTCTTCTTATAAAGAAAGGGCCTCGGGCTTTGCATCATTGGCCTAGGGCAAAATAATCAAGCAAATATGAATCTGTTCTTATCAGTTAAGTACTTAGGGGGGCAGTAAGATCAAGCAAGTAAGTGTTCTTATCAGTTCAAATGGATACCAGCAACACAAATACTTAGCAGATTGGTTTAGGGCAAGTTCCCAGCTCACAAACACTTCCACAACAGTTGCTGGCCTCCCAAACCCTCAGATCAGGTACCTCAAACACAACTAAAAAGGAAAAATTCACAGAATCACACAAATTGCTTGGTGGCACATCCTCTAAACCATAAGGTTCAGGGTAGCACCCACCAGCAAGTACACAGAGATAGCCAATAAGGACTTTCACATCTCCATAGCACAGACAGGGTTGTGTCTGCTATGAATCAAACAAAGATAGAGATACAACAACACAAGCATCTGGGAAAATCCCTAGAGAGATTTCTCATATCACAGGAGGAAACCTTGTGAATAAAATAGGCCACAGAGATAAAAATTATCTGGCTAGCAACCTCTAAGGCAATCCACACATTGGATAATTTCTCCAATTACCAACGGGAAACAACAATTGCATCATACGCATGAGGGGCATCACAGGAATATCATCGAGCATGGCATGAACGCATGCTCGATGGCCTCGTTCCAGGGCAAGGGGAGGAATGAGAGAGAGGAGAATAGAGAGAGGAGAGGAAGAGAGAGGGAGCACAAAGGTCTTACAGGTGACCACCATCGTGGTGGTCACAACCAGGTGGTGGAGCGCATGCGAGGGCGGCGCAGTGGCCGTAGTTGCTCCCGGGAGCCGTCCCTACGGCGTCGCGCCTCCGTAGCGACAACAACAGCACGCCGGGAACAACAGGGACCACAACAGTACGCCAGGAGCGCTGTTGAGCATCCATGAGTGGTCGGGAGTTGACGGAGTGGAGTAAAGGACCGCGGGTACTGATACCTCATAAACGTATCCTTAATTGCTGATGTTCCATGTCGTTTTCATGCCATATGCTACATGTTTTCCTTACACTTTATGCCCTTTTTATCGATTTTCTGGGACTAAACTATTGACAGGACGCCATAGAGCCAGTTCCTGTTTTCTGTTGTTTTTAGTTTCAGAAAAGTTGTTCTAGAAATATTCTCGGAATTGGATAATTTGAAGCCCATAAGTCTTAGAAGTCCCGGAGGGTCAAGGAAGTCCCAAAGAGACCCGGAGGGGGGCCACAGGGTGGCCAAACCATAGGGGCACGGGTCCCCCTGGCCGCACCACCAGGTTGTGTGGGCCCCTTTGCCACCTCCCGGCATCGCCCTTTTGCCCATATATACCCCCCCCCGATGCATAAACCCTAGGAGAATCGGCCTTTTCCACCAAAAACATCCGTAGCTCCGCCGTAGCCGCCGACAAGTTTCGGGGGACAGAAATCCTCTGTTCCGGCACCCTGCCGGGACGGGGAAGTGCCCCCGGAGTCATCTCCATTGACTCCACCGCCATCTTCATCGCCGTTGCTGTCTGCTATGATGAGGAGGGAGTAGTTCTCCCCTGGGGCTGAGGGCTGTACCGGTAGCTATGTGTTTCATCTCTCTCTCCCATGGTGTGATCTTTATGTGATCATGAGCTTTGTATCTACTTGAATTAGTATATGTTTCTCCTCATGTATTATGCTACTCAAGTGGTTTTGTTATGAGATCTCCATAAACATTTTGATCACGGTGTAAAGGTGACAGTGTGTGCACCGTGTGGTTTAGCATGATATTTATATCTTGTGTTGGATGACCCTATGAAATTGTGGTGTTTGTTTAGTACCTTCTAGGACGCTCATAGTGATAGTGTGGGGTTAACTAGACATGGGAAGACAAACTTGAGGAGTGCTGTTACAACCCTACGAAATGAATTGGTGTTTGTCATTCGACCGGAGAGTGGTTCGGAGTAGCATAGTGAAGAGATGATATTTATGCTCAATTATGTTATCATTGTTGAGAGTGTCCACTAGTGAAAGTATGATCCCTAGGCCTTGTTTCTAAGAATTGATACACCATTTTCAACCAGTTCGGCTACATGTTTGCTTTCTGCCATTTTTATTTCAGATTGCTATTATCATCTGTATTACTTGTATTTCACTCTCTCTTCGCTAAACTAGTGCACCTATACAACTGACAATTGTATTAGGTGTGTTGGGGACACAAGAGACATCTTGTATCGTAATTGCTTGTATTAGGTGTGTTTCTTGAGAGGGATACCTTTGACCTCTTCCTCCCTAAGTTCGATAAACCTTGGTAATCCACTTAAGGGAAACTTGATGTTGTTCTACAAACCTCGGCACTTGGAGGCCCAACACTGTCTACAAGAATAGAAGCGTGCGTAGACATCAAGATCTTTTCTGGCGCCGTTGCCGGGGAGGTAAGGCAAAAGGTTCTCACATCTTGGGGTGTGAGTGCTCGAAGTTATTTCCTTTAGATTATGCAATTATATATTTTTATTTCTTGTTTTCACTAGTTAGGCTTATCTTTACTTGTTCCTTGTTTTTATTTTTACTAGTTAAGCTTAATGGAAAACAACAAAAATATGAGGGAACCTTATAATCTTTATCTTGAGTTAGGACATGAAGTGTTTGAAAAGAAAATTTAAAAACCTATGGAACTTTATTTGTATGTTAGTAGCAATGTTATTAGTATAAATTCTTTGAACACCATTATTGCTAATGCTATGGAAAAGTCTAAGCTTGGGGAAGATGGTTTTGATGAATATGATATTTTTAGTACCCAAAGCATGGAGGAAAAAAAATTACTTTGGTGATACTTTGATTCCAATATATGATGTCTATAATGATTGTGCTATTCTAGTTCCACCTACTATTGTTGATAAATTTTATTGTGATCATGATATGCCTTCTATATATGATGTTTACAATGATGAATATGTTATTTTCGGTCCACCTTCTATTGAGGAGAAAATTTATTATGATTACAATATGCCTCCTGTATTTTATGATTATGGTGATGAGAATAATAATGATAGATATTTTGTTGAATTTTCTCCCACTACTATTAATGAGAAGGACTTTGCTTATGTGGAGAGTATTAATTCTTTTATGCATGTGGCTCATGGTAAAAATTCTTTATGTGATAGTTATATTGTTAAGTTTATTCATGATGCTACTAAAAGTTATTATGAGAGAGCGAAACATAGTCTTATGCATCTAAAAAAATATGAAGTTTCCCGTCTTTATGTTGAATTTTTTGAAATTGCACTTATTTTGTCTTCCTATGCTAGCCACTTTGTGCTTTATTGAATTGTTCTTATACAAGATTCTTTTTAATAGGAAGTGGGTTAGACTTAATTTTTTTTTACATTTTATTCTTAGTGATCTCTTTTTCTTCAATTCATATTTCTCATGTGAGCATATTCTCAAATTATCATGCCTAGCTAAAAGGCGTTACAGAAAAGCACTTCTTGCGAGATAACCCATGGTTTTATTTTTTCCATTGTTTTTCTCTGTTTTCTTTGAGTCAAGGGGTTGTATAATTATGTAGAAACTCCTTTGTATCTTTATTTTCATGTTTTAGTTGTGCCAAGTGAAGTTTCTAACGAAAGTTGGAGTTAGTTTTGGATTTCTGCGCAGGAAACACATTTCTGCTGTCCACCGTAAAAAATCGTGGAAAATCCAGAAAGATCAGAATGACCTGAATTTTTGTGTGCTTATTCCTAGGCTAATTATGCAACTTTTTTGTCCTCTAAGTTTTTCAATTTGAGCAATGTAAGTGCCTCGAGAAAATTCATCTTTACAGACTGTTCTGGTTTTGACAGATCCTGTCATTTTTCTTGCATTTCTCTTTTACGATGTCAAGTGGATTTCTTTGCTTCACAAAACATCAGTGGTTGTATATAATGTTTAAAAGTATCAATAGCACTTGTTCCATACAGAACCCATGGATTTGATTGTTGCACTAACCCTCTAATGATAATTATTGTTTGAGTATGGTGTGAAGGAAGTTTTCAAGGGTCAAGAGAAGAAGTGATATATGTGATCAAGAAGAGTGCAAGGTCAAAGCTTGGGGATGCCCCCATGCATCATCCAAGCATATTTTTAGAAGACTCGAGCATGTAAGCTTGGGTATACCCAAGGAATCCCCTTCTTCATCAACTATCTATCAGGTCACTTCTCGTGAAACTATATTTTTGTTCGGTCACATCATATGAACTTTACTTGGAGCGTCATTTATTTTTCGTTCTGATTTCTTTTGTTTTCCTTGCTGCATTAATATCACTGGAACCTATCATACTTGTGTGGTAGAGATACACGATGTGTTTTCATTGCTTAGAACACTCTAGTTTTCATTCTTATTTTTCAGTGAGTGTTCACTTTTTGCTAGTACTGCGTTTAGCCCTTGTTTTCATGTATCTCTTATTCAGACCTGTTGATTTTAGTAGAGTTATGTGAGTACTATAATGCTTGTTTTCTGTATCATTTAGAGAGTTTTTGTTAAAACATATTTTGTATGGTGTTTGAAGGAAATAGAA
The DNA here is from genome assembly GCA_028641055.1 of Alopecurus myosuroides. NCBI lineage: Eukaryota > Viridiplantae > Streptophyta > Magnoliopsida > Poales > Poaceae > Alopecurus > Alopecurus myosuroides. The sequence goes on from CM054061.1 coordinate 98,306,504, forward strand.
AATGGTACATGTGGTAGATGGTATAACGAAAAGACTTGCATATTCTTGTAGATCACTAAACTATTTCACTTGATTGTTTGTTGTTGTTTTGATATATTAATATGCTTAATGGTAAACTTGCTGGTTTAATAGAGTAAAAATAATTAATGGTTGGTCTAGAAGCTTGAAACTGTGCCACACTCAAATAACCAGTTGATAGGATAATGGTATATGACTTCCTTTGTTGATAGCAATCGTAATGGCTTTTTGTTACGCGCTATGGTCGGGGTAACCAACAGTGACTTGTCACTCCACGGACCCTCTTGGAGTGATTTTCATTATGCCTTGTGATATCATGATTTTATTTGGAATCTTTTAACTTGTGAGTTCTATGTTGCGCTTTTCTAGCACTTCCACCATCCATATTTGCTAGCCTCTTCGGTATGGTGCATCGCTCATTCTCACATTGAGAGTTGGTGCAAACTTCGCCAGTGCATCCAAACCCCGTGGGGAAACTTTGTTTTTCTACACATAAGCCAAAATTTATCTTCCTCAAAATAGCCACCATACATACCTACCATGGAATTTCCATAGCCATTCCGAGATATATTTCCATACAACATCCATCATCATTATGTTACTTGTCATGCTTCATTGTTATTTTGCATACTGCTACACTGGCAGGAGCATTTGAGTTATGAGTACTAAAAGTGTGATGATTCATTGTAAAATAGAGTGTTGCCCCTACCAGTGAGGTTATAAATCAAAAAATAAAAAAGAGAAAAAGCCAAGAAGAAAAAAAGTCAAAGGAGAGATAATAAAGAGAGAGGGGGTAGCACTACTATCATTTATTCCACACTTGTGCTTGGTTGGCATCATTACTTCAGTTTGGAGAGAGTTTTCATATTATGACTTACATAACTATGTGGGGAACTTACATTATAGAATTTGTCTTGTATATTCGAATGATGAGCCTCCTCAAAAGAGCTCTAGGTCTTGGTGAGCAAGCAAGTTGGATGCACCCCCTGTAGTTCCATTGGAGAGCTTTCATACATTTATAGCTCTATGTGCATCCGTTGTGTGGCAATCACTACTCCTTGCATAACTTTGATTATAAGACTTCCGCTTGTCTAATGATCACTTTTAGTTGTGTGAGACTTTCTTCCATTGACCATCCAAACCCCCCCATAATGTTCTTTTAGCCATAACATCCTGGTGCTAGGAACCAATATAGAATGCTTGCTTGTTTTGAGTGCACAATTATTTGAATGATTTTCCTACGTGGATATTGTTGTCACTTGACTTGATCCTAACAGGGGTTGTTGTGAGAGTTTGATGCCTTGGATGATTATATTGTTGTTCTTGAAGCTGAAATCATCTTTAATCAACTTTGCACAGTGGATTGTCTTTTAGTATTGATTCGTTGAAAGATTTTATTTTGTTATTCCTAATGGTTTATACATTACTCTTTGATATCAACTATAAACCACAACCTTTATTCATTTGATCCTAGTTTACATGATTTACATTACTATGATGATCAAGTTTATGTTGGTAGCATGTCACCTCAGAAATTATTTGTTTTGTCGTTAACCTACTCGAGGACGAGTAGGAACTAAGCTTTGGGATGTTGATACCTCATAAATGTATCCTTAATTTCTGATGTTCCATGTTGTTTTCATGCCAAATGCTACATGTTTTCCTTACACTTTATGCCCTTTTTATCGATTTTCTGGGACTAACCTATTGACAAGATGCCACAGAGCTAGTTCATGTTGTCTGCTGTTTTTAGTTTCAGAAAAGTTGTTCTGGAAATATTCTCGGAATTGGAAAAATCGAAGCCCAGAAGTCCCGAAGAGATAAGGAGGGGGGCTAGAGGGTGGCCAAACCATAGGGGGCGCGGGTCCCCTTGGCCGCGCCACCAGGTGGTGTGGGCCCCCTGGCCACCCCCCAGCGTCGCCCTTTCGCCCATATATACCCCCCGATGCATAAACCCTAGGAGAATCGTCCTTTTTACCAAAGACATACCTAGCTTCGCCGCCGACAAGTTTCGGGGGATAGAAATCTCTGTTCTGGCACCCTGCCGGGACGGGGAAGTGCCCCAGAGCCATCTCCATCGACTCCACCACCATCTTTATCGCCGTTGCTGTATCCTATGATGAGGAGGGAATAGTTCTCCCCCGGGGCTGAGGGCTCTACCGGTAGCTATGTGTTTCATCTCTCTCTCCCATGGTGTGATCTTTATGTGATCATGAGCTTTGTATCTAGTTGAATTAGTAGATGTTTCTCCTCATGTATTATGCTACTCAAGTTGTTTTGTTATGAGATGTCTGTAAACACTTTGATCACGGTATAAAGGTGTCAGTGTGTGCACCGTGTGGTTTAGCATGATATTTATATCTTGTGTTGGATGACCCTATGTAATTGTGGCGTTTGTTTAGTACCTTATAGGACGCTCATAGTGACAGCATGGGGCACTACCAAATTCCGTGTGATCCGGAACGTTTTGAGCTGAACGTTTTGATAACGTTGCGCATTTCCGTCGCGAATGGCGAAAAAGTGGAGTTTGATCTCGACGTAATGGTTTGGTTCGTCGCAGACTGGTTTTGCTCAATTTTTTGCTAGTTTTACGTCGCGGATTTTCGTGTCCGGCCCAGTAGCCCACTCAGAGCCTAGTTGCCTTCGATGAAACTTGCCTGGTCACGTAGAACGTCGCGAATTTTTCTTGGGGCCACACATCCTGTCCTGTTTGACTGCTTTGACTGGCTACGACTGGCCAGTTGATGCCTGGACCCCATTTGTCATCCACGGTAAATAAGCATGCACATAATCTTCGAAATTAAGCATGCATATAATCTTCGAAATCATCACAGTTAACATTACAGTGAATAATCCGTTTCTGAAACAAATCACAAAAAGAAAAGGATAGACACCGGACCTAGCGTCCTAGCCAAGGGTGCGCCGCCGCGCCTCCGCCAGCGCCGCCACATCTTCATTCTGTATCGAATGGCGGATCGCTTCCGCGGTATCGGCCTCTAGCTTGATAGTGAAAAGCCGGGCGAGCCTCGCTTGCCGGAGCCCTTCTGCCGCGAAAATCTCTAAGGACGCTAAAATCCCCGCCTGCATGTGGGGCCACTACAGGGCCTCGTTGTGGAACTCGACGGAGAGATACTCCTCCTCTCCCTCCTCCTCGACGTCCGAAGGTGAGATGGGTGGATCCGGAGGTGGTGGTGTGCGGGACGAGTTGGCTTGATGCACCTCGCGCCGGTACGCCTCGCGGGCACGAGCACGCTCCGCGCCTTGCACACTGCGCCGGGGAAAGTACCTATGGATCTGCTGCTGGCGGCCCTCCTCGCGACGGCCAGACATGGTACCGGTGGATCTGCGCATAACGAAGGGGAGTAGAAAGGTGTGGCACAGACGGACAGTTTGGGAGTAGAGAGGAGAGCGTTCTACGCCCGTATGGGCAGCCGCTGCATTATCCACAGTTTGGGAGTGGAGAGGAGAGCTGACCGGGTATCCCATGTGGCGAGTGTCAACCATATTACCGAATATATAGGAGATCTAAATTATAAAATGCACTCCGAAATGGAAATGAATTGACATGGTTTTACATTTGCAACAATGGATACCCTAGTACAAATACTAATATACTGCCTCCTCGCCCTCTTTGATGTCTGGTCCGCGCCATCATCCCGGTTACATGCACTCTAAAACATAGGAGATTTATAGTAACTAAAATTAGCATCACAAAAGGTTTTATGCCAACATCCACTCCAAAGCCACATCCACAGTTTCACATCATCCAACGGATATTTTCCTATGCCAGCATGCATTCCGAAGCCACATCCAGAGGTTCACATCATCCAGTGGAACTTTCTGAAACCGCGTCCACAGAAACACTAGTAGAAAAGCATCATACATGTTTAGCACATCTACAAAAAAGAAGCAGATATACTTCCAAACATACAAAGATGAGAGACAAAACTGCCTCACGTGTACAAATGACACAAGTACAGAGGTGATAAATTGCTAGACCCAGTGGCATAAACAAGCTACTAGGTCCTTGTAAACGCTACTAGGTCTAGAAGAGTCTCCCTCTGCATTTTAACATTGCACAGTTTAATCATCGGCACTCTGATCAAACACAAATATGGCGCTCTTTTTTCTATGGTACGCCAACTGTTGGAGACATTGCTGCATATTAATCATCGGCAGAGAACCAAACCTAGATAGGGGCCTCATAGTAAAGAAGCACACACAAATCAATGAAATTATCGAACACTTGCCAAGGAATATGCAGAACCAATATGGCTCATGCATTACAGACAAAATCATAATTGGGGCCTCATAGTAAAGAAGCACACAGAAATCAATGAGATCATCGAACACTTACCAAGAAAGATGCAGAACAAATGTAGTTGTACACAATACTAGGTAAGTGCCAATATCTCACCGAGAGAAGGTGCAGAGTTTAACCATCGACACACAAAACAGAGAATGAACATAAAATAAGCAAGTCTCATACATACATTGCAAAAACAGTCCAAAGGGTCAAGCTCCACAGGACCAGGGAGCATGAACAAACAATGTCCATGTAAACGCTACTAGGTATTGGGGAGTAATCCTTTGGATTTTAGCATTGCACAGTTTAATCATCGGCACATGCAACAAAACAGAGAAATGAATAACAGCTAGACTCATTAGCGAGCATTGCAGGTTGACATAATCTAATTAAAGAGCAAAGTAGTTTTACCTCATTCCATAATCTTGCAAGAAACTTAGAATGTATCTCAACTTCACATTGGTGTCCTTCGCACTCTCCAACAGGGTGTCTTTTTCCCTATGGAGAATGTCGCACTTCTCTTCGGCTACTTTCAAAATTTTCTTCGCACTCTTCAGCTCAGAATCAAGCTTAGTAACCAAGCCGTGCATGATCATTTATCTTCTCTTTTGTTCACGCAGTTCCAACTCGAGTGCTAGCATTTTTGAACCTTTCATCGCCCTGTCCAGCCTGTCCTCGCAGCAGACGAAATAGATTAGCTTCTCAGCGCTGGTATCATCAGCCATCTTGCAAACTTCAGAGAGACGATGAGATTCAATTGTCTCAACTGACCACTGCACCAATTTCTGAATTGTCTCAACTAACTGCTGTATCAATTTCTGAATTTCAGTACGCGACATGCTACAGAAGTCACAGCCTGCACTGTGGTCCTATAGCCAAATACGAAAAGAATAAAAATCAAAGAAGTGTCGACGAAGGCGAAACGAGATAGATGAATCTTAAGAGAACATTTGGCTACAGGACTAATTTATATGCTATTTACCTCGACTATCTGAATAACATGGGGCATAGCAAACTCCGAGGCCTTGTTCAGGTCGATCTCCATTTGGGTGGGGGAAATGATCTCCGAGGGGCCTGTAACGGTAGCGTGAGCTAGATCCATGGCCGGTGGTAACTTAAAACATCAACGGTGACCTACATGCGCCGACATTTAACCTACATCCGTCGGTATCAAACCTAGATCTGCCAGCATCTAACCTACATCGCATCATTTGGTTGAGGATGGGGAAGGGAGGGAACCATGGCTTACAAGTCATTGTTTGAGAACGACGCCAAGGACGGGGGAGGGTGAAGCTGTGGCAGCCTCCCTTGGGGCGGGAGGACGAAGTGGAGGCTTTCTGTGGAGGTCTCTTTCAGTGGAGGAGTAGCCGAGTGGGCGAGGAGCGCGGTGTGGTGGAGATTTGGCGCGTAGACGCGGGCGAGTGGGACCCTGCGTGAGGCTGTTTCCATGAAGATTTGGCGCGTGGTTGTTAGTCATAATTTATTCTTATTTTTCGGATTGAAAATAAAAAATAAAAAAAGAACCAAAAGGAAAAGATTTTTAGAATCTGATCGCATTTTTATTCTACTTCTTCGGATTCTTCTTTATTTTAGTTAGCAAATAATTGCAAAATAAGACAGTGCCTAGTGGTGGGGGAGGGGCTGATTCATTTCCACACACCAAATATCGAATCTTGTTACTCACATTTGTGATGTTGCACCAACTATTGGCTTATTAGGCATGATCCAGTAGTAAAGGGATGCAACAATTCATTGATCGGCCGGATCAATGAGTTGTCACATCCACTTATTACTAAATCATGCCTAACAAGTTTTTTGACATCTTTAAAACATGACTGTGTTAAGAAACATATAGTAATATAATATAAATATTAGGTTCTTACATACCAACATGATAGAGGTTCTTTAAAAGTTCTTACTACGCACACACCAAATGACACTACCAGAAGTAAGACATAACACAAACACAGCGTGCAAGCTGCAACAACGAGTGCACCAGCAGCAGCTACATCATGTACTGCCGTACTGCCGCTTCCGAGCCTTCATGGCCCTCCTAGCCTCGTTGGAGTAAGGACGAGGAGGAGGTTGCGCAAGACCTGCGAGGATATCCAGCGCAAGCAGCTTCTTCGGGAAGACGCCGTAGGCAGCGTGCTTGGCCCTAACATGGGGCGCACGATACTCAGAGCCATTTCCCACACCGAGGGCATGTTGGATCAAGCTGTGGCGATCGTTGGCTATCTTTCTGACACAGAAAGGGCAGAACAAGTTTCCGTAATAACGGTACTGAATGATGTCCGCCTGCAGCTTCCTCAGGACATGTCTGCTTTTCGCAGCCATATCGTCCTCATCCGAGCCGACTTCCAGATCTTGTTTCTGCAAATTTGCAATTAAAAAAGTTAGCAACACAATCTTATTGGCAAAAGAGTAATATACCTAACCAGATCACAAAGAACATAAAGAAATAGTTCTTCATTTATTTGCATACACTTCATCAAATAACTTATTTAGCAGATGCACCCTAAAGAGGATATCAATGTTGAGAAAAATGTGTCGAATTTTATACAACATTACAGTTTCCACTATATATATTTGGTGAACTAATGCACAAAACCGGATAATAACACATCAGGAATTCATTGATGATCTAAGATAACATTCAACAGATTAATATTCTAATCAGGACATGTTATTATACCTTACCAGATCAAAAATATCATACAAGAATCATTCTTCAATTATATGCATAAACTGGATCAACTAATTATCATGCACGGGGGTACAATATGTGATTTTGCAACAAATTCATAATATGTCAAGAGTGTTTGCGAGGCAAAATAGCTACACAAATTGAAAATGCTTCCAAAAAACATAGAATCTCTAACTCACATGCATGCTAACATGCACACGGAAACTAGAAGCCATAAGAAGAGATGCAATTACAACCTCTGAATCCCTAAAATACAAAAAAACCTGCGAACCCCTAAGTACAGATGCAACTACAACCTCTGAATCAACTCCAGCAGCTCATCTATATTTGATCATCCACAACTCTATATAGAAGATCATTTAAAAAGATTCATGCATAGATGTTATTAGTTTCACAGCAGAACATCTATATTGTCAATATAATGTTATAACGATCGTTCATCAATTTTTTTCCAACGACTTTGTGAACGACTATATTTTGTGTGATACCCCAAAATTCATATCAACAAATCCTCCGTTCAACAAGTCCATAAATTCAATAGTTTTAGCCCATAAATTCTTATCAACAAATGGTTTCGGTACATGTCAAAATTTAGTGTCTAGTACATTTCTATTTTTCTACAATGTTTTTCCCTTTGGTCTCTATAAAATAAAATAACATGAGTAGTGCATGTTGAAATCAATAAAATATTCCCATATTTGGTTTGGATGATCATGTAGCCATCCCCCAAATGTAGATGATGGGTAGAATAATTTGGGGACATGTATAAATAGATGATGCTATATATGATCTGCTGGCAACGTTTTTTACCCCTCCGTCATCCATATTTGGTTTAGATGTCCATATAGATGAGCTGCTGGAGATGCTCTAAAATACAAAAAACCTGCAAACCCCTAAGTACATATGCAACTACAAACCTCTGAATCCCTAAAATACAAAAAATCTGCGAACCCCTACAGATGCAACTACAAACCTCTGAATCTCGAATACAAAAAACCTGTGAAGCTCTAAGTACAGATGCAAACAAACCTCTGAATCTTGAACTTGTGTGTACAAAAAACCCTCGAACCCCTAGGTACAGATCCAACTACAAACCATTTAATCCCGAACACAAAAAACCTCAAACCCCTAAGTACAGATGCAACCGCAAACACCAGAAGCCCAAACTTTACAAAAAAAAAACAAAGTATACATGCAACTACAAACACTAGAAGCCCAAACTTGTGTGCAGTCATGCATAAACCCTGGATCTTTGACAATAAACTAAGTCGGCCTGGACATAGATACCTCAGGGTCCTGGTCGTCGACGTCCTCGTCGAACGCCTGGCGATCCCCGTAGGGATCACTCAGATCTGCCAGGAGAGGGAAAGCAGCAGGCGCCTCCACCGCGGCAGGAGCAGACAGTGCACTCGAAGCGCCATGGCCGGCCGACGAACCTACGGCGGCGACGACATCTTGCGGCTGCGACGAACTGGAACCGCCATGGGCGGCTCCTGCGGCGACGACAACAAAAGGGACGACGCCACCGTTCTCCTGTTGCGAACCTTCCATTCTGCGGAACCGCCTCGCGGTTGTGCGCTCGGTATTTGGGAGAGAAGGAGAGCTGGGAGACGATGCGGAGTGGTTTTTTTTGCTAGAAATGGTGGGAGAATGGATGGGGGAGAGAGGCGATGCGGCAGGAGTTTTATATACAGAGTGCCATTTCGAGGCCGCCCCGTTTCGACTGGTCGCGTCGGAGCATGCATGGTGGGAACGCGCCGGTTGACTTAGTAAACATAGAATGATGTGACATTTAGTCACTGGCAAGTGGGGCCTAGGACGCCGCGGGGCCACCAATCAGTGACCCAAATTCACCATAAAGCTCACCCCACCAAGTCAGCGAATATCAAATGCTCTATCGTATGTGTAGAAAAGAGGATACCGTTTTATACGTGTACGCGTACAAAACTATATGGCACGTGTTTGCTTGCGAAACGTGGTACCAATCTTTGCCAAGTTCACTACAAATAATGGTACGTGCCAACACAACTACCATGTGTATGCAGCCAAGGTGACGAACATTTGGTTACGTGCCAACACGCCTCTGCATTCACACGCCTTGGCCTTGCACACGGCGTCGTGCAGGTGGTGGTTAGCCTGCTGCGCGTAATGGCGACGACGGGACGCGTCCTGCACCAGGCGGCGGGATGGTGCGTCGCCTCTGCATTAACGCGGTGTGCAGCCTTCCCGGCTCCCCAAGCGGCGCCAGGGTCATTGCGGTTTGCATGTCGCCGCCATTTACTCCGACGGGACGCGTGCTCCGACGTGTGCACCGACTACGCAGCTTTTCTCAATGGTACAGAGCATAGATGATGCAACAAAGTGTTTAAAAGGTGTATTTGACTACACAATTTCGCATCGACTACACAGAGTTTGAGTCCTGGCTCCGCCACTGCCGACGCGTCCTCGCCATAATCTCACCCATCGCCACGCGGCTTCCCCTCTATCGATGATACCATGCCGCGCCATCTCCATACTTCGTGGGTGACGTTCACCCAGCAGGCGGTGCGCCGTGGGCTAGACCCGTCGTCGTCTAGTGGAGACGACCCCTTCGATTGGGGGTACAACAAGGAGGCGGATGGGGAGGAGGAGCCGGAGCTGCCGCAGCAGGAGGCGGCACAGGAACCGGAGCAGCGCCCTCCGTTGTGGCCTCACCAGGTGGTGGCGTACAACTCGTTCGCCACATGGCGCAACGAGGAGGCGTTTCGCCGGATCCGATCGGGGTTCGAGGAGGCGGGGGCATCCGCCGAGGCTGCCGCCATTCAGGCTTCCATCGAGACCGCCCGGAGGGAGGAGCATGCCCGCGTCCTCATGGACGCCGAGCGGCAGGCTTACGAGCATCTCAACGCCAATGCGGCGTCCGGCGAGCAGCAGGCCCTCATCGCGCAGAGGGGGGACGAGTCCGCCTTGTTTATGGTCTCCCAGAGTGCGGCGCACGAGGAGTAAAACGCCGCACGGGCATGAAGAGCAGGTAAACAGCCGCTACCGCGCCCGGGTAGAGGACGCGGAGGCGCTGTAGCGGTTGTTTACCTGCTCGCGCGCACGCAACGATAGGCGTGGGCGCGCCCGCTCGCAGGCAACGGAGTTGCACCGGATGGGGGTGCAAGTCATGGCTAGGCGGCTCTGTCTCGCACAGGTGGCCTGCGCTGATCCGGCAGCGAACAACGATGAGGCTGGCCCGTCCATGGCGCCGAACGATGACCAGGCCAGCATGACAGCGAGCGACGAGGAGGAGGACGGCCAGACCGGCTTCTAGGATAGTTTAGGCCTAATTTATATTTCCCACCGTATTTTTAATTAGAATGTAATGATCTATACTTACTAATATATATATGTACTACTCCAATTTTAATTATAAGGCTAATTATAAACGTGTGGTGGGCGCACTAAACCATGGTGGAGCACCCGGTTTAGTTATAAACCGGCGATGCCCCCCTCAGGGAAAATGGAGGGAATATTGTTAAAAGTATAGCTAGATTTTGGTTATTAATGTAGTTATGGCCTAACCTAATACAACCAAGCAAAATAGTATTTTGTTCTACCCCCTTCCGACGTGGTCATAGGGGTAGACCAAAAGGTTGAGTTCTGGTCAACACCTCTATGTTCTAGTGAAGCGTTGGGATCTAAAGTGTCGGAATCCTACGTAAACCATGGTGGAGAACTAAGAATACTTATAAATGTGTGCTGGGATCGAGGCGGGGAGGGGCCAATATACTACCCATACGTGTGACTGGTTTCACCGGCATCACATAGGAAGGTTATGCACTACACTTATAGGTCTCGAACCGTCGATGCTCCCCCATTCGGGCAAACCGGAGGGAATATTGTTAAAAGTAAAGCTATATTTTGGTTATTATTGTACCTTTGGTCTAACCTAACACAACCAAGAAAATAGTATTGTGGTCTACCCCCTTCCAATGCTGGTCATAGGGGTAGACCAAAAGGTTGACTTCTAGTCAACAGATCAATGTTCCAGCGAAGCGGGGGAATCCTGCCAAGAGGTGGTCCCTACCATTGTCTTGGGTGTTACTTGGGCCTAACCTAACACAACCAAGAAATTACTTCCACTTTACTAACCCCTTCCGGCTACATAGACGGGCCAGAACAGCAGTTCCGTCTTTTTCCCAGCAGGGCTAGGGTTTCTCCGGAGAGGGGCTCTGGATCGTCTGAAAACCACCAAATCCCATGGTATGCCATACCATGTCTGTTATAGTGTGTAATGGGTCTTTGATGCCCAAGATTCCCTCTCTTTGTGTGTTAGGCCTTCGCCGGCGTCGGATTCTCTCTAGCGGGTTCCAAAACTATTTAGAGCCCGAAACTCCCGGATCTGACGGAACAGGAGGAATCTTGCCAAGAGGTGGGTCCTACCATTTTATTTGGTGTTACTTGGGCCTAAAATAACACAACCAATCAATTAGTTCCACTTTGCTACCCCTTTCCGGCTCACGTAGAGGGGCCAGACCGGCAGTTTCTTCCTTTTCTCCAACAGACCTAGGGTTTCTCCGGGGAGGGGCTCCGGAGCGTCTGAATACCAAACCAATCCTAGGGTATACCAAACCATGTGTGTTAGATTGTTTCATGGGTCTTTGATTCCCAAGATTACCTCACTCTTTGTGTTATGGCTTCACCGGCGCCGCATTCTCTTTCGCGGGTTCCAGGACTACTAAGAGCCCGAAACTCCCAGATTTCACGGAATGGGGGGAATCTTGCCAAGGGGTGGGACCTAACATTGTCTTGGGTGTTACTTGGTCTTAACCTAACACAACCAAGCAATTGATTCCGCTTTTCTACCCCATTCCGGCTCACGTAGAGGGGCCAGAACGACAGTTCCTTCTTTTTCCCAACGAGGCTATGGTTTCTCTAGAGAGGGGCCTCCGGATCGTCTGAATGGCACCAAATCCCACGGTATGCCATACCTTTTGTGTTATAGTGTGGCATGGGTATTGGATTCCCAAGATTCCCTTACTCCCTATGTTATGGCTTCACCGACGTCAGATTCTCTTTCGCGGGTTCTACTTAGAGCCCCAAACTCCAGGATCTCATGGAATGGGGGGAATCTTGCCAAGAGGTGGGACCTACCATTTTATTGGGTGTTACTTGGGCCTAACCTAACACAACCAAGTATTTGGTTCCACTTTTCTACCCCTTTCCGGCTCACGTAGAGGGGCCAAAACGACAGTTCCGTCTTCTTCCCAGCGGGGCTATGGTTTCTCTAGAGAGGGGCCTCCAGATTGTCTGAATGCCACCAAATACACCATGGTATGCCATACCATGTGTGTGTTTAGTGTGTCATGGGTCTTGGATTCCCATTATTACCTATCTCTCTCTCTCTCTGTTAGTGCTTCACCGGCGCGTCAGATTCTCTCTGGCGGGTTCCAGGACTACTTAGAGCCTGAAACTCCCTAAACTGATGGAACTCGGGGAATCTTGCCAACAGGTGGGCCCATACATTTTCTTGGGTGTTCCTTGGGCCTAACCTAACACAAACAAGAAATTGGTTCCACTTTGCTACCCCTTTCAGGCTAAAGTAGAGGGCCAAAACGGCAGTTCCGTCTTTTTCCCAGCGGGGCTATGGTTTCTCTGGAGAGGGGGCTCCGGATCATCTGAATGCCACCAAATCCCATGGTATGGCATACCATGTGTGTTAGAGTGTGGAATGTGTCTTGTATTCCCAAGATTCACTCGCTCTCTCTGTGTTAGGGCTTCACCGGCGTCAGATTCTCTCTGGCGGGTTCCAGGATTACTTAGAGCCTAAAACTCCCGGATCTGATGGAACTGGGGGAATCTTGCCAAGAGGTGGGCCCCACCATTTTATTGGGTCTTCCTTGGTCCTAACCTAATACAACCAAGCAGTTTTTTCCACTTTGCTACCCCCTTCCGCCTAACGCAGAGGGGCCAGAACGGCAGTTCCGTCTTTTCCCAGCGGGGCTATGGTTTCTCCGGAGAGGGGCCTCCAGATCGTCCCAATGCCGCCAAATCCCATGTTATTCCATACCATGTGTGGTATAGTGTGTCATGGGTCTTGGATGCCCAAGATTCCCTCTCTCTATGTGCTAGGCTTCACATGCGTCGGATTCTCTCTGGCGGGTTCCAGGACTACTTAGGGGCCGAAACTCCCGGAACTGACGAAACTCGGGGAATCTTACCAAGAGGTGGGCCCTAACATTGTATTGGGTGTTCATTGGTCCTACCCTAACACAACCAAGAAGTTGGTTCCACTTTGCTACCCCCTTCCAGCGCACGTAGAGGGGTCAGAACGGCAGTTCCATCTTTTTCCCTAGCGGGGTTATGGTTTCTCCGGAGAGGGGGCTTCGATCGTCTCAATGCCACCAAATCCCATGGTATTGCATACCATGTGTGTTAGAGTGTTTAATGGTTCTTGTATGCCCAATATTTCCTCACTCAGTGTCTTATGGCTTCACCGCCGTCGGATTCTCTCTGGCGGGTTCAGGGACTACTCAGAGCCTGAAACTCCCGTATGTGACAAAACAGGGGGAATCCTGCCAAGAGGTGGGCCCTACCATTGTCTTGGGTGTTACTTGTGCCTAACCTAACACAAACAAACAATTACTTCCACTTTACTACCCCCTTCCGGCTACGTAGACGGGCCAGAACAGCAGTTCCGTCTGTTTTACCACCGGGGCTAGGGTTTCTCCGGAGAGGGGCTCTGGATCGTGTGAATACCACCAAATCCCATGGAATGCGATACCATGTGTGTTATACTGTGTAATGGGTCTTGGGTTCCCAAGATTCCCTCTCTTTGTGTGTTAGGCCTTAGCCAGCGTCGGATTCTCTCTAGCGGGTTCCAAAACTATTTAGAGCCCGAAACTCCCGGATCAGACGGAACAGGGGGAATCTTGCCAATAAGTGGGTCCTACAATTTTATTTGGTGTTACTTGGGCCTAAACTAACACAACCAAGCAATTACTTCCACTTTTATACCCCTTTCCGGCTCACGTAGAGGGGCCAGACCGGCAGTTTCTTCTTTTTCTCCAGCAGACCTAGGGTTTCTCCGGGGAGGGGCTCCGGAGCGTCTGAATTCCCAACCAATCCTAGGGTATGCCAAACCATGTGTGTTAGATTGTGGCATGGGTCTTTGATTCCCAATATTCCCTCACTCTTTGTGTTTTGGCTTCACCAGCGCCGCATTCTCTTTCGCGGGTTCCAGGACTACTCAGAGCCCGAAACTCCTAGATCTCACGGAATGGGGGAAATCTTGCCAAGAGGTGGGACCTATAATTGTCTTGGGTGTTACTTGGGCCTAAAATAACACAACCAAGCAATTGTTTCCGCTTTGCTACCCCATTCCGGCTAACGTAGAGGGGCCAGAACGGCAGTTCCGTCTTTTTCCCACCGGGGCTATGGTTTCTCTGGAGAGGGGCCTTCGGATCGTCTGAATGCCACGAAATCCCACGGTATGTGCCATAGCTTGTGTTTTATAGTGTGGCATGGGTATTGGATTCCCAAGATTCCCTTACCCCCTGTGTTATGGCTTCACCGGCGTCAGATTCACTTCCGCGGGTTCTACTTAGAGCCCGAAACTCCCGGATCTCATGGAACGGGGGGAATCTTGCCAAGAGGTGGGACCTACCATTTCATTGGGTGTTACTTGGGCCTAAACTAACACAACCAAGTAATTGCTTGCACTTTTCTACCCCTTTTCGGCTCACGTAGAGGGGCCGAAACGGCAGTTCCGTCTTTTATCCAGCACGGCTATGGTTTCTATGGAGAGGGGCCTCCATATCGTATGAATGCCACCAAATACACCATGGTATGCCATACCATGTTTGTTTATAGTGTGTCATGGGTCTTGGATTCCCAATATTCCATGTCTCTCTCTTTCTGTTAGGTCTTCACCATCGCGCAGATTCTCTCTGGCAGGTTCGAGGACTACGTACTTAGAGCCCGAAACTCCCTAAACTGATGGGACTCAGGGAATCTTGCCAACATGTGGGCCCAACCATTTTCTTGGGTGTTCCTTGGGCCTAAACTAACACAAACAAGCAATTGTTTCCACTTTGCTACCTCTTTCCGGCTCAAGTAGAGGGGCCAAAACGGTCGTTCTGTCTTTTTCCCAGCGGGGCTATGGTTTCTCTGTAGAGGGGGCTCCGGATCGTCTGAATGCCACCAAATCCCATGGTATGGAATACCATGTGTGTTAGAGTGTGGTATGGGTATTTTATTCCCAAGATTCACTCGCTCTATCTGTGTTAGGGCTTCACCGACGTCAGATTCTCTCTGGCGGGTTCCAGGATTACTTAGAGCCTGAAACTCCCGGATCTGACGGAAACGGGGGAATCTTGCCAAGAGGTGGGCCCTGCCATTTTGTTGGGTGTTACTTGGTACTAACCTAATACAACCAAGCAGTTGGTTCCACTTTGCTACCCTCTTCCGCCTAACGTAGAGGGGCCAGAACGGCAGTTCCGTCTTTTTTCCCAGCAGGGCTATGGTTTCTCCGGAGAGGGGCCTCTAGATCGTTTGAATGCCACCAAATCCCATGGTATTCCATACCATGTATTTTATAGTGTGTCGTGGGTATTGGATTCCCAATATTCCCTCTCTCTGTGTTAGGGCTTCACCGGCATCGGATTCTGTCTAGCGGGTTCTAGGACTACTTAGAGCCCGAAACTCCCGGAACTGACAGAACTCGAGGAATCTTGCCAAGAGGTGGTCCCTACCATTGTATTGGGTGTTCATTGGTCCTAACCTAACACAACCAAGCAGTTGGTTCCACTTTTCTACCCCCTTCCGGCTCACGTAGAGGGGCCAGAACGACAGTTTCGTCTTTTTCCCCATCGGGGGTATGGTTTCTCAGGAGAGGGGCCTCCGAATCGTCTGAATGCCACCAAATACCATGGTATGAAATACCATGTGTGTAGAATGTTTCATGGGTCTTTTATTCCCAAAATTCCCTCACTCGGTGTGTTATGGCTTCATCGGCGTCGGATTTTCTCTAGAGGGTTCAAAGACTACTCAAAACCCAAAACTCCCGGATGTGACGGAACTCGGGGAATCCTGCCAACATGTGGGCCCAACCATTGTCTTGGCTGTTACTTGGGCCTAACCTTACACAAGCAAGCAATTAATTCCACTTTACTACCCCCTTCCGTCTACGTAGACGGGCCAGAACAGCAGTTCCGTCTGTATTCCCAGCGGGGCTAGGGTTTCTCCGGAGAGGGGCTCTGGATCGTTTGAATATCACCAAATCCCATGGTATGCCATACCATGTGTGTTATAGTGTGTCATGGGTCTTGGATGCCAAGATTCCTTCTCTTTGTGTGTTAGGCCTTCGTCGGCGTCGGATTCTCTCTAGCGGGTTCCAAAACTATTTAGAGCCCGAAACTCCCGGATCAGATGGAACAGGGGAATCTTGCCAAGATGTGGGTCCTACCATTTTATTTGGTGTTACTTGGGCCTAAACTAACACAACCAAGTAATTAGTTACACTTTTTACCCCTTTCTGGCTCACGTAGAGGGGCCAGACCGACAGTTTCTTCTTTTTCTCCAACAGACCTAGGGTTTCTCCGGGGAGGGGCTCCGGAGCGTATGAATTCCTAAACAATCCTAGGGTATGCCAAACCATGTGTGTTATATTGTGTCATGGTTCTTTTATGCCCAAGATTCCCTCACTCTTTGTGTTATGGCTTCACCGGTGCCGCATTCTCTTTCGCGGGTTCCAGGACTACTCAGAGCCCGAAACTCCCAGATCTCACGGAATGGGGGGAATCTTGCCAAGAGGTGGGACCTAACATTATCTTGAGTGTTAATTGGTCCTAACCTAACACAACCAAGCAGTTGGTTATGCTTTTCTACCCCATTCAGGCTCACGTATAGGGGCCAGAACGGCAGTTCTGTCTTTTTCCCAGCGGGGCTATCGTTTCTCTGGAGAGGGCCTCCGGATCGTCTGAATGCCACCAAATACCACGGTATGACATAACTTGTGTGTTAGAGCGTGTCATGAGTATTGGATTCCCAAGATTCCCTTACTCCCTGTGTTATGGCTTCACCGACGTCAGATTCTCTTTCGCGGGTTCTACTTAGAGCCGATACTCCCGGATCTCACGGAACGGGGGGAATCTTGCCACGAGGTGGGACCTGCGATTTTATTGGGTGTTACTTGGGCCTAAAATAACACAACCAAGTAATTGGTTACACTTTGCTACCCATTTCCGGCTCATGTAGAGGGGCCAAAACGGCAGTTCCGTCTTTTTCCCAACGGGGCTATGGTTTCTCTGGAGAGGGGCCTCCAGATCGTATGAATGCCACCAAATACACCATGGTATGCCATACCATGTGTGTGTATAGTGTTTCATGGGTCTTGGATGCCCAAGATTCCCTCTCTCGCTCTGTTAGGGCTTCATCGGCGCATCAGATTCTCTCTGGCGGGTTCGAGGACTACTTCGAGCCCGAAACTCCCTAAACAGATGGAACTCGAGGAATCTTGCCAACAAGTGGGCCCAATCATTTTATTGGGTGTTCCTTGGGACTAACCTAACAAAAACAAGAATTTTTTTCCACTTTGCTACCCCTTTCCGGCTCAAGTAGAGGGCCAAAACGACAGTTCCGTCTTTTTCCCAACGGGGCTATGGTTTCTCTAGAGAGGGGGCTCCGGATCGTCGGAATGCTACTAAATCCCATGGTATGGCATACCATGTGTGTTATTGTGTCTCATGGGTCTTGTATTCCCAAGATTCACTAGCGCTCTCTGTGTTAGGGCTTCACCGGCGTCAGATTCTCTCTGGTGGGTTCCAGGATTACTTAGAGCCTGAAACTCTCGGATCTGACGAAACTGGGGGAATCTTACCAAGAGGTGGGCCCTACCTTTTTTGGGTGTTCCTTGGGCCTAACCTAATACAACCAAGCAGTTGGTTCCACTTTTCTAACCCCTTCCGCCTAACGTAGAGAGGCTAGAACGACAATTCCGTCTTTTTCCCAGCGGGCTATGGTTTCTCCAGAGAGGGGCGTCCAGATCGTCTAAATAACACCAAATCCCATGGTATTCCATACCATCTGTGTTATAGTGTGTCGTGGGTCTTGGATGCCCTAGATTCCCTCTCTCTATGTGTTAAGGCTTCACCGGCGTCGGATTCTCTCTCGTGGGTTCCAGGACTACTTAGAGCTCGAAACTCCCGGAACTGACGAAACTCGGGGAATCTTGCCAAGGGGTGGGCCCTACCATTTTCTTGGGTGTTCCTTGGGCCTAACCTAATACAACCAAGAAGTTGCTTCCACTTTGCTACCCCGTTCCGCCTAACGTAGAGGGGCCAGAACGTCAGTTTCGTCTTTTTCCCCAGCGGGGCTATGGTTTCTCTGGAGAGGGGCCTCCAGATCGTCTGAATGACACCAAATACCATGTTATGCCATACCATGTGTGTTATAGTGTCTCATGGGTCTTAAATTCCCAAGATTCCCTATTTCTCTCTGTTAGGGCTTCACCAGCGTCGGATTCTCTCTAGCGGGTTCGAGGACTACTTAGAGCAAGAAACTCCCGAAACTGACGGAACTCGTGGAATCTTGCCAGCATGTGGGCCCAACCACTGTCTCGGGTGTTCCTTGGGCCTAACCTAACACAAAGAAGCAATTGGTTCCACTTTGCTACCCTTTTTCGGCTCACGTAGAGTGGCCAGAACGGCAGTTCCGTCTTACTCCAGATCGAGGCTATGGTTTCTCCGGAGAGGGGGCTCCGGATCGTCTGAATGCCACCAAAGCCCATGTTATGCCATACCATGTGTGTTAGAGTGTTTAATAGGTCTTGGATGGCCAAAATTTCCTCACTCTCTGTGTTAGGGCTTCACAAGCGTCGGATTCTCTCTGCGGGTTCCAGGATTACTTAGAGCCCAAAACTCCCGGAACTTACGGAACTAGGGGAATCTTGCCAAACTGTGGGCCCACCCATTGTCTTGAGTTTTCCTTGGGTCTAACATAATACAACCAAGAAGTTTGTTCCACTTTTCTAACCCTTCCGGCTCATGTAGAGGGGGCAGAACGATAGTTTTGTCTTTTTCCTCAAAGGGGTTATGGTTTCTCCGGAGAGGGGCCTCCAGATCGTATGAATGTCACCAAATCCCATGGTATTCCATACCATGTGTGTTAGTGTGTCATGGGTCTTGGTTTCCCAAGATTCCCTCTCTATCTGTGTGTGTGTTAGGGCTTCATTGGCGTCGGATTCTCTGTGGCGGTTCGAGGACTACTTAGAGCCCGAAACTCCCGAAACTGACGAAACTCGGTGAATCTTGCCAACTGGTGGGCCCAACCATTGTCCTGGGTGTTCCTTGGAACTAACTAACACAAACAAGAAATTGTTTCCACTTTTCTACCTCTTTCCGGCTCACGTAGAGTGGCCAGAACGGTAGTTCTATCTTTTCCACATCGGGGCTATGGTTTCTCCGGATAGGGGGCTCCGGATCGTCTGAATGCCACCAAATCCCATGTTATGCCATACCATGTTTGTTAGAGTGTCTAATAGGTCGTGGATGGCCAACATTCCCTCACTCTCTGTGTTAGGGCTTCACCGGCGTCAGGTTCTCTCTGCTGGTTCGAGGATTACTTAGAGCCCAAAACTCCCGGAGGAACTGGGGGAATCTTGCCAAACGGTGGGCCCAACCATTGTCTTGGGGTGTTCCTTGGGCCTAACCTAACACAACCAAGCAATTGGTTCCACTTTGCTACCCCCTTCCAGATCACGTAGAGGGGCCAGAACGACAATTCCGTCTTTTTCCCCATCGTGGCTATGGTTTCTCCGGAGAGGGGGCTCCGGATCGTTTGAATGCCACAAAATCCCATGTTATGTCATACCATGTGTGTTAATTAGAGTGTGGCATGGGTCTTGGATGCCCAAGATTCCCTCGCTCCCAGTGTTAGGGATTCACCGACGTCGGATTCTCTCTGGCGAGTTCGAGGACTACTTAGATCCCGAAACTCCAGGATCTGACAGAACTGGGGGAATCTTGACAAGAGGTAGGAACTAAAATTGTCTTGGGTGTTTATTGGGCCTAACCTAACACAACCAAGAAATTGGTTCCACTTTTCTACCCCCTTCCGCCTCACGTAGAGGGGACAGAACAACAGTTTCGTCTTTTCCCCAGCGGGGTTATGGTTTCTCCGGAGAGGGGGCTCCGGATCATCCGAATGCCACCAAATGGCAGCATATGCCATACCACGTGTGTTAGAGTGTGGCATCGGCCTTGGATGCCCAAGATTCCCTCGCTCCCAGCGTTAGGGATTCACCGTCGTCGGATTCTCTCTCGCGAGTTCGAGGACTACTTAGAGCCCGAAACTCCCGGATCTGACGGAACCGGGGAATCTTGCCAAGCGGTAGGACCTATAATTGTCTTGGGTGTCCATTGGGCCTAACCTAACACAATCAAGCAGTTGGTTCCACTTTGCTACCCCCTTCCGCCTAACGTAGAGGGGCCAGAACGGCAGTTTCGTCTTTTTCCCCAGCGGGTCTATGGTTTCTTCGAATCAGGGGCCTCCATATCGTCTGAATGCCACAAAATCCCATGGTATTCCATACCATGTGTGTTATAGTGTGTCGTGGGTCTTGAATTCCCAAGATTCCCTCTCTCTGTGTGTTAGGGCTCGGCGTCGGATTCTCTCTGGCGGGTTCCAGGACTACTTAGAGCCTGAAACTCCCGTAACTAACGAAACTCGGGGAATATTGCCAAGAGGTGGGACCTACCATTGTCTTGGGTGTTCCTTGGGCCTAACATAATACAACAAAGGATTTTGTTTCACTTTGCTACCCCCTTCCGCCTAACATAGAGAGGCCAGAACGACAGTTTCGTCTTTTTCCCCAACGGGCTATGGTTTCTCCGGAGAGGGGCGTCCAGATCGTCTGAATGTCACCAAATACCATGTTATTCCATACCATGTGTGTTATAGTGTGTCGTGGGTCTTGGATGACCAACATTCCCTCTCTCTCTGTGTGTTAGGGCTTCTCCGGCGTCGGATTCTCTCTGGCGGGTTCCAGGACTACTTAGAGCCCGAAACTCCCGTAATTGACAGAACTCGGGGAATCTTGCCAGGAGATGGGCCCTACCATTATCTTGGGTGTTCCTTGGGACTAACCTAATACAACCAAGCAGTTGGTTCCACTTTGCTACCCCCTTCCGCCTAACGTAGAGGGGCCAGAACGACAGTTTCGTCTTTTTCCCCAGCGGGGCCATGGTTTCTCCGGAGAGGGGCCTATAGATCGTCTGAATGCCACCAAATCCCATGTAATGCCATACCATGTGTGTTATAGTGTGTCATGGGTCTTGGATGCCCAAGATTCCCTCTCTCTCTCTGTTAGGGCTTCACCGGCGTCGGATTCTCTCTGGCGGGTTCAAGGACTACTTAGAGCCCGAAACTCCCGAAACTGACGGAACTCGGGGAATCTTGCAAAGAGGTCGGCCCAACATTGTCTTGGGTGTTCCTTGGGCATAACTCACACAAACAAGCAATTGGTTCCACTTCTCTACCACTTTCCGGCTCACGTAGAGTGGCCAGAACGACAGTTTTGTCTTTTTCCACATCGGGGCTATGGTTTCTCTGGAGAGGGGGCTCCGGATCATCTGAATGCCACCAAATCCCATGTTATGACATACCATGTGTGTTAGAGTGTGTCATAGGTCTTGTATGGCCAACATTCCCTTGCTCTCTGTGTTAGGGCTCCACCGGCGTCAAATTCTCTCTGCGGGTTCAAGGATTAGCCCGAAACTCCCGGAACTGACGAAACTGGGGGAATCTTGCCAAACGGTGGGCCCAAACATTTTCTTGGGTGTTCCTTGGGCCTAACCTCACACAACCAAGCAATTGGTTGCACTTTTCTACCCTCTTCCAGCTCACGTAGTGGGTCCAGAACGACAGTTCCGTCTTTTTCCTCATCGGGGCTATGGTTTCTCCTGAGAGGGGGCTCAGGATCGTCTGAATGCCGCCAAATACCATGGTATGTCATACCACGTGTGTTATAGTGTGGCATGGGTCTTGGATTCCCAAGATTCCCTCGCTCCCGGTGTTAGGGATTCACCGGCGTCGGATTCTCTCTCGCGAGTTCGAGGACTACTTAGAGCCCGAAACTCCCAGATCCGACAGAACCGGGGGAATCTTGCCAAGAGGTAGGACCTAAAATTGTCTTGGGTGTTCATTGGGCCTAACCTAACACAAACAAGCAATTGGTTCCACTTTGCTATCCCCTTCCGGCTCGCGTAGAG
This sequence comes from Alopecurus myosuroides, assembly GCA_028641055.1. NCBI lineage: Eukaryota > Viridiplantae > Streptophyta > Magnoliopsida > Poales > Poaceae > Alopecurus > Alopecurus myosuroides. The sequence goes on from CM054061.1 coordinate 98,328,768, forward strand.
GGGCCAGAACGGCAGTTTCGTCTTTTCCCCAGCGGGGCTATGGTTTCTCCGGAGAGGGGGCTCCGGATCATCCGAATGCCACCAAATCCCAGCGTATGCCATACCATGTGTGTTAGAGTGTGTCATGGGTCATGGATGCGCAAGACTCCCTCGCTCTCTGTGTTAGGGCGCACTTCACCGGTGTTGGATTCTCTCTGCATGTCCGAGGACTACTTAGAGCCCGAAGTCCTGGATCTGACGGAACTGGGGAAATCTTGCCAAGAGGTGGGCGCTACCATTGTCTTGGGTGTTCCTTGTGCCTAACCTAAAAAAACCAAGAAATTGGTTCCAATTTTCAACCCCCTTCCGGCTCACGTAGCGGGGCCAGAACGGCAGTTCCGTCTTTTCCCCCATCATGGCTATGGTTTCTTCAGGCGAACTGGAGGGAATCTTATTACAAGTAGATCTAGATTTGGGTTATCCATGTAACTATGGCCTAACTTAACAGAACCAAGCAAAAACGAACAGTGGTCTACCCCCTTCCGACACCGGTGATAGGTGAAGACAAAAAAGTTGACTAGCATCTAACGGCTAGCAAAGTTCAAGCCACCAATCAACATGTAGTAGTATTCCACATAATTGACCCTTTCTAGGATTTTAGGTAAAATACTTTCGGGATTTTTTCACAATCTTTAGTACTAAATAATTGCATAAATGCTCAATTTTTGTAAGTCACCCATCAGCATCGGACAGCTAGCAAAGTTTCCCGTAGTTCCGCCAAAAATTCGCGTCGCTCCAAAAAATTCGCGCCAGGACAGCCCGCCGAAATTTTTCCGTGCAAGGATATTTTACTTCTCAGCCCTCCCGCACACAACTGACAACCTTTAGCCTGGAGGGTATTTCTGTAATCGTTCCGAAACCCTGCCTTATCCCCTCGATCGGCCCTCTCGTCGAAAGAGAAAGCCACTATTTCGAAATATCCACTCCCCCTTGTCCTCCCAAAACACATCCTCTATACCCCCGGTCTCACACCTCGCCATATAGCTCGCTTGCCAGAACTCCCTCGTCGCCGTCGAGATCACCCTCCAGATCTACCACATCACCGGCCTTCGCCGTCCAGATCCGCCACCTCGCCGTTGTGCTCGCCTGTCTGCCACATCGTCTCCAACCCCGCCGTACGTTATCTTCCACCTTGCGCCATGCTCGCCGGTCAGCCACCTCGACGCCGTGTTCGCCGGTCAGCCACCTCGCCACCGACATCGCCGTACATCCAGATCTTCCACCTCGTCTCCAACCTCGCCACAACATCACCATCAATGTCTGCAAGCACGCTGAAACGAGTGAAGATTGAAGGCGAGAAACGTAGCAAGACAGAAGACCCTAAAGACGCAGGCAACTATTCTCTCGAAATTGCTTTTGTCTATTTAATTTTATGTTTGATGCTTCCTTATTATCCTGTTTATGTTCGATACAGTTAATCTTTCTAAATTGGTTGTCTGTTTAATTGTATGTTCGATGCTTCATTATTATCCTAATTATACTGCTAATGTTTGATGCAATAAATCTCTCTAAACGGTTTCTTGTAACGGAAATAGGAAGGGGGGCCTTATTGCTTGATAAAACTTTGCTCATTTGCAGCAAATTAGCTTGCATACTACGTATTAGGTTTAATGTCACTTTGCTTGTGATCCTATCAGTCTTAGTTAGGATCAGAATTTATATTACTCGCACTGGACTGTTCTTACAAGATGAGTGCCTTAATTTTTTATGCTGTATTAGGTTCTTATGAACTGTTATATTTGTACTTTACTTTTAGTTCTTTGTTCATTTTAGGATCGCCACTACACCCCATTGAAGAAGAGTGTGCCAGAACTACCATGGCAAACAATGCAAAGATGCATGAACTGCGCGTAAAGCCAGCAAGTTTTCTTTCATGTCCTACTGTAGCCCCCCCCCCTCAAAAAAAGACCAAGAAGCAAGACCCTGGATTTCAGTACATGCCTGTGTATGATGTTGAAGAGGAATCAGATGCCACTGAAGGAGTCGTGTCATATCAATCACAATCCAGCGTGGACAATGATCTGCAGGTTATTCGCTAACCCGGTAGCTCAACATTCTTTCATGATATCGCAACAACTAGGGTGCAACTTTCATATCTTGTGTTGAACTTATTGATCAATGTGGCGCCATATATTTTGTGCTACTTCCTCTATTCCATACTATAAGACGTTTGTGCAAGCTAATTAAGGTCGTGAAATCCACTTATAGTAATTAAGGCTGTCGTTGTCATTTCAACATGGTTTCCATCTATCTTCCTCATATGCTTGACACCTGCTATTTCATCTATGCTTCTCATCTGCTAGTTCATTACACACACAGTTGGTTGATAATAATCTGCTAGTTTTCATCTATTTTTTATACATGCTTGTCATCTGCTATTTTCATTTATCTTCCTCACATGCTTGACACCCGCTGTTTCATCTATGCTTCTCATCTGCTAGTTCATGACACACACCGTTGTTTGACTATAATCTGCTAGTTTTCATCAATTTTTTGTACATGCTTGTCATCTGCCAGTTTCATCTATGTTTTGTACATTCTTGTCAGCTGTTATTTTCATCTATTTTCTTTGCATGATTGATAGGCAAGCAAGAAAAGGGTGATGTCTCGATCTGCTTTAGAGCTTGAGGACGAGGATGATAGTGAAGTTGTCATGCCGAAGAGTGGAAAGCATACTTTCTCAAAGAAAGCCCGTGTGGAATCATGTCTTTCAAAGTCTGAGCCTGAACCGCAGCTTGATGTGAATGTGCGCAGAACAATTGCTGATATGAGGACGGCGAAAGCAGAATCCGAGCAACTGAGGCTGAAGTTTGTAGTCGATATGGAAGACATTCGGAAGCAACAAGCTGGGCTAAACAAATCTCAACTAGAAGGAGTTGGCCTACTTGAGATGCTGACTGAGCAGATGCGTGGTCCTTGAAACTGTGATTCTGTATGTCTGTGAGAAAAACTAAGTATTTGATGCATGTTATGCGGTTTCCTTTTCTGCCTGTGTGCAATTGGCAATTATAACGATAATGTAACCACCCAAATAGCACCAAAACCGACATCATAGTAACGTAACGTAAAAGTCTGTCAAGGAAAATATCGACATGTGGCGATGTATTCCCAGCCCATGTGGCCTACTATGAGTGGGCGATTAGACGACGTAAAAATAACGTCCCGGCACGGTGATGACATCACCCAAATCTGGGACGGAAAAAAGCGTCATGGAAAAGACGTTCCGTGGCACCATTTGGTTGGTGCACGTGCCACGAGTTTAGCGACGAAAAAAAACGTCGTTGGGTAGCCGCGACGAGCAGATTTCGTCCCAGAAGAAGGCGACGTGGCGCTATTTTTTTTCCATGTGGCGTATTTTGATTGGTCCACATGCTTTCTCCTGATTGGTCGAGACTCGCGATGGAAAAAAACGTCGCTGGGTAGCCCAGGACGAACAGATTTCGTCCCTGAAGAAGGCAACATGGCACCATTTTGTTTCCATGTGGCGTATTTCGATAGGTCCACATGGTTTCACCTCATTGGTCAAGACTGGTGACGTAAAAAAACGTTCCCACGTTTTGCCACGTCAGCTGATTACGATAACGGCCGTTAGAACCTCGTTTGCCACGTGTCGCCTCATAGCGATGAAATAAAAACGTTAATGCTTGTTGGGGTTAGTCCGGACGGCCCAACTGGTGGCGACGATTTGTTGTACGTTGCGGATAGCCGTAATGGTTTAGTGTTCATATAAACGTCGCAGAATCGTCCCTAGCGGTCGATTTGATACATTTTCATTCCGTCGCGCAAAACGTACCGGATTGCCATTAGCGACGGTTTGGAGCCCATCCGCAACGGTATTGAAACGTCCCTGACCGCGCGGAATTTAGTAGTGGGGTTAACTAGACATGGGAATACAAACTTGAGGAGTGCTGTTACAGCCCTACGCAATGAATTGGTGTTTGTCATTTGACCGGAGAGTGGTTCGGAGTAGCATAGTGAAGAGATGATATTTATGCATTCAATTATGTTATCATTGTTGAGAGTGTCCACTAGGGAAAGTATGATCCCTAGGCCTTGTTTCTAAGAATTGATACACCATTTTCAACTAGTTCTTCTACATGTTTGCTTGATGCCATTTTTATTTCAGACTTCTATTATCACTTATTACCATCCGTATTACTTGTATTTCACTCTCTCTTCGCCGAACTAGTGCACCTATACAACTGTCAATTGTATTAGGTATGTTGGGGACACAAGATACTTCGTGTATCGTAATTGCAGGGTTGCTTGAGAGGGATACCTTTGACCTCTTCCTCCCTGAGTTCGATAAACCTTGGGTAATCCACTTAAGGGAAACTTGTTGTAGTTCTACAAACCTCTGCACTTGGAGGCCGAACACTATCTACAAGAATAGAAGCGTGCGTAGACATCATGTACTAAAACCCTAGAGCTAGGGTTAGGGTTCGCACGGTCGTTACCGCGTCAGAAAACCAAATCGGAGTGGTTGAGATGGGAGAGTCGACGACGGCGCGTCGATTGAGCCTAGGCGTACGGACGGAGACGGCGGGAGCCGGCCGGGGTAAATCAGCGACGGCGGCGGTGACTCGGTCGCCAGGGGAGTCACGGAAGCCAGGAGGGAGAACGAGAGGGTGAGGGTGCGGGTTCGAGTGGGGCTCAGGCTCGGGTTCTCTCTCGAGTCGGGAGCAAATAAAAAAATAAAAAAATATATATATTAGGAAAAAATCATAAATAAATAAATAAATTTCTAAATACAACACTCAATTACTCTTATAATTCAAATTCATTAAATAATACTTGTTATCTTAATTCTATAATTTTTGAAAATAATAATTTTAATAAAAATTAATACATAGTCAATAATAATAATATTCTTTCATAAATTTCAACTTATATAATTTGGATACTCAAATATATTAAAATGAATATTCTCTGGTTCATCAAGAATTGTTAACACAATTAAATTAAATAAATAATAATAAATAATAAATAATTAAATACCACAATTGCTTAATGAAAATCAATTCAAAGGAATGCGTACATGTCATTATTATGCATAATAACATCATTTGCTTCTTTAAACTTTATCTTTACCAGACAATGGTGGTATTTTGTAGAACTATTTTCAAGGCACACAAAGCATCAGACTCCACTACCTATCCATATCAAGGCAAGTCATCACTTGCTCATGTCCTCTGAAATATTTCATAACAACTATTTTCAAAACCCTGTCGTAATACCACATATTCTCAAAAGAATGCATGATCCTATTTTTATAATAATATGACTAATTGAATGACTACCCAAGTGGTAGTGTTCTGTTTGGTGGGCGGATGGAACCATGGTAAGATGAATAGGTCAAAGGAAGGTTCCATCTGCATGGAAAAGTATTACCTAGGAGTTAACCACAAATGCCGTCAGAACTCGTTGCGCGGTAAATACCGCGTTAACCATGGGTCTTGTATGGGCCGAGTAAGTCAACTGTGATCTTCTCTCGTTTGCATGTCAAGGAACTGCGAGAGATGTACGCTGTAGGTCTTGCGGGACTACATGCACATGGGTGGGATCCCTTACGTCCCACAGACTCTGGGGTCTATGAGTGTCTGCCAGGGGTGCCTAGATCTCCATCGTGAGGGGTGGAATCAGGGGTTCAACCTGCTAGCAGAAATGGGTGGGCATGTGTTGTGCGGAGAAGTATGGTTTGGCTTCGATCAACAACCGGGCCCCACACCTAAGTGGGCGTGGACAGGATCGCACGCCTGGTTGTGCAACATGGTCTTGATCGCCCATGGGTAAAGTAACGCACCTATGCAGAGTGTAAACGGATGTGGCATGTTACCCCTTGTTCCGGGAAGGATCTGCGAACGCTACAGGAAAGGCAACTCCATGAAGTTCTAGTCAAAAGGCAACTCCATGAAGTTCTAGTCTTGTGATGGTCTGGCAGGCATAGTTTTCGGTATTAAAAGCAACCACTTGAAGAAAGATTTACAAAAGCTTGCATTAGTCTAGACTCTTTAGAGTCAAAGACCGTAGGTAGTTCATCAACTAACCTCCTTACTTAATGAACTTGTTGAGTAACGCTCATTACTCATTCGTTCCCGTTTGATCCCCTGCTTAGGCTATGAGAATCTCGAAGAGGCATCATTCAACATCCTCGGAGGCCAACAAGACATCTACTATGAGGAGCTAGATCTCTCCGGAGGAGTAGAAGGTGTGGACTACAGCATCCAGTATGGAGCTGACCCAGATGGGGCAGAGTCGGACTAGGTTTAGCATATTCTAGAAACCAATACCTAAGCACGGTTGAATCGAGCAACCCTGAACTTCTATATTGGGTTGTTGACTTCTCGTGTATGCACCTACGTTACATTTGAGTTGTTGTTACATCTTCAATAATGAGATGACCTCATCATGAGATCATTCTCCTGTCTGCACACTATGTTTTGTAATATATGTTTGTATGACAACTAAGTCCTTTAATGTTTCTGTTGCACCACCCTGAGGGATGTAATATTTGCAGAATGGTGTTTTGTGAGTGTTATATCAACGACTTGCGTACTACAACATGAAGTGGTATGCGAGGTCACCACAAGGAGTTGGAGCTGGAGGAGGAGTTGGAGCTCTCGATGGGTTACTGAAGAAAATGTAGTGAAGAAAGAGCAAGGGTTAAATCAAGAGCTGCGATTCAGGTAATTTAACAGAAGAAGGGGTAAAATTTACCCGCCGAAGGACCCCAAGATGAACATACGGTGAGGCTTCTTGGCGGTAGGAGCCTGCGAGGGTATGGATGTTAGCTGAGGAGAGAGTGGCAGCGTGGAGGAAATGGGGACCACAAAGATTGGGTTTGCCATCTCATCCCCTTGAGTGGTACTAGAAGAAATCGAGTCCTTTGAAGTCGCTTCGAAGTGTTCACTCTCCACTTGGGCGCGCTTGGAAGGAACGTTCGACTCCTTAGCAATTTCGTCATGTCCCTCCTCCAAGTCATCAACATCCCGAGAGGAATGAGCTGTGGGAACAGAAAAAATTGAATCTAGGTTCGTAGCCGAAGTCACAATAAAACTCTCCAGGAAGGGGATAGTGCCCTCTTTAGGTGGTTCACAAGGAAGAATGTCCATGTTTCTGAAAAACAAGTCGGGAAAAAATCAAGAAACATAAACGAAAAATATCACTCAGGACAGGAAATGTAAAGAACAAGGAAAAATTACCTCGGTGCGCTCAGTTGCAGAAGAGAAAGGAGGAATAGCGGGTCAGAGTAGATGGGGTCAGCTGCTTTGACTCGGGTGATTTGGTGGAGACATTCCACGAGTTCATTGCTCGAGAGTTCCTCCCTTCGCAGATGATGAGTCGAGTTAGCACTCGAGTATGCCCACATGGATAGAGCTCTATCTTGAAGTGGCTGCACTCGACGCTTCAGGAACACCGCAACAAGGTGAGTTCCGGTGAGGCCGATGGCCTTCAAGGTAGCAACCTGAGACACTAGATCTTCAGTCTCCTCCACCTCTTCTGCGGACAACTGGTTTTTCCACGAGATCCTCGGCACCATTGGGATCTCTAGATCAACTATAGGGGAGCTATCAGCGTTGGGCGAGTCCTTGGCATAAAATCACCGAGGCCTCCACCCAGTGACGGAGTCGACGAAGCCCATCTCGAAGTAACCCGCCTTCGGGTTGACCTGAGTGTTGCAGCCTCCCACTTCGTGCGGGTCGCTGCCACTCGGTTGCGCCTTCAAATTGAAGAAGCACTTTAAGAGTGCCTAGTGCAGTGCTATCCCAAGATATCACTCGCACAACACGATAAAGGACATGATGGTTTATCTAGTTTGGTGGAACGTCGTGCAATTGCATGCTGTACGCCGGCATGAGGGCAAGGAAGAACGGGTGAAGGGAGGAAGAGACTCCCCTGGAGATGTGGTCGATGAAGGCCACCTGCTCGTTAGCCTCTGGAGTGGGGCAAGCCTCTAAGCCAGGGCATCTCCATGAATTGGCCTGGAGATGCCCCTCACGTTCGGCGGCGGTGAGCAGTTTCGCGGTGCCGATAGATTTGGTCCATTTACCACCCTTCTACATCTGACCTTCGGCGCGGCCGACCACCGAAGAACCTCAGTTCCTACGGGTGTACACAATGGCGCGCGGTTTGTAAAGCTCGAGGGGCGCAACAATGGTTCTGTCGCGAGGAAGAAGAAAAAGATGCGGGCGCAACGAAAAAGAAGGGGAAAATCAACACTTTTCCCCTCCGCGATATTTATAGCAAGGTAGAAACACCTCCACCGTCGATTCTGTATAAAACTAAATCATGCCTATATGTGGCATGAGAGGTTACCAGCACGCCTCCATGCCGCCTACTACGCACGGGAATCTAAGCATTTACTGATAATTCCTAGAAAATCGCGCACTAAACGGTCAAAAGTGGTCAAACCCAAGTCGCGCAAGTTATCTTCTGACAGGATAAATTCACCCCAGGGAAACGTCCAATCCCATGTCAGTAAAACAGGGTATTACGTCATTGCTGACAAAGGTACCCGAACGGAAAAAGTACTCGAATGATCAGAAAAATCATTCTAGTCCAATAAAGCCCCTTCCATGAGGAAAAGTTTCATCGAGAAAGCACATAAGTTGAGGTTCCCTCCTTTGTCACTCGGAAAATTAACTTGAATGAATTGCGCTAGAATACTCTGTTCTCCTAGATCACACATCTGCGTTAAAAACTCTTGATGCCATACTCGTAGTATGAAGGTAAGACTCGCAGATCAGTTCCAACGGCCTAGGAGTTGCACCAATGCTGCACTACCTAGTACTTTTCCGTGCCAACAGGTGTGATGAAAACCCCGACGGACGCATTGGGTAAAATAACTGACAACTGGGATTCGAATCGGTAAGGCTTCAACAACACGAGTCGAATTACCCCAGGTTTTTCCAGGTTCGAGCCAAAGGACTCGAAGCCTAAGTAGGCTAATGGTGTATTCTCCCGAGTGAGATTAATTGACCTCGATCAGTCGAGTAGATCAAACCCATTCAGCCATATCCTCCCAAAACTGTTTGTAGAAAAGTACTCAAAATAATCTGTCCTGAAGAATTAAGTCTCTTGATCTAGTCCTTGGCTCCATCAGGCACTTGGGGCTACTGATGTAGGGGTACCCAAGAGGCCCTCCATGATGGGTATACCCAGTGGGGCCCAACAAGGCATGCCTTTACAAGCCCAATAGATGACTATGCAGAAGCCAACGGAAGAAGCCTATACATGAGCAGGATAAGGAAAGGTTAGGCAATAGAAATAGGAAGGTGCAAATATCGACTCAGATTCGAGTCCACCTCATGTACGGGCTCTGAGATCCGGATACCTATATAAAGGATGGGAGGGGTATATAAACGATGGCAGGGGGTCACAAACGAGATAGACAGCCCTAGATTCAGAGCTACGCCAGATTCAATCTACAAAGAGCACCCCCTATAATCGATACTTTTCATCCCATCGAAATAAAATCCGGCAGGGCAGTAACCCGTCAAGTCGAGTAGTCCACCAGCGCCTTCTTCCTTCACGAAACTCCGGGTCCCTCACTACGGGGATTTTTGAGTTCACCCCTCGACAACAAGCGTCAAAGCTTTGGGATGCCCAAGGCATCCTCTTCCTCATCAACAAAATATCAGGTTTCTTTCAAAACACAATATTTTTATTGCTTCACACGTTATGTGTTATTCTTGGAGCGTCTTGTTATTTTGCTTTCGGTTTGTTTTGTTTTGTTTTCTGTAGTTTTTTGTTGGATCCTAGAACTTTTACTTTGGGAGAGATACGCTCTCTTTTCATTTCTTAGAACACTCTAGTTTTCACTCTTATTGTTCTACGAGTGTTCAGTTTTTGCTAGTACTACGTTTAGCTCTTGTTTTTACTCAAATTTTGTTCGGAGCTTATTGGTTTGCTTCAGTTATATATGATTAGATCTCTGGTATTTAATGATTATTTTCTTTGTGAGTTGTTTCAAATAAGTTAATTGGTGTTGGAAAAGAGTAAATTGTTTCATGCTTATAGTGGTGCAAAAGAAAGCTTGTTTTGACTATGGCTTAGACTTTGGCATGTCATGTTAGATGTTATTTTAATTATGTGCTTAGTTATTTATGATGTATCATGAATAGTCTCAAATATCTGAGAGTGCTTAATGTGCCATTGAATTTAATCATGTGTTATTCTCTTATATTGAAGCATGGTATTGTGGTATTTGTCCTTTGATTGCTTTATGTGGATTGACTTGGCGCATGCTCACACCATGTTATGACTATAAACAAATTCACCTCTAGCCTTGATGATCATTTAGTTTCTGACTTGTAATATCACTTCATGCTTTGAGTAATGATGTTTTGTTTCTATGCATTATTATAGCCGTTATTGCTCTCTAAGTTGGTCGCTCCCAGGCTTTTGCTACCCTACACCTGTACTGAGTATGAGCTCTACTCGTGCATCCAACTCAAAAAACCAAAGTATGCCAAATGCGTCCACCATGTCTACCCATATGTGGTATTTAACCGCCACTCCAAGTAAATTTCTCGTGTGCTACCTTTAAACCTTCAAAACTATAACATGTTTTTTGTGTTCTTGTTCTAGCTCATGAGGACGTAGTTTAAAGTTTATTATGGTTTCTGTTAAGCAGAGTTCTTCTTCCTTCTTTCACCCAATGAGTACAGAATCTATGCTCATCTAAATTTGCAGAGAGCTGGTGCCAAATAATAACAAAAAGACACTTCCCCATGGTTTGATGAAAGCTGGTGGGTACCCGTGAACACGGCTAGCCCTGGTTTGTGAAAGAAAGGTGGCGGAAGTTTCAAACTAATAAAACAATGAAAACCGCTCTCAAAAGTACAAAAAATTTGCTTGACATGGACTATGATAAGTTTTTCATTACCATTCATTGACAGACATACACCTATCTCAAAATTTGTTTTCAATCTCTGTTTTATTAAATAAAAAAGCTCTAGCTCATGAGTAATCCCTGCTTCTGTCTACGAAGAGCCTTTATTTTACTTTTATGTTGAATCTTCATCTTCTTTATGCACCACTTGAGAGAGCATAGTTTTCATTTTGAGTATAATGTGCATAGTCCCAAAATTTATTATTGATTGATTCATGATTGTGGTATTGCTTGTTCCTAAATTATTTGTATCTAGTCACTAGTTAAACTTTGAAGGTGTCCTCGCATCTATGTTTTTTTACCACATGAAGGACTAGTTGGATACCACTTTCTTATGTTTTTCTTTATGATTGAAACAACCTTATCACTTTCGGTGTTTCATTATTCATTTTCTTCTGTTTGTGTTCTTTTCATGTGCAAGATAGTTGCTCAGTTTACATTAGTTGAAATAATATTTATCATGCATTTGTTAAAATACTTTGATCTCAGCTTTGCAATGCTTTTACATAACATTGATCAAGATTTTTGTTGGCTTCACGTCATCTCAAAAATTATTTTGTTATCACTTACCTACTTGTGGACGAGCAGGAGTTAAGCTTGGGGATGTTGATACGTTGCAAACATATCTATAATTTTTTATGCTCCATGCTTGTTTTCTTTCCAATACCCCATGTTATTTTCATGTTTTCACATGTTTCCCTTGGTTTTACGGATGTTTTCATCGACTAACCTATTAATAAGATGCCCTAGGCCGGTTGTTGTTTTTCTATTTCAGAAAAGTTCTGAAGGAAATATTCTTGGAAAGGGCTGAAAATTCACGGAAGGAATTTTTACCCCGAATGAAGATAGAGTCCAAAGGGTACCCGGAGGGGAGCTAGGGTGCCACCAGGCGACTGCCAGGCGCGGACCCACTAGGCCGCGCCTAGTGGGCCCTGGGAGCTCTCGGCACCGCCTCACGCCCCCCCTTCGCTTATAAATTTCACCTAACCCTAAAATCATCAGGGACGGAGTTATTTTCCATGAAACGTACAGAGAGGCGTTGTCACCTCGAAAGTCCAAACTAGGGCTTCTGGAGTTCTGCTGAACGGATAGTATGGGCACCTAGAGGGGGGTGAATAGGTGCTACGACCAATTTTGATTTTTCTTCAAGATTAGGCTTGACACAAAGGGAAATTCTCTAGATAATGCAACTAAGGTGAATCTATACTTCTTATAAAGCAAAACCCCACTAACATGCATTAATTATTTTTCTATCTCAACATGCAAGCTATCCACATCATCTATTTTTCTAGCCAATCAATTGTCCATGTCATCTTCACTAATATCTATTAATCACTACATGTAAATTACACATCACTCATTTCTTAAAACATCCAATTATGTACATTAATAATTTAAAAAAAAAATATATATATATACTATGACTAATTTAATTTTACATATTCATTTGGAAAAAAATAATGTATCACATCTCTTATATTTTTTTTACACATGATCCGTTTCTTAAACCATACAATTATTCATATTAGTAATTTAAAAAATATCTATTATGATCAGTTGTAGTTTCTAAAATGATCCCCGCGGCAACGCGCGGGGTATTCTTCTAGTTTACCTATATGACAAGAACAACAAGAAATATAATAAAAGTAGGGTAAAGGAAACGGAACGAGATAACCGAAGTCAGAAGCACGTAGAGACACGATGTATTCCCGAGTTCCTCCTTGTTAAGGGAGTACGTCTCGTTGGAGGGGTGTGAGTTTCGCCACAAAGGCCTACTCAACGCCACAATGGCCTCACCCTATTCTCCTATGAACCCCGCCACAAAGTCCTAGTCCACCTTCCACTATTGATCCCCTTTGAGGTGGAAATCAAGTTCTTTACAAACAAGTTTGGGGCACACACCCACAACCAAATTGGTGGCTCTCAACAATCACAAGAATCACCAAGAGAGACAAGATGTCTAGGTTCTCCACAAGAGGAAACCCTAGCCTAGTTCCCCTCAAGCAAATGAGGGGGGAAATGAAATCTAGTTGGTGAATACGTACATCGGGGCCTTCTTCTTCAATCCTCCAAAGATCAACACTTTTGGGTGGAGGGATTTGCAGATCTAGCAAGGTGGGTGAGCTCTAGCAACGGTGAGATTTATTTTGGACGAGCTAGCTAGAGGTAGGTGGGGGAGAGGGGGTATTTATACCCCTCATAACTTTTAGAGCCGTTGGAGACTTTTCTGCAAAAGTTACATCAGAGACTCTGGTTTAAAGTCCGGAGACTCCGGTCTGAGAAATTCGCACAGCTTCATAGCGGAGACTCCGGACAGAATCCAGTGAGTCTCCGGAGTGGCTGCAGCGGGTGACACCACGACTCCAGCTTTTTCTTCTTCTTGGGAATCCACAATTTTGGAGACTCTGGTGTATCTCCGGTAAGTCTCCGGAGTGAGTCCAGTGGGTGAAACCGGACTCACAACATAGGTTGTTCTTCGAGAAAGCTTCATACCGTAGACTCGGTCTGGGAGACCGCAGACTTTGGCCTGGAATGAAATTCCAGCAGAAATACCACATTGATCTTTGTCTTTTTTGAAACTCATTACCACCATAACAAATATTATTAATAGACCCTGAAAAACATCAACACACTTAAGAGGATACGTGTGTTGTTAACAAACATCCCAAACAAGATGATTTAAGTGCATTTGCACTTTCAATCTCCCCCCTTTGATAACACACATATTTGCAATGAATATCACAGCTGGGCTATGTTTGTAAAAAATAGACGTGCTTTCGAACAACTAAGTCGTGAGCCCCCCCCCTATATTTTACAAACAATGCCCTCTAGCACAACTACTAATGAACAATATAAATGCATGCATAAGTAAGAAAGATAAAGCAACATTAAGCACAAATAATAAGATAGCTTCAGCACGTAGTCTCACCACACATAGATTTTAAGGTCCACTAGGAAATAAATCGAAATAAACTAGGATAAAGGTAACACAAGCCATGAAAGAAAATCAAGTCCAAAGACTTGTGTTCCGAGGCGAATGAAATCAAAACAAAGCAACCCTTGCAAATCCCCGAGAAGTCTATAGCTACTTTTCCCCCTTTGGCATCGAGACACCAAAAAGGGCAAAGAGCAACTACGCGCACCCCAAAGGATCAGTCATCCTCATCATAGTCCTCGTCATCTCCATCATAATTCTTGTGTGTGCCTTCTCCCTCCTCATCCTCATCTTCTTCTTCATACTCCTCTTTATCCTCTTATTCCTTAGTATGCTCCTCAGCCAGCTCCTCTTCCTTAGTCATAGGAGCTTTGCCACGGTTGGTAGAAGAGGAAGGAGTTGAAGAGACCTCCTCAAAATCACCCCACGGGAAGTTGTGGGTGTTCCAATTCTCATAGGACATGGTCAAAGACTCAGAAGGAGGCTCAAGAGGAGGAGTAGCCCCAATACCAGCATGGTCCTGGAGCTTGGTGATTATCTTCTTCAGCTGATGCCTTTCCTTATAGGCCTCATGGTTATCCTTGTGGAAAGCAATCGTCATGCAAAGAATGTTACGCTGAAACCAAGAAAGCTTCTTCATCCCATCTTGAGCTTCTTCCTTGCTAGAACGGCGAGAGGGAGGGTCAGAATTCTTCCTCCTAGACCTTGGAGCAGCCTCAACATCACCCATGGGGGTGTCCTCATCAGGTAAGTGAGACAAGAGCACTTGGAGAGTGCTAACTGTATGCATAGTCTCATAGTCAAGACCCGGGCACTCATCAATAATGAGATTCATCACATAAAGAGCATAAACCAGGAGCTTCTTGATCTCAATCATGGATGAATACATCTCCTCCTTAATGAAATGCATGGCATTTATCTCATATCCCTCACTATCTGGACCACCAAGTGACACTGGAAAGCCTGATAGAGAAAGTTGACTATCCCACCACGGATAACATCAACATTCCCGGCCATGGGAGAAAATGTTGTTGCAGAAGAGGTGGAGAATAATGTTGTAGACCCTCTTGAGGTCCTTAGCAGTCCATGTGCTCGAGGTCTTCTCATACATAGGAGCCATCCTCTTCTTGTTATAGGCCACACCATGGATATGCATACGTCGTCCAACATCATCACCCCATGGGTAACCAAGCAACACAGACAGCCTCCGGATAGAGGACTCACACTTCCTCAGCCCGGTCATCCAAGTAAGGGAAACATCCTCATCCTCTCCAAAAGTGACAGTGGCAAAGAACTGCTGAATGGCCCTGATGTTGTACTTCTGCTGAATGCCCACAAGATGCTCAAGCCCCAGCTTCCTAGTGATCCATACAGCCTCCTCGAAGTAATCTGAACTGCCCAAGGACTCTAAGTCAAGAACCCGCTGTGGACAGACATGATGCTTCAGCCTAGTATAGATCTCCCTCTGAATAAGCTTGGACTCTCTCCTCCAGTAGTGAGAACTCTCAACAGTGCGAGCCATGGTGAAGAATGGTATTGCTCTCATAATCCTGTAGTCCCGCTTGCTCATGGACACCAAAGTGGTGACCTATCAAACCTGGCCTTCTTCGCCAATTCACGCCCATGTCTCTCTTGGCCAGATTCTTGTTGACGATGCTCATCATCAAGGGTCCTCCTATGAGCAACCCTCCCAGTATCTGGATCGGTGACTGGATAGTTGAGAGCATGAGCATGGTCTCCTTGTAGTGACATTAGGATTGGAGTTGGATGACTTAGTCCTTTTCCCTGAAAACACAACACAGCCAAAACACAAAACCAGAAAGGAGAAGATAATCATACATGTCCACAAGATGGAGAAAGAAATCACCACAAGATTCTGGGCAAGTTTCAGAGAATCTACACCGGAGTCTCCGATCTGGAAAACCGGAATCTCCGGACTGATACCAGAGTCTCCGGTTTGGGATACCGGAGTCTCCGGACTGACCACGGATCTGAGATGTGGATTCTCAGAAATTTGCACCAAGTGGTCTCTAGATGATTTCTACAGGGGGGAAACAACCTAGGGTGGTTCTAAAGCAATAACTAAGTACCAACTCTCCCAAAAACATGCATCTAGAGCAAAACCTAGATGAACACAAAGAAAAGGAGGGGAGAGGGGATACCCTTGCCACCCTGGTCGGCCATGGAGGTTCCCAAGGAGGGTGGACACATGGGGAAGTCAAGGGAGGCCCTGAGGGGCGGATTCCGGCAACAAGGAGAGGCCGGAGAGGGTCTTGGAGGTGGCGGCGCCGCAGAGGAAGGTTTGGGGTTCAGGGTTGGTTGGTATGGAATGAGAAACCCTACCACCCCTATCCCCTTTTTATTCTGCTAAAACCGCCAGACCGGAGTCTTCGGACTGAACACCAGAGTCTCCGGACAAACCGGAATGTCCGGTGTGAAAGACCGGAGTCTCCGGACCAACACTCCAAAAACTCTTGTGAAAATGGAAGGGACATGCATGTGGCTTTGGAACTTGTCTTTTGGGAGTATTTTTGCTTGGGATTAGAAAAACCAACAGGGATGGTACTTCATACTACAATATTGCAATAACGAAACACTAAAACATTAAAATTTCAGTATGTTAAGAGACAAACAAATAAAAACCAAATAAGAACCAAATCTTCAAAAGAATAGGTTGGTGGCCTAATACACCATGTAAGAGATCATGGTATGTCACCGTGAAGATATATCTTGGGTGCATTTCCAATTCTCGACATTGAACCTCACAATTCAACATTAGAAAAAGAGAGATAACAATGATTTTTTTGCTTTGGTCATAATGGGGGGAGGGAGAACCCAATGTGTTAGAATAACACTCCCCCTATGTCCATGTCTACACCTAAACCCAAACACGTATCAACTATAGGGGTGTGTGCAAGATCTTCAAGTCAAACTCCTAGAATCAATGATATTTAGCTCATTCCTCAAGAACATGAATCTTGCATCATCAAGTGGCTTCGTGAAGATGTCCGCGAGATTTTCCTTGGTGGGGACATATGCTAGCTCAATATCACCTCTTGCCACATGATTCCGGATGAAATGATGACGAATCTCGATATGCTTCGTCCTTGTATGTTGCACGGGGTTGTAGGTGATCTTGATGGCACTTTCATTGTCACACATGAGAGGCACCTTATCCAAGTGAACACCATATTCTTTGAGGGTTTGCCTCATCCATAGAAATTAGGTGCAAGCACTAGCGGCTACCACATACTCGGCTTCGGCGGTAGAGAGAGATATACAATTTTGCTTCTTGGAAGACCAACTCACCAAGGACCTACCAAGAAATTAGCAAGCCCCGGAAGTAGACTTCCTATCATCTTGATCACCGGCCCAATCCGAGCCTGTGTAGCCCTTGAGTGAAAATTGTGTCCCCTTTGGGTACCACAAACAAAACCTTGAGGTATGAACCAAATACCAAAATATCCTATGGACAAGCACCAAGTGGCTTTCCTTAGGATCCGCTTGATACCTTGCACACACACCTACACTCAAAACGATATCGGGCCTATATGCACAAAGATAAAGCAAAGAACCAATGAGCGATACAACTTTTGGTCCACATCTTTACCATACGGATTGCGCTTGAGGTGGCATTTGACTTGCATAGGAGATGGATTCCCTTTTGCACATTGGAAATTAAACCTCTTGAGAATGTCTTGGGTATATTTGGCTTGTGAAATGAAAGTCCCATGATCCAATTTCTTGATCTCAAAGCCAAGGAAGAATTTAAGTTCTCCCATCATGGACATCTGAAACCTGTCGGTCATAAGCTTTGAGAACTCATTATTAAAAGCTTGGTTAGTTGAGCTAAAGATAATATCGTCCACATGGAGTTGACATATTAAAAGCTCTCCCTTTACCCTTTTGTGAAAAGGGTGGGGTCGATCTTCCCAACTTCAAACCGACGGTCTTCCAACGACTATCTAAGGTTCTCATACCATGCACGTGTTGCTTGTTTAAGTCCATAGAGCGTCTTATCGAGCTTGTAGACATGCTTAGGGAATTTGAGGTTCTCAAACCCCGGAGGTCGCTTAACATATACCTCCTCTTTGAGTGGACCATTCAAGAAAGCACTTTCGACCTCCATTTGTTGCAATTTGAAATTATGCGAAGATGCATATGCAAGAAGGATACAGATGGACTCAAGGAGAGCCACAAGAGCATAGGTTTTATCAAAGTCAATTCCTTCCACTTGAATGTAGCCTTGAGCCACCAATATTTCCTTGTTCCTTCTGACAATCCCATGCTCATCTTGCTTGTTCTTGAAAATCCACTTAGTGCCAATAACATTGCAGCAATCCTTGGGCTTCTTAACTAGCTTACAATTTTTTTTGCGCTCAAATTTATTGAGCTCATCATGCATAGCTTCAAACCAATCGGAGTCTTCAAGAGCTTCAAACACTTTCTTTGGTTCCACCATGGATATGTGAGCTTGATGCCCACTAAAGTTTGCCAATTTCCTTCTTATGTATCTTCTAGCTTGAACGTCTTCCAACACTTTGTTGTCGGATGCATCAATATGCTTCAAAGCTCTTCTACTCCTTTTAACATGACGGGATTCGATCTCGTCATTTTTGCGAGGAGGAATCACTTGATCATTTGGGTCCCCGTCTTGACTGAATTGTTGGCCTTGATCATCATCATCATGATAAAAATCCACACTAGCTTCAAATTGAGGTGAGGAGGATGAAGAAGGTTGATCTTGGCCTTGACCTTGACTAGCTTGAATGATAGGAGTGGTTGTATCTTGCATAGTAACTTGGTCAATAAGAGGAGGGTCTTGAACATGTTCTTGGGTAGGTGCAACACTTGTCTCCTTGGCTTGCTATTCTATTGTAGAGATGGGATCCACTTGAGTAGAGCATAGTTCTTCTCGAGTTGCCATAAGGTGTCCCTCAATGGGGCGGAAAAATCCCACACCCATCCTTCCTATGGCTTCTTGAGGCATTTCAACATCTACATTAGAAACATGAAATTGCGCCACTTGGGAGCCATCATTTACCTCGAAAACCACACTACAAGATTCTATGACAATCCGCGAGGCTTTGTCAAAGACTCTATAAGTGTGTGATTCAGCATCTAACCAACAAATATACCCTCAATAGTTTTAGATTGCAATTTAGACAACCGAACACCCTTGATCAAATAGAAGCACTTACAACCGAACACACGGAAGTAGGAGACGTTGGGTTTGTTGCGGGTGAGGATCTCATATGGAGTCTTGTCCAAGCCCTTGCGGATGTAGAGGAGGTTGGAGGAGTGGCATGCGGTGGATACAGCCTTGGCCCATAGATATTGGGGAGAAGAATACTCCTCCAACATGGTCCTTTCCATATCC
Source organism: Alopecurus myosuroides (assembly GCA_028641055.1). NCBI lineage: Eukaryota > Viridiplantae > Streptophyta > Magnoliopsida > Poales > Poaceae > Alopecurus > Alopecurus myosuroides. The sequence continues at coordinate 98,348,016 of CM054061.1, forward strand.
ATTAGAGTTCAATTCTTCCTCTCGGCTACACCATTTTGTTGAGGTGTATATGCGGCGGAATATTGATGACGAATACCCTCATCACTAAGGAATCCATTCAAAGTGTAGTTCTTGAAATCGGTGCCATTGTCACTCCTAATATCCATGATTTGGACATTGTGTTGATGTTGCACTTGATTGGAGAAGTCGATGATGGTTTGTTGGGTCTCACTCTTCAATTTGGATAGATAAACCCAAGTGTATCTTTAATAGTCATCGACAATCACCAAGCAATACTTCTTGCCTCCAAGACTTTCCTTGGGCATGGCACCAAAGAGATCAACATGGAGAAGCTCCAATATCCTCTTTGATGATATAATAGTCTTGGCCTTATGGGGGGCATCATGCATCTTTCCTTTAACACAGGACCTACAAACACGATCTTTGAAAAAGAAACATTTTCTTTTAGTCAGAGGAGAAGGCCACCTTTGTGAATACTTTTCAAAGTTCTCATGTTGACATGGGATAAGCGGCGATTCCACAACCACCCCACGTCTGCCTTTCTGAAAAGACACATCGCTTGCGAGTTGGCGGACTTCGAAAAGTCCACCACAAACAACTCATTTTCGACATGCCCCACGTATGCGACGTCAAGAGTCTTGCTCCTCAAAAGAACCACAACATTTTCATCAAAGAAGAAAGATAAACCATCTTCCCAAGAGAACGAACTGAAAGTAAATTGAATCCAAGGGACTCGACAAGCATGACATCCACGATAGTGACATCGGGAGCAATCACAACCTTGCCGAAATCCGATACCTTAGACTTGAACTTGTCTCCATAAGTGACGGACACATCATTTGTATTTGGGCGCAACTCCGTCATAAGTTCTTTGCTTCCGGTCATATGATTAGCGCATCCACTATCAATTATCCATTTAGACCCACCGGAAGCATATTCCTGCAAGAGATCATTGACTAGAGTTAGGAACCAAGGAGGGTCCCTTCAAGTTAGCAACATGGGTCTTTGGAACCCAAATATTATAGTCAATGAAACCCTCAATAGGACCAACATATTTAGCTTTCACAACACCATAATAATAAACATATAATAAATGGTGTGGATTGCTAGTTCCCGCGGGGTTCCTACGAGTAGCGTCGTCCCTAACGACAATACCACTCGAAGCAACACTCTTCTTAGATTGTGCGGGCTTGGCCTTGTTCTTGTTCTTGTTCTTCTTCTTGGTAACATAGCCAAGACCTTGATTACCAATTTGTTGTCTAGGAGCACTCACTTGTGGTCTTGATGCCAAAACCTTCTCAACTTGAAGTCTCTTGCCCTTGAGCCTTGCTAGCTCATCCTTCAACCTAGCATTATCCTCAATAATATTTGCATGATCACAAGAAGAAGTAGATGTTCTAGGGGTGTTGAATTTATTAAGTTGAGTTTGAAGTTGCTCATGCAACTCTTTGAGGGTATAATGTTCACTCTCCAAGTCCCTGTGAGCCTTGGTGAGGTTCTCAAACTTCTCGGTTAGTTTATCATGACCAACCCCAAACTCAACCTTATCCTTTTTAGACTTTTTTATATTTAGCAATAGTAAGGCCACGTTTCTTAGTGATTCTAGAAACAAGTTAATTACGTGACTCTTCAATAGATTCAAGTTCCTCCTCAAGACAAACTCGACCCTCATGCTCTTCCTCAAGGGTAATAGAGAGAGACGCCTTTTCATCCGCATCTCTTCTTTCTGTCTCACCTTTCTTCTCAAGAGCTTCATGGTCCTCTCCCAATTGGCTCATGAGGAGCTCAAAGTACTTCTTGGTCTCACCTTGCATGTTAGACATAAAAAGTTCCAAAGAGGCAATTTCATCTTCTATACTATGACTAGCAATGTTATTCATGTCATTTGTATTCTTAGGGGGGTAGAAGATCATACCTCTAAGGCCTTAGCCATGAAGCACTTGGCATTGGGTTGAGGATGATTCTCATTGGGGGGGGGTCAAAGAGTGATGAAGATGAAGGAGTTGAAGAAATCGCAAGATCTTTCACCTCCCTTGTGGTTTATTCCTGTTCTTCATCACTCCCGGAATCATATTCCTATTGAGTCACAAGAACGAACTTGGTGGGAGACTTCTTGTTGAAGGGTTTCCTCTTGAAATGAGGCTTCTTGTACTCAACCTTGGACTTGTCCTTGAGAATGAGTTTGACACCATGATGTTCCCTATTCTCAAAGAGACACTCCGCAACGAAATGGTGATTGTCTTGACAATCGTAGCAATTCCTCACTCTTTCAGTCCCTTCGTTTCCATAGAGAGACCTGGTCTTCCCTTCAACATATGCCTTGGCCTTGGGTGGATTCTTCCAAAAAAAATCACGGTAAGAGGAATGACATCTTTGAGCACGGGGTCATATTCTTGATCCTTCAACGGGTCCAAGTCCTCAATGCAAACATCTTGATAATCAATCTCTCTTGACGCTACCTTGACCTTCAATGCAACGGATGCTCCTTTGTGCATCCCCATGGCTCTAGCGCGATTGTCAATCGCATTATTTGTTTGCACTTGATAGGAGCATATTTCTTGCATCACTTGAGTTGAGGTCAAGGATGCAAAGTCATGTCTTCCTTGAAGGCTCTTGAAATCCGGGGGCTCAAAAGGCATAAGATCAATTATGTACTTCCTCTTGATCCACGCGTCATCAATATACTTGGCACCAACATTGTTGAATGCGGTGGCAATATTCTTGATCCTTCGGTACATTCCTTCATGATTCTCACCATCATGCATATAGAATCCTCCGGCTTCATTGATCAAAGCATCATACCTATTCCTTTGCATGCTCTCATTTCCCACAAACATGACGACAAGAGCGTCCCATGTTTCCTTGGCGGTGGAATATTGTTGAAGGTGAGGCATGTGGTTTGGACCCACGACTTCTTGAATGAAGGACAAGGCGGTTTAGTTGAGGTTACAATCAACGGCTTCTCTTCTTGTCAAGTTCTTGGGGTCATGTGGCTTGTATCCATCTCGAGTGACCCTCCAAAGTTCAATACAAGAAGAGTTCAAGTGACTTTCCATATAATATTGCCACTCACCAAAAGAATAAGCATCAATTTTAAGAGGTTCTCTTATAGGAATTATATGAGGATATGGGATGGGAAGATAGGGAGAATAGTGTCCTTCGACGGAGTGGTAATCTCCTTTTCCTACCGTACCCTTATCGGTGGAGTTCTTAGCGGAAGCATCTTTAGGTGGAACACCATTAGCCCCATTCTTGGCACCCTCCGGATCTTCATCCGAAGGAGATGAAGTGGAGGTCTACGGTTCCTTGGCTTTCATGAATTGCAACATGAGTGTTCGCAACTCATCCATTTTTCTCTCCATGGTAAGGTCAAGGAAATTTTCAATTCCTTGAGATCATCCATAGTGACATGCACCACGGAACCGACGACATCTGTATCATTAGCCATACTAAACTCTTAGGCGGTTAAGCCCGATAAAAGGGCCGAGGCTCTGATACCAATTGAACGGATAGTATGGCCACCTAGAGGGGGGGTGAATAGGTGCTACGAACAATTTTAATTTTTCTTCAAGATTAGGCTTGGCACAAAGGTAAATTCTCTAGATAATGCAACTGAGGTGAATTTACCTATATGACAAGAACAACAATAAACACAATACAAGTAGGGTAAAGGAAATGGAACAAGATAACCTAAGTCGGAAGCACGCGGAGACACGGTGTATTCCCGAGTTCCTCCTTGTTAAGGGAGTACGTAATGTTGGAGGGGTGTGAGTTTTGCCACAAAGGCCTACCCATCGCCACAAATGCCTCACCCTATTATCCGATGAATCCCGCCACAAAGGCCTAGTCCACATTCCACTATTGATCCCCTTTGAGGCGGGAATCGAGTCCTTTATAAACAAGTTTGGGGCACACACCCACAACCAAATTGGGGGCTCCCAACAATCACAAGAATCACCAAGAGAGACAAGATGTCTAGGTTCTCCACAAGAGGAAACCCTAGACTAGTTCCCTTCAAGCAAATTAGGGAGGAAGTGAAATACGGTTGGTGAAGACGTAGATCGGGGCCTTCTCCTTCAATCCTCCAAAGATCAACACTTTTGGGTGGAGGGATTGGGAGATCTAGCAAGATGGGTGAGCTCTAGCAATGGTGAGATCTATTTTGGACGAGCTAGCTGGAGGTAGGTGGAGGAGAGGAGGTATTTATAAACCTCATAACTTTTAGAGCCATTGGAGACTTTTTTGCAAAAGTCACACCGGAGACTCCGGTCTGAGAAATTCGCACAACTTCATACCAGAGATTCCGGACAAAATCCGGTGAGTCTCCGGAGTGGCTCCAGCGGGTGACACCACGACTCCAGCTTTGCTTTCTTCTTGGGAATCCACAAGTCCGGAGACTCTAGTGCGCCATACCGGAGAATCCGATGTACACTCAGCTTGTGACTTCACTTCTTCGCGCAGAGTCTGTCTATGGTTCAACGAGTAGCACTTGTGCATGCATGTCCGGAGACTCTGTTATATCTCCGGCAAGTCTCCGTACTGAGTCCAGCGGGTGACACCATAAGTGTCGCACGGTTCCTTCTCAGAAACACACCCACACCAGAGACTCCGGTGTAACTCCGGTAAGTCTCCGGAGTGAGTCCAGCGGGTGACACCAGACTCACAACACAGGTTATTCCTCGAGAAAGCTTCATACCGGAGACTCCGGTATGCGAGACCGGAGACTCCGACCTAGAATGAAATTCCAGCAGAAATACCACATTGATCTTTGTCCTTTTTGAAAATCATTACCACCATAACAAATATTATTAATAGACCCTAAAAACATCAACACACTTAAGAGGACACGTGTGAAACATCCAAAACAAGATTATTTGAGTGCATTTGCACTTTCACCTGCTCCGGCACCCTCGAGAGAGGGGAATCGTCACCGGAGGCCTCTACATCGCCATGATCGTCTCCAGACAGATGAGTGAGTAGTTCATATCGGGACTATGGGTCCATAATAGTAGCTAGATGGTTGTTATCTCCCCTATGCCTCCATGTTAGAGTCTCGTTAGCTTCCTCGCATGATCGAGACCACCGTTATGTAATATGTTGTGTTTGCTGGGATCCGATGAACCATGAGATGATTATTTTGTTCATGTCAATCTAAGATGTTTCACTTATATTTATAGAGAGTTTTAATCTTGTCTTGCAATGCTCTCCGGTGTTTATGATTACCTTGGCCACGTAGTTGTTTTCACCTCCAAGAGAGGGTTTATGTGCTAGATACTGGGTTCATGCCTCCTTGTTGCATGCGCTCCAATGATAGAAACGTGCGCGGGGGGGGGGGGGGGGGATGTGTTGTTGCCAGTAGGGAGAAAACAGGTGCTCTTGTCTACGGATGGGAACCACTGCTTACATTACGTATTGTTCTTAATGTATTTGTTTGTTGCACACATAGAAATCACTTCGTTGATGCAACTTAATACCAATGGATTTGTTGGATAGCTTTATTGAGGTGGACTTTTAGATATGGATGCATGCTTGATAGCGGTCCATATACCTTGACATAATGGCTAAAATATTAGAACCCGTGAACTTTATCTCGTCATAATAGTATTATTATACTTCATGATTTTTCAATTGCCCAGCTATAATTTGTTCACCCAACATGTTCCTATTTTCCTCATATTGCAAACCTTCTTTTAAGCACTTTTAATTATTGTTTCCTCGTTGTTGCATTTTTTACTTTTATTGTTTTCCAAGACTCTATACGTTTAATTCCCCGGTTTTCAGCAAGACCGGAAGATTGACAACCTTCTGAAAAGTAGGGACAAGAGAGAGTTTTTTCTTGTGTGCAAGTTCCATGCTTCATCAACTACACACCCGTACTTTTATGGCGCCATTGATGCAAGTAACCTTCTTTGAGACTACGAAGTCCTACTGGTTCGATAAACTCTGATTCTATACTAGGGTGAACTTACTCTAGACTGCATCATACCTTCCGCTTGGGGTCTCCCAAAGAGCGTGGGATCACGCCCTCATCAGTGTGCCAACATGACTTTCTTCCATCAACATGCTTCCTACAGGAGGCAAAAGAACGTGATCGGGAACCTCCAGGTTGATGGGGTCGTGGCAACGAACCATGGGGTCATGGCGTGGGACACATTTGAACACTTTGATGCCTTACTTGGGATCACCGAGGGATGCGATTTCTCGCTAGATTTAGATTTCCTCACGATGCACGCCGACGAGGATCTCTCGGGTTTGGAGGCCTCTTAAACGGAGGAAGAAGTTTGGGAGGTAGTGCAACGACTTCCCCATGGGAAGGCGCCGGGCCCGGATGGGTTCACGGCAGAATTCCTCCATGGGTGTTGGGGATCGTAAAGGACGACTTTATTGCCAATTTCAACAAATTCTTCACTATGGGCGGGAGAGGGTTTCAAGGGCTGATACAGACCCTGCTAGTCTTATTACACAAGCGCCCGGACACGGCCACTATTGGCGACTACCGGCCGATCAACTTAATTCATATTTTTGCTAAGCTCGGGCTAAAACTCTAGCTTCGATACTTGCCTCGTTTATCGACAAACTGGTGGGGAGGAACTAGAGCAATTTAATCCGCAAGCACTGCATTCACAACAGCTTCATGTTGGTTCAGCAGGCGGCCAAACTACTCAACAATCTGAAGGAACCTACGGTGATGCTTAACCTGGACATTGCGAAGTCCCTTGACTTAGTGTCGTGGAGACTATTGTTCGAAGTGCTCCGGAAACTGGGTTTGGGACCTAGATTTTGTGAATGAGTTGCCATACTACTTTCCACCGCGAGCACCAGGGTGTTGCTCCACGGAGAGCCCGGCCCACCCATTTGGCATCGGAAGTGCTTGAGACAAGGGGATCCGCTATCTCCATAGTTGTTCGTGTTAGTGATCAAGACCCTAAAAAAACTTCTGATTCGGGTTATAGAACTTGGGATTCTCTGAAATTTAGCACGCAAATACCCGTTCGCCGCGGATTCCCTCTACGCAGATGATGTGTTCATCTTCTGCCACTCGGATGTAAGAGAGATCCATGCAATCAGATCAATTCTTGCACTTTTTGGTCACACGTCATTCTTGCAGACCAACTTTGCAAAATGCTTGGTCTCGCCTATTGGGTGTTATGAGGAGGCAGCAGCCCTAGCCGCGACAATGATGGGTTGTCAGCTAGCCCCCTTCCAAATCAGATATCTAGTCGTACCACTTGGCTTGAGACGACCGTCAGGGGAATATCTTCAACCCCTCATCGATAGACTAGCAACCCACTTGCCAAACTGGAAGGCTGCGATGATGCCAAAGGAAGGGAGGTTCGCGCTGATAAAGGTTGTTCTGGCGGAAATCCCCTTCCATCAGTTTGTGGTGCTGAGCGTGAACAAGAAAGTTCCGAAAAATGGAGAAAAACATATGCGGATTCTTACGGTTGGGGAGAGCAAATGCAAAGGGTGGAGAATGTCACGTAAACTGGTCTATGGTTTGCCGACCGCTTAGGCTCGGTGGTCTGGGGATCTTACCCATACCTCAATCATCCTATGGGTGCGATGGTTGTGGAGGATGGGCACATACCCATAAAGTCCATGGCAAGGCTTAGACATGAAGTTATCCAAGATGGAGCGGACAATCTTCGAGGCCTCGACAGAAATGGAGCTGGGAAATGGGCCTAACTCTCTATTCTGGAAACATAAATGGATGGATGGGAGATCAATGAAGAAAGTAGAGCCGGAATTTCTAGCGTTGATCCCCAAAAGATTAGGAAACGTCGAACAGTACAAGAGGCTCTGGTTGAGCGCCCGTGGATCTTGAACATTTCAGGTGCATTGACCCCTCTCGCCCTTTGGTAATACGTCCATACTTGGAGGTTGATGCAAGGGGTGTAGTTGTCGGAAGCGCTCTAGCAACGGACAAGTGACAGACAATTCTCCTCCAAATAATGTTATGACGCTATGTTTCTGGGAGCCGTTGAATCAAGGTCATGGAAGTTGAAATGGAAGACATGGGATCACCAAGAGTGAAGTTCTTCGTATGGCTCGCCTGCATGGATCGATGCTGGATCGAGGAGAGGGTTGCAAGACGGGCCTTGCCATATCCCGACTTTTTCCTGATGTGCGACCAGGAAATTGAAACTATGTCACATATCATCACTGGGTGTTCGTTCTCCCGGACATTGTGGCACGAGGTGCTCTCCTGGATTCAACCGACAACTCGGACGCCACTTGTGGAAGATGACTTCGTGACTTGGTGGTCGCTGACCCTCCACTCCACCCCAAGTGCTTCACGAAAGGGCACATCGTCCCTGATATTGCCGACGATGTAGTGGATTTGGAAGGAACGAAACACAACGATATTCGACAACGCAACCCGCTCGGTTGGTGCTTTGATGGAAACTATTTAAACCGAGGCTCGAGATTGGGTGAGCGTGGGGACGAAAGGTCTTAGACAACTACTCTCCTAGTCTAGTTCCCGGGTTGAGTTGTACCGTCTGGGGTTCCGTAAGTCTTGCATATAAACTCTCTTTCTATCAATGCAATGAAACACATATTCGTTTTCGCGAAAAAATAGTTAGTACTAGAATTGCGTTGTGAAACGGGATCTCTTTCTTAGTCTCAATGCAATCAAACGCATTTTCGTTTTCGCCAAAAAAACAAATTACTACCAGAATCATATGATTCGCTAGAATCATATGATTGCGGTTGTATCAGGAGAATGATATGACTCATATGTGGCATAGAATTCTCCGGCCACACTAGCACACACTCCAATTGGCATTAAGGAAAAATAGACCTAGCATCACTCCTGGGACGGGAGAGATGGCTTGTCGTCGTTTATTTCGTCATTATTCCTACTTGAGGCCTCATATTAAAACAAGATATACCGGGACTAGCCCTTGAAGATATTTTTTTCATAGAAGACACGCTCACCCGTGAAAATCCCGACGGGATTGAAACTCGGGTCACTAGGCTGGCCACTATCCACCTAACAGTTGGGCTACTGCCCCGTTCTCTTGAGGCGTCACATTAGCACCCAGACTAGGATCATCGCAGGAGGAGCAGCAACGTGAAACAGTCTGTGTGTGTCCCGTTTACCTATCGCTATCAGGGCTCCATTACACGCAAATTGATTAGGTTAACGTAATAAATTTGAGTTGCTATGCTCGTAAAGGAGCAAGCGTTTGTAAAATCCGCGTCTGTCCAGGGATGTTCGACAGTTTTGCCAAATGATTTGCGTTTGCAACAGTAATCAGGACTAGTACTTGCTTATCACTTGGAAAGCAATAATGCTTTGCGTTTGGAACAGTAATCAGGACTTTGTTTTCTTATCACTTTGAAAAAAGTAAACTTTCACAATTTTCTGCAGATATTTTTAAAAAAATGTTCAGTACGATTTTAACTTGTAAAAAAAAAACTTTTTGATCCCTGGATAAATTATGTTTTTATCAGTTTTTAGTGGAACATTTTGGATTGGAAGAAACAGAGAAAACAAGAGCCATGAATCAACCCGTGCTGCCTGCTTCCACTGTTGGGCTACATCACGGGAAAATACATCTACATTGGCCTTTCTTGAATACAGCCCAGACAAACCGAGCAGAGCCGCTCCAAACAGAATCATGCGCTGTGCAGTGCCGGTGCCGCTTTGAAGTTTTAGTCCCACCTCGGGTAGCGAGAGCGGGAGGGAGGCGAGGACCTGCTATATTATTCGACCCCCGGCGTCTGGTTGAAGCATACCTTTCTCGGCCTTTTGGCTAAGATCAAGTGTAGTATCTCAGATGCAAGTGGGAGTGGGCTACCCGCGGTGCCCACTATCCAAGCCCACATAAAACGTTAAGTGGGAGCCCGCGGGCTAGTAGAAAAATTATGTGGGCATATGTGGGCATCCCACTTAGCCCACAATTGATCCCACATTTCGACAATTGCTTCCACTAGGTCACGACTTAGGGCGTGGACGGGGAGCCGCCGGAGCGCCGTCGTCGCCGCCCACCGGCTAGCTCCGTCATGGCAGCTCCTTCTCCTCCAGCTGCGGGAATCAGACATCTTTCCTCCAACCGTCGACCCCCTCAACTCCCTTTTCCACATCTGAAGCTCCAGGAGCAAAAGAACTCCCGTCGCCGTGCAACGCCACGTCGATAGCTCCATGAACACCGGCTTCGCCTTCTAGTTCTACAAACATCTCCGCGCACAACAACCTCCTCCGCACGCAGCAACAAGTCGGCGGTAGCAATCAGACCAAGCTCACCTATGGTACTAGTACTCCCGGGCGGTGTTCGTGTAGCGCCGTGGTGAGGCGGGGTGGCTCGCGTGGCTAGAGTTCATCGAGGGGAACATGTGATGACCGCCCACCGGCGCCACGTTCATGGTCGGGCTCGTGTCTTGATCATCCCCAACAATCGCAGGATACAGAGATACGAGTAGTAGGAGTTTGGATTGTGCCGTTAGTTGTTGGTCAACGAAAAAGAGAACTTCACTTTCCTGGTGATGAGTTGTGTTGTGCTGATGTACACTTTGTTTCAAAATAGTATTAGCATTCTTTAATATTTGGAATAGTCATTTTTTCTATAATATTCTATGCAAATTATGTGGGTAACGCGGGTCCCACGGGTACCCGCGAAAATTACGTGGGCTACCCGCATAATCCCACATAATTATGCGGCCATATGCGGGCGTTTCGTGGACGTCCCGCGGATCGTCCCACTTGCATCCCGACTTTTTCCTGATGTGCGACCAGGAAATTGAAACTATGTCACATATCATCACTGGGTGTTCGTTCTCCCGGACATTGTGGCACGAGGTGCTCTCCTGGATTCAACCGACAACTCGGACGCCACTTGTGGAAGATGACTTCGTGACTTGGTGGTCGCTGACCCTCCACTCCACCCCAAGTGCTTCACGAAAGGGCACATCGTCCCTGATATTGCCGACGATGTAGTGGATTTGGAAGGAACGAAACACAACGATATTCGACAACGCAACCCGCTCGGTTGGTGCTTTGATGGAAACTATTTAAACCGAGGCTCGAGATTGGGTGAGCGTGGGGACGAAAGGTCTTAGACAACTACTCTCCTAGTCTAGTTCCCGGGTTGAGTTGTACCGTCTGGGGTTCCGTAAGTCTTGCATATAAACTCTCTTTCTATCAATGCAATGAAACACATATTCGTTTTCGCGAAAAAATAGTTAGTACTAGAATTGCGTTGTGAAACGGGATCTCTTTCTTAGTCTCAATGCAATCAAACGCATTTTCGTTTTCGCCAAAAAAACAAATTACTACCAGAATCATATGATTCGCTAGAATCATATGATTGCGGTTGTATCAGGAGAATGATATGACTCATATGTGGCATAGAATTCTCCGGCCACACTAGCACACACTCCAATTGGCATTAAGGAAAAATAGACCTAGCATCACTCCTGGGACGGGAGAGATGGCTTGTCGTCGTTTATTTCGTCATTATTCCTACTTGAGGCCTCATATTAAAACAAGATATACCGGGACTAGCCCTTGAAGATATTTTTTTCATAGAAGACACGCTCACCCGTGAAAATCCCGACGGGATTGAAACTCGGGTCACTAGGCTGGCCACTATCCACCTAACAGTTGGGCTACTGCCCCGTTCTCTTGAGGCGTCACATTAGCACCCAGACTAGGATCATCGCAGGAGGAGCAGCAACGTGAAACAGTCTGTGTGTGTCCCGTTTACCTATCGCTATCAGGGCTCCATTACACGCAAATTGATTAGGTTAACGTAATAAATTTGAGTTGCTATGCTCGTAAAGGAGCAAGCGTTTGTAAAATCCGCGTCTGTCCAGGGATGTTCGACAGTTTTGCCAAATGATTTGCGTTTGCAACAGTAATCAGGACTAGTACTTGCTTATCACTTGGAAAGCAATAATGCTTTGCGTTTGGAACAGTAATCAGGACTTTGTTTTCTTATCACTTTGAAAAAAGTAAACTTTCACAATTTTCTGCAGATATTTTTAAAAAAATGTTCAGTACGATTTTAACTTGTAAAAAAAAAACTTTTTGATCCCTGGATAAATTATGTTTTTATCAGTTTTTAGTGGAACATTTTGGATTGGAAGAAACAGAGAAAACAAGAGCCATGAATCAACCCGTGCTGCCTGCTTCCACTGTTGGGCTACATCACGGGAAAATACATCTACATTGGCCTTTCTTGAATACAGCCCAGACAAACCGAGCAGAGCCGCTCCAAACAGAATCATGCGCTGTGCAGTGCCGGTGCCGCTTTGAAGTTTTAGTCCCACCTCGGGTAGCGAGAGCGGGAGGGAGGCGAGGACCTGCTATATTATTCGACCCCCGGCGTCTGGTTGAAGCATACCTTTCTCGGCCTTTTGGCTAAGATCAAGTGTAGTATCTCAGATGCAAGTGGGAGTGGGCTACCCGCGGTGCCCACTATCCAAGCCCACATAAAACGTTAAGTGGGAGCCCGCGGGCTAGTAGAAAAATTATGTGGGCATATGTGGGCATCCCACTTAGCCCACAATTGATCCCACATTTCGACAATTGCTTCCACTAGGTCACGACTTAGGGCGTGGACGGGGAGCCGCCGGAGCGCCGTCGTCGCCGCCCACCGGCTAGCTCCGTCATGGCAGCTCCTTCTCCTCCAGCTGCGGGAATCAGACATCTTTCCTCCAACCGTCGACCCCCTCAACTCCCTTTTCCACATCTGAAGCTCCAGGAGCAAAAGAACTCCCGTCGCCGTGCAACGCCACGTCGATAGCTCCATGAACACCGGCTTCGCCTTCTAGTTCTACAAACATCTCCGCGCACAACAACCTCCTCCGCACGCAGCAACAAGTCGGCGGTAGCAATCAGACCAAGCTCACCTATGGTACTAGTACTCCCGGGCGGTGTTCGTGTAGCGCCGTGGTGAGGCGGGGTGGCTCGCGTGGCTAGAGTTCATCGAGGGGAACATGTGATGACCGCCCACCGGCGCCACGTTCATGGTCGGGCTCGTGTCTTGATCATCCCCAACAATCGCAGGATACAGAGATACGAGTAGTGGGAGTTTGGATTGTGCCGTTAGTTGTTGGTCAACGAAAAAGAGAACTTCACTTTCCTGGTGATGAGTTGTGTTGTGCTGATGTACACTTTGTTTCAAAATAGTATTAGCATTCTTTAATATTTGGAATAGTCATTTTTTCTATAATATTCTATGCAAATTATGTGGGTAACGCGGGTCCCACGGGTACCCGCGAAAATTACGTGGGCTACCCGCATAATCCCACATAATTATGCGGCCATATGCGGGCGTTTCGTGGACGTCCCGCGGATCGTCCCACTTGCATCCTTAAGTATCTGTTCTTATCAGTTTAATATCTGATATGTGAGGCTACGACCTCACAATGATATTAAATTTATTTTTTGTGGGGAGGGCCCATCACAGTAGCTTGCTGCTGGGGCCCTCAGGTGTCGCCCAGGCGTTGCACTACTGCCTGGGCCTGGCGCACCCCAACCAAATCAAATGCAAAAACCAGTTATTTGAGCAATCGCTCTGCCTTCCTATAGCTTTGATTCCGAACCAAAAAGGCCGCTATGAATTTGAAACTGGGAATGGAACAATGAGGTTGCGGGTGTATCACGTGAATGATATGAATCGTCTGTGCGAGGGAATTCTCCAGTCACAAACTCAAATTCTTATCTTATTCAGGAGTTTGTGTTACCTACAACGGTAGGAGCCTCCTACCTGAGGCGTCTCGTTAGGGCCCGGTTCAGAAACCTCCAACGTAAAAATGTTCCCGATTCTTCTGTGAGAAATAAGATTCTAGTACGCGTCTACTAATATACAAGAATTTGTACTGTGAAATTGATCGTTCCTTTCTGAGATTCTGCCGCCCTTTTGCTCTGAAGCACCCTTATGTGTTTAGTTAGAATAATGAGGTTGCGGTTGCATCACGGGAATGATATGATTCGTCTGTGAGCCAGGAATTCTCCAGCCACACTCCAACACCATCACTCCTGCGGTGGGAGAGATGCTCTCGCTCGTCGCTGTTACTTTCGCCGTTCTTCCTACCTGAGGCGTCATGTTAGTGCATTCTAAAGTTAACAGCAGCCGTTCTCATCACCCGGACTACAATCATCGCAGAAGGAGCAGCAGCGTGAAACAGTCTGCGTGTGCCCCGGTTACTGATCACCATCAGATCTGTTGATCTAAAAATCACTATCAGGGCTCCATTACGCACAGATTCATTTGGCAACAGGGCAGACAAATACTTTATTACACCGTAAGCAGCAAAACTATTACTAGGTACGTACAAAAGGATGAGCAGATACGCAACAGGTGTAACAGAGACACAAATGAACTTTAAGAGAGTAGAAAGCAACAGGTGACGAGAACACGTAGCCATTAGCAAACGATAGGAGGTTTTATTTAGTCGGCAACATCTCAGACAAGCCATACTTATAAGCTGGTACAGCAGCATAATGGGGTGACAATACAACTTGCATCAAGCAAGAAACGGTTTTAATGGCGACAATTAATAGCCTTACGTCTTCTTCAATATAGAGAAGAAACAGCTAGAAGAAGTATCACGGGTTCAAGCTCCCGACGCTTCCAGTATCTATCTGGTAGCACACGATATGATATTGCTGCGTACAAGCATTTATAGGCAGCTTAGAAGCCGTGGATCTTGATGAGCTCCTTCTTCGCAATCCCAGCCTAGCAGTAAGGGATCATGCCATCATCAGACACGAAAACATCAACTAAATCGTGACAATTGGTGTGTTCATGTCGTGAGAAGTCAAAAGTACCTGGACTAGGAAAGTAGCAACATTCTTACGCTGATCACCCTGAAGCTGAATGACCTGTAGACAGTGAACCATCTAGTCAGTTTACCACCATCAGCAGAGATTTGTGAGCAAGTTAAAGCATGACCAACTGCATCATACCTGGCCTAGCTCGGGGTCCTGGACTACTGTGCCATTGCAGCAGAATTCCTTCTTGAGATCCTTAAGGATCTTGTTGTAGCTGTACTCTTTCTTCAAGCCCTGAACGGTAGTCAGACTCTTCCTGCCGTTGCGCTGCTGGATGCGCACATGCACATAATCTTTTGCTCCAGGGCCTGCACCAGCATCCTCAGCATTTGCCTCAGCAAACGGATCTGAAAAACAAGACACCATATTATCAGAAACCTGTTAAAAGAGCTCACGTACATACGCAAAGCGCAAGATGAACAACACGATGCATATTGCACATGATTGAGCCTGGCTAGTACACAAATTTCCTAGCTGACTCCATTAACAAGTTTTGAGGAGCACATGCTATATATCAAGAATAGAAAATGCTCAATTTAGCACATCAACAGTGACAGAGATGGGTGTAATGACAACATACCGAAGGCAGATGGAAGTGTAACGTCGAGATCAGACATGAAACTTGGTTGTTGAGGTTTGACTGGCACCCAACAGATCAAAGTTTATTGCTGGTCTTTTGTGTGGAAGCTGCACAAAATACCATATCAAACACATGACATTCAATGATATTATAATAAAAATGTTCGAAAACGGATAGTAACTGAAGAGGGTTTGCAGGCCTTCATTCCTAGCCGACTACTGTACAATATATCGTCTACACCAAATCTATGACCAAAACAGACCGATAGATCCAGAGGCCCATGAATTCTTAAACAGTATCCACACAGACACAGGGAAATCACACGATCTAAAGTACTACTTGGCCTCAAGACCCAGATCAATACAGATGAAAGTCTCCGAAGAATACACGGATCATCATATCTAACCATTTCCCTACCACAACGAGACGAAGAACCACCCATTCTCACATCCGCAACACCGGAAACGAACAAATCGTTCGGCCGCACGATTTTCCCCAAATCTTTTAACAGCTGCTATTAAATTCCACAAATCCAGACCACCCGAACATCTAAAACGAGGCAGATCGCCTCACCTACCCCTCCTCAAGACACCACGCGCATCAAATCCCGAACAGAACCGCGTCAAAATCAACGCCCCCAAAATTCCCCACGACGACGCCAGAGCTACGAGATCCGCCAAATCACTAACCGGCGAAAGCGCTGAACGAACGTAAATTCGATCCGAGATGGAATGGAAGTCCTAGAAATTCCTAAATCACGGAATTTAATCGAGGAGGGGAAAGCGGTCTGTTACCTTTTTGCTGGTCGAGCGCACGCGACAGGGGAGGAGGGAGGGGACGCGGTGCGAGGAGAGAGAGGACGCGGCGAGAGGAGGATATGACTCCGGCCGGGGAGGTGTGGCGCAATTATAGGAGGAGGAAACGTATAATTAGGCGAACCGCCTTGCCGAGAGCAGCTGGACACGGCTCTAGGTTCTGGATTCCTGCCGACCCGTCGAGAAAAAACTTTTATTTAGTACTCCCTCCATCCTATTTAATATAAAATGTTTTAGCTATTTCACAATGTTGTCTAGATACACACTAAAGTGAGGGTACATATACACTAAAATGTGTCTAGATACATGTGTATGTATGTGAATGTGGAAAAAGTCTAAAACATCTTATATTTTGAAACGGAGGGAGTACATTTTTTGTTTGGGGGGTGTTTTGTTCCCGTACATATGTACCATCTAAAATAAGGATTTCGTTCCTTCAACCGTCACCACTGCGCCCTGTCGTCCACTGCTTCGCCGATATGCGATTCTCTTCGCTCGGCGATCGCCCCCCATGCGACCAGATGGGCCGAGCCCAACGAAACCCAGCTTTGAGGACCCTTTCGGCACCCCCTCTCCCTCCTCGAACCCTTCCTCAGCTACCGTCCGCCCCTGGCTCACCCACGCAAGCGCCCCTACCCCCGCCGGCCTCCATCGTTTCCCTTCGTCTCTTCATCGTACTCCCTCGCCTCGCGAATGACCTCTCTGCCCAATCTGGTTTTTATTTCTTTCCGCCCAGGCAACCCAGGTCGAGCGGCACAGGCTCCTCTCAGATCTCGATCTCTCCGGTATACCGTGACGGAGATATCCCGCCCTTAGGGCCAGCGTGCGATGGAGTTCAATTGGCGGTCGCGGGTGTGCAGCGTCACGACGGAGGGCGATAAGGTCGCCCGCATATACAAGCTCGGGGAGATCTGCGACCTGTTGCACGCCTCCGAAGCCAACATCGTAAGGAGATCACTGACTTCGTCCTTAAATGCTTCAACTACAATCGGCGGACGCACGCGCACCTGCCAGCCAACCCCAGTTGAGATCTCCTTCCGCCAGTGGTGGAACTAGAGGGACCAGCAGGGCCTTGGCCCCCATGCATGCTACATCAAGCTAATTTTTAGATGTATAAGCCTGATTAGAAAAAAAATTAGTGAAAACTAGCACATTTGGCCCCCTAATGAATGATTACCATCTTTGCCCCCCCTTAATCTTAATTCATGGTTCCGCCAATTCCTCCTGCACAGCCAAAGTGAAAAAAATCCCCCTCCGAGGATTTTTTTTGCCGTGCCGCCGCCCAGCTTCCGTGCCCCGCAGCGCCGCCTCCACCACCCCGCGTGCCACGTCGTCGATGTCGCCTTCCCCGTTCCCCGTGTTTCCTAGCCCTATGTCACCTCCCCATCGGCCATGGTCATCTGGATAACCGCCAGTCAACTGTACTCTGTGGCCACCGCAGGTACCACCCCCTCCAACAATACAAAAGCCACGAGCTCCTACCTCCGCCTGTCCAATGACTCAAATCATGTTAGGCTTACCATCATTTTTCTCTCTGTGCCCGCTCTTCACGGCGGCGGCGTGCACGTGTTCCTGCATAGGACGCACGACGCTGATGGCCATAAGGGTTCTGTGCCCAAACCCCCCGTGGAGGAGAACGCTGAGCGCGCAAACGTCATCGCGGCTACCAGCTGGTTGGTGTCGCATCTTTTTTTTTTCTGAATCTGATGTCTCTCTTAATGTTTTATTGTTATCGATTAAATTTTGTGTTTCTACGTCATATATGCCCCTCACACCTAGAGTTGCATATTATTTGTTGATGAATCACATACTTGTAAGTAGAGCTGTATTATGTTGTGCTTATCACTGTCACCTGTCTGAACAATTGGAGAAAACAAATCTGATTTTTATGACTTTCCTTCCTTTAATAATTCATGATGCATATTTGAAATTTTCTATTCAATGTCATGCAACTTGTAGTCTTTATTACCTTGGTCCAACCAATGCTTAACTGGGGATGCTAAATCTACTGATTAAAGGGAGTTCAGTTGATGCAAATATCAGGTGGTATATGATTTGGGGTACACGACTGATGCATGTAAAATGCATACATGAACTTTTCATGTTATTACTTGTTTTTCCTACATATTAGCAACTTATATTCATGTTTTATAATGATTTGGGGGATTTTCTAAACAATCCCCCCTCTTTTGGTTCTAACCCTGTTTTTCCAGAAAACGTACTTTTTAGTGTTTCAGACTTTCCGGGAGCTTCGGAACTCCAAAAAGGGCAAGGCCAAAGAGCACGGTTCAGAATTTTCGAGACGAAGACCATGGGCCAAAGTAGAGGGCCAAAAGGACAACCGGGTGGCAAAGAGGACCCTCCACGCGGCCAGATTCCTTGGCCGCGTGAGAGGCCCCCTTTTTGCCCCCGTGGCTCCGATGTCGTCGATCTTTCTTCTCCCGAGTGTCTCGTGACCTAAAAACTACTATATAAAGGGTCCCCTGGCCTTTTCGAGGAGGGGGCAGCGCCGAGAGACGAAACCACGAAACAGAGAGACAGAAGGCTGCCGCCGGAGAAGATCGGAGGGGGGAAACGCCGTCGGGATCACCCCCGGAGGGCTCCACCCCCTCCGGCGTGTTCATCATCAACATCTACAGCAAGATCAACTCCATCTCTCCACTTTAATCTCTTGGCAAACACGATGTATGATGCAATACTATATTCCCTTGATGTATTGTGTCTCCCCGTCTATGTTTGAGTAGTGAATTGTTCTTGGCAATGGTGAAATAGTTCGTTGATTGGTTGCATACAAGTTTGTTATCTTCTATGATTGTCTTTATGTACAATATATGAGTGCACGCATATGTTGGGGAATGCATGTAAGGTGATCACCGGTAGCATAATGGAGTGGCAGTGACTTGGGAGTGACAGTAACCTGAGACCGAGCCACGAAGTTAAGTTATTGGGGGATATATATAGGGGACCTTAGAACGTAAGGCTATGGTGGGACTTTATGTCTTAATCAATCTTGTGCAGTCATTTACTTGGCCACATGATCCATCATAAGGGGTTGTAGATCATTTACTTGACTATACCTATTCATGGCTACTTCCTAGAAGAAACAACTAAGACTAAAACATGTGCTTCACTAATTGTGACAACCACATGAGCGAAACACCTATTGCTAGAACACTTGCTCCCTTGAGATACTTGAGATATTTGTTGCTTGCTACTTGTGAAACTTGCTTAGAAACTTGTTTTAGAAACTTGCTTTAGGATTACTTGCATTTTAAACTTGCTTCACTAGTTACTAGACAAACCACACTCCACGTCACTTGATTTTAATTAGTTAGTTCCTTTTAGTCAAACTTATTGCTTTGCATAAACAGCCATATAAGAGGGTTATAGGGCTTTAGAGAATAGATAGCTTACCTTCAGCTCCTCGTGGGTTCGACACTCAAATACTTATCGAAAGGTACTACAATTGATCTCCTGCACTTGGGAGTCATCAAGCACTTTTCTGGCGCCGTTGCCGGGGAGCGTTGTGCTAAGCTTTTATTCTTGTTTGCATTGCATACTAACATATAAACCTAAAACACACAAAAAAAATTATAAAATGGAAAACAATCAAACAATTTTAGAACTGTATAATATCTACCTTGAATTAGGACATGAAGTGTTTGAGGAGAAATTGAAAAATTATTTTCACAACAATCATATTTGTGGTAGTACTAATTATTTGAACACCTTTATTGCTAAGGAAAACCTTGAGCTTGGGGAAGTTTGTCTTGATGAATATGATATTTTTAGTCCCCCTACTATTGAGGATAAAAATGATATATTTGCTGACTCTATGGAAAGTTTTAAGCTTGGGGAAGTTGGTTTTGATGAGCATGATATTTCTAGTTCCCCAAGCTTGGAGGAGAAAATTCACTTTGATGATACTATGCCTCCTATATATGATGATTGCAATGAAAATTATGAATGTTTAACTCCCATTATCACTAATGAGGATTTTACTTATGTGGAGAGTAGTGATTCTTTTATGCATGTGGCTCATGATAAGAATGTTTTATGTGATATTCATATTGTTGAATCTATTCATGATGCTACTGAAAATTATTATGAGAGAGGGAAACATGGTTACACATATTTCAACAATATTAAGTTTCCCCTCTTTATGCTGAAAGTATTGAAGTTGCACTTGATCTACCTTTCTATGCTTGCTATTATGTGCTTCTTTTATTTGTTTAATTACAAAATGCCAATGCATAGGAAATGGGTTAGACTTAAAAATAAATTGTTTAATATTTTTTGGTGTGTTCCTTATGCTTTAATTTCCTGTTCGGTTTGAGCACACATTTATGTCTTTACAACATGTAAAATGCCTTTACCTACTGTTATGTATCATGTAGTTTAAGATTTTCATTTTATAAAAAAATTTGAAAAGTAAATGAGAAGGATGAGTAATTGAGAAGTTGTGGTCGACCTTGAACATGTGTTGTTCATGCCAATGAAACCATTGCAAAGTCTCTATCATTAAAACTTTTTCCAAAGCTAAAAACAATAAAAATATTAGTTCACTACTGTAACATCACATTTCTGTCTTATTTCTCATCTTAAATGGCAAGAATAATCTTATATGAGAGATAGGATTAAACAATAGTAATTAGCTGTCAAGAAAACAGATTCCTGAACTTCACTGCGAAAAATGTTTAAAATCACAGAAGCGGATTTTTGACCTGGTAATTTACGAAAGCAATATTTAGTTATCACTACATATTTCATTAGTTTTAAGTTTTCTGGTTTGAGCAACTTAAGTGCCTCTAAAAATTCACTCTTTACGGGTTGTTCTTTTTTTGGCAGATTATGTCTTTATTTTGCATTGCTCTCATTACTTGTGTTTTGTGTGGTTCTTTTGATCAAGGAGCAATGCACAACTGTAGTAACAGTAGTTAATATTTAGAATCAACTCATGATGTGTCTTTGTTGTACCTATGTGGATTTTATTTATGGAGGCACTAACCCCTCTAATCAAGTTTTATGTTGAGATTTGTGTAAGAAGAATTTTTCAGGAGGAAGAATTGAGTGAGATGAACAAAGATCAAGAGGGACATCCAATCAAGCTTGGGGATGTACCCCTGTGCTCACCCTACATGTATCAAATAAGTACAAGAATCCAAGCTTGGGGATGCCGAGCCACCTCACTCCAACCATCATGATGTTAAGTAAGTAAAGCCTAACTATATGGCTATAAAGAAAGCGCTTTACGGGAGGCAACCCGGTTGTTTTTGTTTGGATTTTCCTAGTGTCCTCTTGTTGTCTCAAGATATTAGTTTTTTTTGTTTTAATTCTGGAGTTTTCAATAAAGAGTCAAGTCAAACCCATTTGGACTTATAAGTTTCTATCCTAGTGCATGAAATTTCTGTTTCAGCACGAGTCTGCTCACCGTATGATTTTACGTTTTTTATTGGTATGTCGTATTGAGCTAATTTTTTAGTATGTTCTGAAACTTTTAGTCCTCTGTAAGCAAAAAAATTGGCTTAATGTTTTGACGAGTCTAGCTTAGGGAAAAACGTTCGTTTTGCTGCTGCTGCTTTTCTGGACAGATTCTGCCTTCTTTTGTTTTATGCACTCTTTGGGCTTGGGAATCGAATTTCCATGATTCTTTCAAGAAAGAGAGTGAACATACAACATAATGAACCTTATTGTATATCTAATGGAGCATTTGATTTGTAATTTTGCACAGCAAGCATGTGATTTGTTTGTCCTTGCTAATCTCACCCCACAGAAAAAGAATGGGAGAAACATGTTTTGTGAAGTTTTTTTCACAGGGAATAGAGGAGCTGCGCCTCAATACATCCAAGAATGGTGAAAGTCATAAGCTTGGGTATGTGATGAACACCCCACTGGAGCTACACTCTTTTGGTTAGCACACGTCTACTTTCTGTTTTTCTAAGCAAAACATTTATCGTAGAGACTTGAAGCGTCTAGTTTTGTTTTTATTTTTGTTTTGATAAGACCACACCCATCATTTTATATGAGATTGGGCTACTGGAGTTTGGGGTTGGAATGTATTGGATGCTAGTATTATGACTTGGAATAGGTATGCCATGGTTGATTTGAAGATCTACATATGTTTGCATGATTTATAGGCTTTTATGTGTAGAAATTTGCAATAATGTTGTCTTGAGCTATCTCTTATTCATGTCCTTGATGTTAATTGCTGGTTTATTTAGTTTGTCATGAAATGAGTAGTTCTATGGACATATGCATGCATAGTAGCTGGTCAACTATCTCCCTCTTGATAGCCAAAAATTTAAAAATTCCAACAATTAAAAACTTGTTTCCAACACTCCTTAGCCAAGTATTTCCAGTGAGTCCACCATATCTTCCCATTAGGTTCATTGCTATTCCGAGTATGTTCACCATGTTATTGTGTTATTTATGTTCTAAATTAAGATATTCACTTTATTAATTGTCATGGGTTGAACTTGGGATAGGACTCTCACGAACTTTTGAAGGCACACTTTACTTTTTATGCATCTAATAAACATGACCCAATAATGGGAGCCACAAGTTTTGCGTTTGATAAGTGTGTGGTTGGGAGCTAGCTATAAATGTGTATCACCGGAAACCTTTCAACATTGCACAAAAATTTACATTTGGTTTATATCATGTACTTTTGTTTTTGGACTCCTGCCATGCCGAAATGAAATAGAGGAATAGTAAGTTTTGATGAGTAAGTATCTATATGACTAGAGAAACGCATTGGGCCGCTAACCCAAGCCATGATTTATCATGGTGTAAATTTACTTACAGCTTGAGTGACTCTACAACACATCCTACAATAAAATAAGAAGCTATGCATAATAGTGAATGAAAAAAAAGGATGATGAGTCTACTCCGTTTGTTTGTCTTGTCATTGTGACATGGGCTTGTTTCCATGTCATGGGGCAAGAGTTACCTCTTTGCGGTTCTCTATGATGTCATTAATACTTATTATGATTGTACAAAGCTTATTAGGAATCTTAAGTTGAGTAATCATGGAGTAGGTTTTCACACTCACGGGGCATGAGGCTTTCAACCACCTTGTCATTCATATTACTTCAACATTCACCATTTAAGATGCTAGTGATAAAGGGGCAATGAGAGTCCTAGATCAATGGATACCACATTTCAATTAGTAATTTTAGTTGAATAATTTAGAGGCTAAATAAGACTTGATCATGTTTTACCTCTACTCAATTTTCTCCAAAGTGTCCACCATATTTTCTATTTTCCATTATGCTATTCTTTGACCAATATAGGATTTTATTTTTCATTTTGTGTATGCATTTGGTCCATAGTGCTTTTATTTCATTATACACTTTGTGAACTTTCATGAAGCATCTTTGCTTGCATATTTGATATTTCTTACAACATGAATTGTATATTGCTACTCATTTCTAGTATTAATCATTTGATTATATGTAGCATGAATAATCCTCCTTGATATCCCATGATTGTTTCAATATGCAAAGTCCATGTTAGTTTTATCACCTTCATACTCGAGGACGAGCATGGGTTAAGCTTTGGGATGTTGATGCATGTAAAATGCATACATGAAGTTTGCATGTTATTACTTGTTTTTCCTACATATTAGCAACTTATATTCATGTTTTATAATGATTTGGGGGATTTTCTAAACAATCCCACTTCTTTTGGTTCTAACCCTGTTTTTCCAGAAAACGTACTTTTTAGTGTTTCAGACTTTCCGGGAGCTTCGGGACTCCAAAAAGGGCAAGGCCAAAGAGCACGGTTCAGAATTTTCGAGACGAAGACCATGGGCCAAAGTAGAGGGCCAAAAGGCCAACCAGGTGGCAAAGAGGACCCTCCACGCGGCCAGATTCCTTGGCCGCGTGAGAGGCCCCCTTTTTGCCCCCGTGGCTCCGATGTCGTCGATCTTTCTTCTCCCGAGTGTCTCGTGACCTAAAAGCGACTATATAAAGGGTCCCCTGGCCTTTTCGAGGAGGGGGCGACGCCGAGAGACAAAACCACGAAACAGAGAGACAGAAGGCTGCCGCCGGAGAAGATCGGAGGGGGAAATGCCGTCGGGGTCACCCCCGGAGGGCTCCACCCCCCTCCGGCGTGTTCATCATCAACATCTACAGCAATATCAGCTCCATCTATCCACTGTAATCTCTTGGCAAACACGATGTATAATGCAATACTATATTCCCTTGATGTATTGTGTCTCCCCGTCTATGTTTGAGTAGTGAAAATTTCTTGGCAATGGTGAAATAGTTCGTTGATTGGTTGCATACAAGTTTGTTATCTTCTATGATTGTCTTTATGTATAATATATGAGTGCACGCATATGTTGGGGAATGCATGTAAGGTGATCACCGGTAGCATAATGGAGTGGTGGTGACTTGGGAGTGACAGTAACCTGAGACCAAGCCACAAAGTTAAGTTATTGGGGGATATATATAGGGGACCTTAGAACGTAAGGCTATGGTGGGACTTTATGTCTTAATCAATCTTGTGCAGTCATTTACTTGGCCACATGATCCATCATAAGGGGTTGTAGATAATTTACTTGACTATACCTATTCATGGCTCCTTCCTAGAAGAAACAACTAAGACTAAAACATGTGCTTCACTAATTGTGACAACCACACAAACGAAACACCTATTGCTAGAACACTTGCTCCCTTGAGATACTTGAGATATTTGCTGCTTGCTACTTGTGAAACTTGCTTAGAAACTTGCTTTAGGATTACTTGCATTTTAAACTTGCTTCACTAGTTACTAGACAAACCACACTCCACGTCACTTGCTTTTAATTAGTTAGTTCCTTTTAGTCAAACTTGTTGCTTTGCATAAACAGCCATATAAGAGGGTTATATGGCTTTAGAGAATAGATAGCTTACCTTCAGCTCCTCGTGGGTTCGACACTCAAATACTTATCGAAAAGTACTACAATTGATCTCCTGCACTTAGGAGTCATCAACGACGCATCTTGCTCATCTGAAGCAATGTGATTGTATCTGGTTAACTCAATTGCACTTTCCTTTCAAGAACTAAATAAGAAAGCCCACAGCTGAGGATTCTCTCCCTGTTTCATCCCAAGAAAAAAGGTAAGCAGTACCAGATTTCGAGCCATTCCCCTAGAGTTCTACCTTTATAGCCACCATGGTTCTTAAGGCGGTTAGGCGTCCTAATGTGAGGGGGGCGCCTTAGTGCCTAAGCAGACACTTTAGGCGCCTAAGGCGGGGAGGGGGCGCCTTAGTTCCTAAACAATGATCACCATGCTCTCTCTGGAAGTTTGAATGCTCCAAATGGTAACTGTGTTTGCTATTTGTAGCTCATGGTTTTGCCCAGGCTTGCTATCTACCTTTATTATCACCATATCCCTTTGAATGGTCTTTATGATACAAATTCTTACGAAATCAGTAAAGTCCCATAGTGATTTTATCTCTCATGCTTCTTATAATACCATGCGTAACATGCAGGTCATTGATGTCTACGCACGCTTGATACGTCCCCAACGTATCTATAATTTATGATGTTCCATGTTGATATGCCAATTGCTACATGTTTTCTCCCTTCTTTATGTCATTTTTATCGATTTTACGGGACTAACCTATTAACAAGATGCCAAGTGCGAGTTCCTTGTTTTCTGCTGTTTTTAGTTTCAGAAAAGTTGTTCTGGAAATTTTCTCGGAATTGGACGATTCGAAAACCAGAAGTCTTAGAAGTCCCGGAAGCATCCAGATGTCCCGAAGAGCCCCAGAGGGGTGCCACAGGGTGGCCACACCATGGGGTGGCGCGGGCCCCCCTGGCCGCACCACCTAGGGGTGTGGCCCCCCTGTCCACCCCCCAGCATCGCCCTTTCGCCCGTTTATACTCTCTGAGGCATAAACCCCAAAACAATTGGCCTTTTCCACAAAATACAGCCGTAGCTCCGTGATGTCTACGCACTCTTCTATCCTTGTAGACAGTGTTGGGCCTCGAAGTGTAGAGGTTTGTAGAACAGCAACAAGTTTTGCTTCAGTGGATTACCCAAGGTTTATCGAACTCAGGGAGGTAGAGGTCAAAGATATCCCTCTCAAGCAACCCTGCAATCAAGATACAAGAAGTCTCTTGTGTCCCCAACACATCCAATATACTTGTCAGGTATATAGGTGCACTAGTTCGGCGAAGAGAGAATAAAATGCAAGTAATATGCATGATAATAAGTGATAATAGCAATCTGAAATAAAAATGGCAGCAAGCAAACATGTAGCAGAACAGGCAGAAAACGGTGTTTCAATGCTTGGAAATAAGGCCTAGGGCTCCTACTTTCACTAGTGGACACTCTCAACAATGATCACACAATTAAATACATAAATATCATTTCCTCACTATGCTACTCCGAACCATTCTCCGGTCGAATAACGAACATTAATCGTTGCGTAGGGCTTTAACAACACTCCTCAAGTCTATATTCCCTCTCTAGGGCACCCCAATGTCACGACGAGCGCCATAAATTAGTAAACAAACACCACAATTTCATAGGTTCACCTTTCAACACAGGATATAAATATCATGCTAAACCACACGGAGCACACACTGTCACCTTTGCCCCGTGATCAAAGTGTTTACGGAGATAACAAAACGACTTGAGTAGCATAACAGATGAAGATCAATCTACATATTCAACTAGATTACAAAGTTCATGATCACATAAATATCACACCATGGGAGAGAGAGATGAACCACATAGCTACCGGTAGAGCCCTCATCCCCGGGGGAGAACTACTCCCTCCTCATTATAGGAGACAACAACAACGATGGAGATGGCGGTGGAGTCAAAGGAGATGGCTTCCAGGGGCACTTCCCCGTCCCGACAGGGTGCTAGAACATAGATCTGTCCTCCGAAACTTGTCGGCGGCGGCAGAGCTATGGATGTATTTTGTGGAAAAGGTCGATTCTTCTAGGGTTTATGCATCGGGGAGTATATATAGGCGAAAGGGCGATGTCTAGGGGTGGCCAGGGGGCCCACACCCCTAGGTGGCGCTTCCGAGGGGACCCGCGCCACCCCATGGTGTGGCCACCCTGTGGCCCCCCCCTTGGGGGCTCTTTGGGACTTCTGGATGCCTCCGGGACTTCTAAGACTTCTGGTTTTCGAATCGTCCAATTCCGAGAATATTTCCAGAACAACTTTTCTGAAACTAAAAACAGCAGAAAACAGGGAACTGGCACTTACCATCTTGTTAATAGGTTAGTCCCGGAAAATCGATAAAAATGACATAAACAAGGGAGAAACATGTAGCAATTGGCATAATATCAACATGGAACGTCAGAAATTATAGATACGTTGGAGACGTATCACTCCACCGCCGCCGCTGACAAGTTTCGGGGGACAGATCTCTGTTCTGGCACCCTACCGGGATGGGGAAGTGCCCCCGGAACCATCTCCATCGACTGCACCGCCATCTCCATCCCCGTTGATGTCTCCTGTGATGAGGAGGGAGTAGTTCTCCCCCAAGGCCGAGGGCTCTACCGGTAGCTATGTGGTTCATCTCTCTCTCCCATGGTGTGATCTATATGTGATCATGAGCTTTGTAATCTATCTGAATTCATAGATGTTACTCTTTATCTTTTGCTACTAAAGTTCTTTATTAATATGAACTTTGGAGTCACCTTGTCCCACGGTGTGAAGGTGACAGTGTGCACGCCATGTGTGTCTCCTCTATGAAATTGTGGAGTTTTCTTAGTACCTTCTAGGGCGCTCATAGTGACAGCGTGGGGTCAACTATACATGGGAATACAAACTTGAGTGCTGTTACAGCCCTACGCAATGATTAGTGTTCGTTATCCAACCGGAGAGGGTTAGGAGTAGCATAGTGAGAGAAGCTATCTAGTTATTCATTTATGTGATCATTGTTCAGAGTGTCCACTAGTGAAAGTAGGATCCCTAGGCCTTATGTGATCATTGTTCAGAGTGTCCACTAGAGAAGCTATCTACATGTTTGCTTGCTTCCATTTTTATTTCAGATTGCTATTATCACTTATTATCATCCATATTACTTGCATTTTACTCTCTCTTCACCGAACTAGTGCACCTATATACCTGACAAGTATATTGGGTGTGTTGGGGACACAAGGGACTTCTTGTATCTTAATTGCAGGGTTGCTTGAGAGGGAAATCTTTGACCTCTACCTCCATGAGTTTGATAAACCTTGGTTGATCCACTTAAGGGAAACTTGATGCTGTTCTACAAACCTATGCACTTGGAGGCCCAACACTGTCTACAAGAATAGAAGCGTGCATAGACATCAAGCTCTTTTCTGGCGCTGTTGCCGGGGAGGTAAGGTAAAAGGTTCTCACATCCTCGGGTGTGAGTGCTCGAATTATTTCCTTTAGATTCTGCAATTATATCTTTTTGTTTCTTGTTTTCACTAGTTAGCCTTATTTTTACCTGTTACTTGCTTTTATCTTTATGCTTAAATGGAAAACAACAAAAATATGAGAGAGCTTTATAATCTTTATCTTGAGTTAGGACATGAAGTGTTTGAAGAGAAAATTAAAAAACATATGGAGCTTTATTTGCATGCTAGTAGCAATGTTATTAGTATGAACTCTTTAAACACCATTATTACTAATGCTATGGAAAAGTCTAAGATTGGGGAAGCTAGTTTTGATGAATATGATATGTTTAGTCCCCCAAGTTTTGAGGAGGAAATTTTCTTTGATGATACCTTGCCTCCAATATATGATGATTATAATGATTGTGGTATTCTATTTCCACCTGTTTATAATGATGAATATGATGTTTTCAGTCCACCTACTATTGAGGAAAAAATTAATTATGATTACAATATGCCTCCTATATTTAATGATTATGGTGATGAGAATAATAATGATAGCTATTTTGTTGAATTTTCTCCCACTACTATTAATAAGAATGACTATGCTTATGTGGAGAGTATTAATTCTTTTATGCATGTGGCTTGTGATAAGAATGTTTTATGTGATAGTTATGTTTTTAATTTTATTCATGATGCTACTGAAAGTTATTATGAGAGAGGGAAACATAGTTTCATGCATCTCAACAATATCAACTTTCCCTCTTTATGTTGAAATTTTTGAAGTTGCACTTATTTTGTCTTCCTATGCTAGTCACTTTGTGCTTCGTTGACTTGTTTTTCTACAAGATTATTTTTCATAGGAAGTGGGTTAGACTTAAATGTGTTTTAGATTTTCTTCTTGATGATCTCTTATTGTTCTTAAAATCTTATTCTTATGTGAGCATCTTTTAATAATCACTATGCCTAGCTGAAAGGCGTTAAAGAAAAGCGCTACCGTGAGACAACCCGTTTTATTTCTCCGTTTTCAACCCGTTTTCCTTCGTTTTCATTTGTTTTATTTGCATCTGGGTGTTGTATATTTCCTTAGCAACCCCTCTGTATCGTTTCTTTTGTGTCTTTATTGAGCCAAGTAAAGCCTCTAGTGGAAAGTTGAGACTATATTTCGTATTTTTGCGAAGGAAACAGATTTCTGCTGTCCACTTTTAAAATCGTACAAAATCACAGAAAATTCAAATGACCTGAGTATTTTTGTGCGTCATCCTGGGATATATACGCAACTTTTCTTAGTTGACCACTTTTTGATTTGAGAAACAGAGGATTTCCGAAAAAAATCATCTTTACCTGCTTTTCTGTTTTGACAGATTTCTGCTAATAATTGCATTTGCCTCTTAATCTCTTTCTTTGGGTGTTCTTTCGAGAAAAAGAGTTCTAAAAGAAGTTTTGACAGTAGATAATGTGTTTATGAGTGTTAGGATTTTGATGAAACTGAACCATGTGAATTTATTATTTCGATTTGCACTAACGTTCCTTATGAAGATTGTGAGAAGTTTGGTTTGAAGGAAGTTTTCAAGGGTCAAGAGGAGAGGATGATATGATGTGATCAAAAAGAGTGAAAAGCCTAAGCTTGGGGATGCCCCGGTGGTACATACCAGAAAATTCCAAGAATACTCAAGCATCTAAGCTTGGGTATGCCCAAGGCGTCCCCTTCTTCATCGACAAATTATCAGGTCACTTCTAGTGAAACTATATTTTTATTCGGTCACATCTTATGTGATTTACTTGGAGCGTCTTTTATTTTTGTTTTCAGTTTGCTTGGTTTTATTTGATGTAATAAATGGTTGGATCTTATCGTACTTGTGTGGGAGAGAGACACGCTCCGTTTTCATTGCTTAGAACACTCTAGCTTTCATTCTTATTGTTCTTTGAGTGTTCACTTTTTGCTAGTACTGCGTTTAGCCTTTGTTTTCACGCATCTATTATTTAGAGATGTTAGTACTCTCTATTTTTAATTGATATATGCTTAGAGAGATTTTTTGTTTTCTTATATATGTGCTTGGTTGAGAATAGAAATGCTTATGTGGTAGTTGGTATAGTGGAAAAGATTGCATGGTCTTGTAGATCACTAAACTGCTTGTAACATCCCAAGTATGAAAATACCCCTAGAATGCTTTGTTCTTTGTTTTATTTCAAGCAATGCATCATGTCATCATGTTTACTTATTGTTTGCATTTGTTTTCCATCTGTTTTATCCTGTTTTCACAACTCAAATTCAAACCTTTTTCAAACATGGTTTCATACTTGCTCTGTTACAACCTTTGGAACCAAAATAACAAATAAAAACAACCCTTTTATTCCTTGTTTTCACTTATTAAATTGTTGCTTTAAATCCAACCAATAAATCAATCAATAATTCTCAAATCACCTTTTCAATCCCAAGTCAAGTTCAAATCAGTACCCCTTTTTGGAACCATAAAAATCACCAAACATTTCTTCCCTCTAAATCATTCTAAAACCCTAGGGGTAACCCTATTTTTATTCATGTTTTATTAAGATTTTATTAAACTCAAATCCCCTATTTTGAATTCAAACACAAACCATAATTTTAAATTTCAATTTTTGAAATCCAAGTTCACAATGTGGTTTCTAATTGTTTAAAAAGCTTAACTTAATTTTTCTATAATTTTTCTCAAATAAAACCTTAACAGTTTTTCCCCAAAAGCAAAAGTACAAAAAAAATAAAAAAAAACAGAAAAGAATAAAAAGGAAAACGAGCAGCAGCACCTAATCTACCGCTTGGCCCAAGCCCACCTACCCCTAGCGCGCAGCAACCCGGCCCGCGCAGCAGCAACTTACCGGTTCGCTGCGCTGAGATTCGTGCGCCCCCTTCTAATCGCCTTCTCCCTCCCGTACGGCAAGCATCCGCCGGTGCCACGGCGACCCCGCGGCGACCACGGCGGCCACCGCAGCGCCTCCAGGCTATAAAAGGGAGCCCTAGCCCCCCTAGGTGTGCCCTAAGCTCTAGGGTTCCTCGCAGCGCCGCAATTCCGCCGCCATCGTCGACCTCCACCCTCTCTGTATCTCCTTCCCACGGCGATCACCTGAATCCATCCATGGCGCCGCCGCAGTTCGCTCCCACCTAGCCACCTCTGCCCAGGAATCAGCTCGCCGTCACCTCCTCTTCCCCTTGGACACCTTCAATCGCCCCGGTGAGCATCAAATCGGCGACGCGATCCTCTCTTTCTTTCCGGCCACCGTGCCTACTTTCTGAATCCAAGGACCTCGCCGTCGTTGCAGGGCCCCTCGTCGACGTTGGAGCACGGGACCAGCATCGCCACCTCGCCCTCGACGTGTTGGACACCTGCTCGCCCGCGGAAGAGCCCGAGATCGACCACGCCGTCCTCGACGCCGCCGTCTGCCACGCCGTCGTCACCTCTCTGCCACGGCAACTCCACGGTGAGCTCCACCGTCACCGTCCCCTCTCCCTCTGCTGCTTGCGCAATGAACCAGTGCACGTTCTGCACTAGCACGCGCACACCTCACCGCAGCGAGCACGTCCCCGTGGGTCTCATCGCCGGCGATGCATGTTTCTGTCAGTCGAAATTCAGTTAACGCAGCAAGGGAACGTTAACCTGTATCCATCCCCCTTACTGACAAGCAACGTTCAGTTACCGCACTGGTTCAGAGAGCAGAGCACACACAGCGAGCTCGCGGGTTCGAGCCCCGCGGCCGCAATCTTTTTTGGGGATTTCTCCCCCACGCTGAGCCCCACCAGGCAGTGGCACTGGAGGCCACGCCAGCGTGTGCGCCACGCTGGCCCCTCTGGCCCACTGCGCAGTGGCAGTGGGTAGATAGAACCTGAGTAACAAAGGTTTTCTGTGAATTTCAGAAATTCCAAATTCTTTTTAAATAGCAGAATTAAACTAAAACTTATAAATTCCATAACTTCAAATCTATAAATCCAATAACTAAACTTTGTATATGAATTCTGATCCAAATTTTGTACTTTTTCCAAATATGCAATTTGTGTTCTGTTTTGAAATTTCAAAATGCAATCTAAATTCAAATTCAAATAATTCAAATGCAATTTGAAATAATTCATAACTAATTATTCTTAAGTCCAAATAATTCAAATAAAATATGTTTTTCACACCATTTTGAATGCTCTATTCAAATATAAATTTTGTTTTCTGGTTTGCATAATTTAAATTGCCCAAACTATTTAATTCTTGTTTAATTCAATTAAAACTTGTTTAATATTGTTTAATTCATAAATAATTAATCCTAAGTCCAATTTCAAATTGTGAAACATGTAATTCAACTAAAATTTGATAAGCTTTTCAAATATAAAATTTGTAAATTGTTTTGCACACTTTAACTTGATGATAACAACATTTACTTGTGTGCCATGTTTAAGTAACAAAATTCCAAATTTGATAAATGCCTTTCTAAATTGTTAATTATCATTCTAATTGCATTTAAAGTGTTATGTTATTGCTATTCATCATGCATGCATCATACTAATTCAACTACACCTAATGCTTAGTGATAGAACAATTAATTCAACTCCAAGCATGGGCTTCCATATGCATCCTTTTGCATATGGAACCCATTTAAACATGTGTTTCATGTCAAGCAAGTTATTTTGTTGCATCTATTAAACATGACATGCATCATCCAATGTTTGTGCACTTATGCCATGTATTGATTGCCCGTCTTCCTTCGTTGTTGTTTTGCTTCTTCTCGATTAGACGACGACGTTGGTACCGACGAGCCTTACGACCCCACTACTCAGGACCTAGCCCAGTACGAGGCTGAGCTGCCAGGCAAGTTATCACTCACATGAATCATTGAGTTCCTTTCCACACTTGTTGTCGATACTATCTTTTGTCTACTATTGCTATCCCTATGTATTGTTGCTTGTTCTCCGAACCCATCACATGATACCTTGAGCCATGATATTGCCACCACCTCCATACCCATAGCCTTTGCTTGTGCCTTAGTAGTATCTAGCATGCTTAGGGTTGCTTTTACTCGAGTCTGTTGTCGGTTACTACTGTTACTATCTTATTATCTTGTACCGGGGCTCGTTGTTAATCAATCAATCCTGTTAATTGCTAATGGTAATAATAATTTGATGATAAGGCACCGGCAGGAGGCCCATGAGTGGTTTTGGAGCCTGCTAGTGTCGACCCTAATAGGAAAAGGGTCTTGTCTACTGATCCATGATGAGCGCACTACCCGCATTTGGGAAGCGAGTATGGGCGCCCCCCTCAACTTGACCTGCTTCGCATCTCGTCCAAATCGCCTCATTTAGTTCGTGTTTTCCATTTGCCGCATGCATGTTTTTGCGAGCCCAGCGCAGGGTGGAACTTTCGTAGTCGGCATATAGGGGGACACGGTCTTAGAGTGCTATGATGGTCCATTTTCTTCTGGGCTTGATTAGCCGTGCGCCCAAGGTTCTTTGGGCTTGATGCGAAGAATGGTTGGTTGTGTTGAGTGCCCCGCTTGGTGGGAGGCATCCCATCTGGCGGGATATTCATGAGTGTACGGCCAAATTGGTGCAACCCTGCAGGGATAATCTTCTCGAGAAGCCGTGTTTTCCGCGGTTATGGATTACTTGGTGAAAGTACTGGCTAACAAGTACTCAGGACAACTTCAACATAATGATCAATCATGTTTCACCCAATGATTAATAACCTGACTAGTAATAGGTTATTCACACAAATAACTTGTTTCACCTTATCACAACTGTGTGAGTTATCCTCGGATCGCTTCTTCGGATAAGGGGCGAGATCCAGGATGGGTTTGGTTGAAGTTATCTTTCAGTTGGTTACAATCCTCGATCTTATCTTTTCTGTTAGCCGGAATTTGTAGTTATACTCTGTAGTTGGTTAGAGCAGCCAGCAGCAACTTTTATATCACCCCTTCTTCCGTTGATCCCAAGCATCTCTGCTTGTGTTGACGGGTAACTCCTTGATGAACTGTGAGTCTTGCTTGCCAGTACTTGGATGTACTGACCCCGTTGGGGCTGTGGTTTACGCAGAGTACGACTACGACTACGATGCTTCCCAGGATGGCTACTTTGTGGAGTTCGACGACGCTGCAGACGAGTAGTTAGCTGGACCAGGGCAGGATCCAGACCTACGTGGATGGGCTTCGCTTTTCTTTATTTTCTCCGGCTTCTTAAGCCATGGATTTGTCTGTACTCAGACCCCTTTGATTGCTTCCGCTGTTGTAATGGATGATATGTTGGGACATGTGTCCTCTGGATGACTGTATTCGATATTTTCTGCCCTAGTGAAGGCCAGTTGCACTTATTTCATTCTTTTGTGTCTTAGAGACATTCTGTGTTATCATTCGTACCAAACTGTTGACGTACCGTGCGTGTTTGATTATGAAGTACGTCGACAGTAGTGCCTTTAGGTTCCTAGCGGATAGTTTACTTCGACGGTGGAAGCAGGGCTTGTGTTGTCGCGCATAAGCGCAGGCCTACCAGGAAGCTGGGACGTGGGAGCATGTATGCCCCATAATCCAAGCACCTGACTTCCAGTTCGTGCGGAGAGTATCCTCTAGAAACCCAGGGTGCGACAAATGGTATCAGAGCCTGTCTGCCTGTAGGATCCCTTTTTACTGGTCGCAGTTGAGTCTAGAAACTATTTTGTAGCTATATAGGAAAAATGAAACGTGAGAGTAGGAATTCTGCCATTTTTCTTCTTTCCCCACCCACCCACCCTTTTCTGGTAAGGAAGTGAAACGTTGTTTTCTGTTCTCACCTAAACTTTCAAGTTAGGATTTCACGTGTTTTGGGTTCTCTGTAGTACCTCAGGACTTTTGGTCTCGTTTTCCCGATGTTGCTTCGATATCATGTTCTTTTCAACATCCTTTTCGTCCATTGAACCTTGTTGTTGTTTTCCACATCCTTTTCCTTCTACCGGAGTCTAATCAAAACCTTCCAAATAATCTGCAGATGGGTCTCAACTACTATCCGCAGGTGGTTCGCATGACTCGCTGTGAGAGCACCGCCGGTTTTCCGGAGTTGCTGAGAGACATGGTTACCTTTCTGGGGTTCCGTTGGGCACCAGAGTACCAGGTCTACGAGCACCAGCGAGAGTGTGACCAGACTTGCTACCGGGCTATCGTCTACATTCTGTCGGATGATGGCAGGAGCATTGCACACCAGTACGAGGCAGTAGGGTCCACAGTGGATATGGCCGTGCAGCAGGCAGCGTACGTGAGTGTCACCGTTCTCCGTGCTGACTACTGGGGGTTTGATAAGTCCAGTTTTCGTCACATCCCCCGTGGTTACATCACGGCAGCAGGAGCTCACTTCACTATCCACCGCGACATGGATACCTACGAGACTGATAGCTCCAGGCTCCAGGTCACTGCCCAGTTCGCTAGTCACAGTGATGCCGTTGCTTCCGCACTTTCTCAGGAGTTAGCCTCAGTCAGGGAGCAGCTCCGCCTTGCTCTCACTCGTCTGGCGACGTACACCACAGACTTTGTTGGAGACGAGCGCTTCGCACGTGTCGTTCAGCCAGCTGGTCTTCCGTTGCCAGATGCTGGAGGTTACGAGCCGATCAGAGGCCCACTTCTCGATCTCGGAGCTGGTTACACAGGGATTCCCCGCTATGGAGCACAGGGATACGACGCTTCCTACTTCACCACACCGAGAGTTGCTCTCAGAGCAGTTCCTATCTACATGGATCGTCGTGATACCTACTTCCGTGGGATTCCTCCTCACCGTATCTCCCGTCGTACTACTCACCGCCGTCCTGCGTGATGAGCATGGGAGTACCGTTGTATCCATTACTAGCTGTGTCTAGTTTATCCTTTCGTTTTCGAACCATGTATTGGTCTGTTGGATATTCTGATGTATTTGAACATGTGATGATGTACCTGTTGGTTATCTATTCATGCGTCGGAATAATCTATCTTTCGGTTACCAAGTCTATCCTTTTCTGTTGTTGTGCTAAAATGAATTTCTGTTCAGGATGCCTCCAACCAGGAACAACCCGCCTCCGCCACCACCAATGGGGGAGCTGTTGGCTCAGATGACCCAAGTGGTGACACAGATGGCCCAGATCCAGGCTAACCAGCAACATAACCAGAATGCTCCAAGGGTCACCATCAAGGACTTCCTCAGCTTGGGCCCAAAAGCTTTCGTGGCAACACGTGAGCCCCTGGATGCTGATGACTGGATCCGTGACGTAGCAAGAGCTCTGGAGATAGCTCATGTTGCTGAAGAGGATAAGGTCAAGTACGCCACCTACCTACTGAAAGGTCAGGCAGCTACTTGGTGGGAGAACTACCAGGCCATGAGGGCTGGCTTTCCTATCAACTGGGGATGTTTCAGGGATGCCTTCCTGAAGCACCACATCCCGGATGGTCTCATGGAAAAGATGCGTGAGGAATTCTGCTCTCTCAGACAGGGCAAGCTGGACGTTCTCGGCTACCAGAACGAGTTCAATCGTCTCGCTCGGTACGCTGGTGACGAAGTGTCCACCGAAGCCAAGAAGATGGCAAGGTTCCGCCGAGGTTTTAACCCGGAACTGAAGTACGCTCTCACAAACATCAAGTGCAAGGACTTCGTCGAGCTTGTGAACACCGCGCTCAATGAGGAGAATGGGCGCAAGGCGTTCGAAGAGTCCCGCAAGCACTCGCGTGAGGGTGGTTCCTCCTCCAACATGACCACCCCTCCGCAGAAGCGCCGCATCTGGGTGCCAAATGGTGCTGTCACTCGGGCTCCAAATGCCCAAGCTTCTCCAGGCTTTGGTCCCCGCCCACCCAACCCATCTCAGATGCAGGGTCAGAGGTTCCCGATGGGGCAGCCAAGGCCGGGTCCTTCTCGTATCGTCACTTGCTACAAGTGCAAGGATACTGGACACTATGCTGACAAGTGCACTCAGAAGCAGCTACCCCTACCTCCTCGCCCCAACACCAACCAGGCTATGGTTCGTGCTCCTCCGGCTAAAGCCTTCAACTCCAACAATAGGCCTGTCGGGAGGAACGCGAGGGTGAACCATATCAAGGCCGACAAAGCCGAAGAGGCTGCTGACGTCGTTCTCGGTATATTACCCGTAAACTCTATTCCAGCTAAAGTGTTGTTTGATACTGGAGCATCGCATTCGTTTGTGTCAAAGATCTTTGCTACAACGTACAATTTAGCTCTGGTTCCGCTAAGCAATCAAATCTATGTGCACTCTCCGGGAAATAAAATGATTACTTCCAAGATAAGCATGGACAATCAGATCCTAATTGGAGGTCGTGTATTCCTTGCTTCACTCATGTTGCTGGGAAATTCTGACATTGATGTCATTCTGGGTATGGATTGGTTGAAGACCCACAAAGCTAAAATTGACTGTGCTCAAAAGTCAATAACTCTCTACCACACTTCAGGCCAGATAGTCTATTCTCCATATGGATCAACTTCTGTTCAGCTGTTCAGCCTCGATGCCAAACCCCTTCCGGCAATTGAAAATGTTCCGGTGGTTTGTGAGTTCCCTGACGTCTTTCCAGAAGAGTTGCCAGGGATGCCTCCAGACAGAGCAGTTGAGTTCGTGATCGAGCTTGAGCCAGGTACTGCTCCAATCTCTAAGCATCCATACAAGATAGCTCCTCCTGAACTGAAATTGTTGAAGGAGCAAATCGATATGTATATGGACAAAGGTTTCATTCAGCCTAGTTCCTCCGCTTGGGGTTGCCCAACTCTGTTTGTTGCCAAGAAGGATCAAACTAAGAGACTCGTGGTTGACTATCGTCCTCTCAACGAGAAAACCATCAAGAACAAGTATCCACTACCTCGTATCGATGATCTTTTTGATCAACTTGCTGGAGCCTCAATATTCTCAAAATTGGATTTGAGGATGGGTTACCATCAGATAAAGATCAGAAAGGAAGATATTCCTAAGACAGCTTTCACCACAAGGTACGGTCTATATGAATACACCGTCATGTCCTTTGGTCTCACCAATGCACCGGCAACGTTCTCAAGACTCATGAATTCTGTCTTCCACGAATACCTCGACAAGTTCGTTGTGGTATATCTTGATGACATTCTAGTCTACTCAAAATCCGAGGAAGAGCATGGAGAACACCTTCGTCTCACTCTCATGAAACTTCGCGAGCATCGTCTGTATGCCAAGTTTTCCAAATGTGAGTTCTGGATTCCAGAAGTTGCATATCTTGGTCATATCATCTCTGCCAAAGGCATTGCCATTGATCCTGAAAAGGTTAAGGCAATTGTTGATTGGAAACCCCCTAAGACGGTGAAACAAGTTAGAAGCTTTCTTGGCTTGGCTAGCTATTGCCGTCGTTTCGTCCAAAACTTTTCCAAGATTGCCAAACCTCTCACTGATCTCACAAAGAAGGACAAAAAGTTCATTTGGACTCCACAATGTGATGAGAGTTTCAACCTCCTGAAGACTAAACTCACTTCCACACCTGTTCTAGTTGGCCCCGACACTACCAAACCTTTCCAGATATTCTGTGATGCATCTCTCCAAGGCTTAGGAGCAGTTCTTATGCAAGAACGTCAAGTTGTGGCCTATGCTTCTCGTCAGTTGAACCCACATGAGCAAAACTATCCCACTCATGATCTTGAGCTTGCAGCAGTTGTGTTTGCCCTCAAGAAATGGAGACAATACTTGTTGGGTAACAAAACTGAAATCTTTTCCGATCACAAGAGTCTGAAATACATCTTCACTCAGCCAGATCTGAACCTCAGGCAAAGGAGATGGATTGAGAAGATTAAAGACTTTGATCTCACCATTTCTTACACTCCAGGCAAGGCTAATGTTATGGCCGATGCTCTCAGTCGCAAATCCTATTGCAATAATCTCATGATCAGGGAGAGCCAACCTCCACTTCATGAAGAATTCCAGAAGCTGAACCTTGGTCTTGTTCCGGAAGGATACCTTGCTAGCTTGACAGCCAGCCCAACTCTCGAGGACAAGATTCGTTCTGAACAACTTCGTGATAATGAAATCAAGAAGATTGTGGATCACATCAAGGAGGGCAATGATAAGTTCAAGTCCTTCTCAATTGATGACAAGGGAACTGTGTTCTTCGAAGGACGCATTGCAGTCCCCCAGATTCAAAGTCTCAAGGATATCATTCTCAAGGAGGCTCATGAAACTCCTCTATCCATTCACCCTGGAAGTACAAAGATGTACCAGGATCTCAAGACTCTGTATTGGTGGCCTGGCATGAAACGTGAAATTGCTCAATACGTTTCTGAATGCGACGTTTGTCAACGTGTTAAGGCAGTCCATCAGAAGACAGCAGGTCTACTCCAACCCCTGAAAATTCCTGAGTGGAAGTGGGACATGATTGAAATGGACTTCGTTACTGGGTTTCCAAAGTCCAAAAAGGGCAACGATGCAATCTTCGTTGTTATCGATCGTCTCACTAAGGTTGCTCACTTCTTTGCTGTGAAAGAGACTATCTCAGCTAGCCAGTTAGCAGAGCTCTACACAGCAAAGGTTGTTCCCCTTCATGGTGTTCCATTGGAAATCAGCTCAGACCGTGGAAGTATCTTCACTTCTCATTTCTGGAAAAGCTTTCAAGAAGCATTGGGCACTAAACTTCTGTTCAGCACAGCTTATCACCCTCAGTCTCAGGGGCAAGTCGAAAGAGTCAATCAGATTCTCGAGGATATGCTCAGAGCATGTGGTCTCTCCTTTGGCATGAAATGGGAGGATTGCCTTCCATATGCTGAATTCTCCTACAACAACAGCTACCAGGCAAGCCTAGGAATGGCACCATTTGAGGCACTGTATGGTCGCAGATGCAGGAGTCCAATCAATTGGTATGGAGCTGGTGAACGTTCACTTTTAGGCCCTGACATTGTTAAGGAAGCCGAGGAGAAAGTTCGTATCATTCGTGACAATCTCAGGATTGCTCAGTCTCGTCAGAAGAGCTATTATGATAGCAAGCACAGGGATATGGTCTATGCACCTGGTGATAAGGCATATCTCCGTGTAACTCCCCTCAGAGGCACTCATCGTTTTGGTGTGAAAGGAAAGCTTGCACCAAGATACATTGGCCCTTTCAACATCCTCTCAAGACGTGCAGAGAATGCTTATCGTCTTGAACTTCCAGAAAAACTTTCCAAGGTGCACGATGTGTTCCACGTGTCACAACTCAAGAAGTGTTTCAAAGATCCAGATCGTGCAGTTGATCATGATTCCATTGAGCTGCAAGATGATCTATCTTATGAGGAGCACCCTATTCGTATTCTCGATGAGACCGAGCGTAAGACTCGCAACAAGAGCACCAAGTTCTTGAAAGTCCAATGGTCGCATCATTCTGATAAAGAGGCAACATGGGAGACCGAAGAGGATCTTCGCAAGAAGTATCCGGATCTGTTCATTTCTCAGTAGGGAATCTCGGGGCGCGATTCCTTCAAGGGGGGGCGTTTTGTAACATCCCAAGTATGAAAATACCCCTAGAATGCTTTGTTCTTTGTTTTATTTCAAGCAATGCATCATGTCATCATGTTTACTTATTGTTTGCATTTGTTTTCCATCTGTTTTATCCTGTTTTCACAACTCAAATTCAAACCTTTTTCAAACATGGTTTCATACTTGCTCTGTTACAACCTTTGGAACCAAAATAACAAATAAAAACAACCCTTTTATTCCTTGTTTTCACTTATTAAATTGTTGCTTTAAATCCAACCAATAAATCAATCAATAATTCTCAAATCACCTTTTCAATCCCAAGTCAAGTTCAAATCAGTACCCCTTTTTGGAACCATAAAAATCACCAAACATTTCTTCCCTCTAAATCATTCTAAAACCCTAGGGGTAACCCTATTTTTATTCATGTTTTATTAAGATTTTATTAAACTCAAATCCCCTATTTTGAATTCAAACACAAACCATAATTTTAAATTTCAATTTTTGAAATCCAAGTTCACAATGTGGTTTCTAATTGTTTAAAAAGCTTAACTTAATTTTTCTATAATTTTTCTCAAATAAAACCTTAACAGTTTTTCCCCAAAAGCAAAAGTACAAAAAAAATAAAAAAAAACAGAAAAGAATAAAAAGGAAAACGAGCAGCAGCACCTAATCTACCGCTTGGCCCAAGCCCACCTACCCCTAGCGCGCAGCAACCCGGCCCGCGCAGCAGCAACTTACCGGTTCGCTGCGCTGAGATTCGTGCGCCCCCTTCTAATCGCCTTCTCCCTCCCGTACGGCAAGCATCCGCCGGTGCCACGGCGACCCCGCGGCGACCACGGCGGCCACCGCAGCGCCTCCAGGCTATAAAAGGGAGCCCTAGCCCCCCTAGGTGTGCCCTAAGCTCTAGGGTTCCTCGCAGCGCCGCAATTCCGCCGCCATCGTCGACCTCCACCCTCTCTGTATCTCCTTCCCACGGCGATCACCTGAATCCATCCATGGCGCCGCCGCAGTTCGCTCCCACCTAGCCACCTCTGCCCAGGAATCAGCTCGCCGTCACCTCCTCTTCCCCTTGGACACCTTCAATCGCCCCGGTGAGCATCAAATCGGCGACGCGATCCTCTCTTTCTTTCCGGCCACCGTGCCTACTTTCTGAATCCAAGGACCTCGCCGTCGTTGCAGGGCCCCTCGTCGACGTTGGAGCACGGGACCAGCATCGCCACCTCGCCCTCGACGTGTTGGACACCTGCTCGCCCGCGGAAGAGCCCGAGATCGACCACGCCGTCCTCGACGCCGCCGTCTGCCACGCCGTCGTCACCTCTCTGCCACGGCAACTCCACGGTGAGCTCCACCGTCACCGTCCCCTCTCCCTCTGCTGCTTGCGCAATGAACCAGTGCACGTTCTGCACTAGCACGCGCACACCTCACCGCAGCGAGCACGTCCCCGTGGGTCTCATCGCCGGCGATGCATGTTTCTGTCAGTCGAAATTCAGTTAACGCAGCAAGGGAACGTTAACCTGTATCCATCCCCCTTACTGACAAGCAACGTTCAGTTACCGCACTGGTTCAGAGAGCAGAGCACACACAGCAAGCTCGCGGGTTCGAGCCCCGCGGCCGCAATCTTTTTTGGGGATTTCTCCCCCACGCTGAGCCCCACCAGGCAGTGGCACTGGAGGCCACGCCAGCGTGTGCGCCACGCTGGCCCCTCTGGCCCACTGCGCAGTGGCAGTGGGTAGATAGAACCTGAGTAACAAAGGTTTTCTGTGAATTTCAGAAATTCCAAATTCTTTTTAAATAGCAGAATTAAACTAAAACTTATAAATTCCATAACTTCAAATCTATAAATCCAATAACTAAACTTTGTATATGAATTCTGATCCAAATTTTGTACTTTTTCCAAATATGCAATTTGTGTTCTGTTTTGAAATTTCAAAATGCAATCTAAATTCAAATTCAAATAATTCAAATGCAATTTGAAATAATTCATAACTAATTATTCTTAAGTCCAAATAATTCAAATAAAATATGTTTTTCACACCATTTTGAATGCTCTATTCAAATATAAATTTTGTTTTCTGGTTTGCATAATTTAAATTGCCCAAACTATTTAATTCTTGTTTAATTCAATTAAAACTTGTTTAATATTGTTTAATTCATAAATAATTAATCCTAAGTCCAATTTCAAATTGTGAAACATGTAATTCAACTAAAATTTTATAAGCTTTTCAAATATAAAATTTGTAAATTGTTTTGCACACTTTAACTTGATGATAACAACATTTACTTGTGTGCCATGTTTAAGTAACAAAATTCCAAATTTGATAAATGCCTTTCTAAATTGTTAATTATCATTCTAATTGCATTTAAAGTGTTATGTTATTGCTATTCATCATGCATGCATCATACTAATTCAACTACACCTAATGCTTAGTGATAGAACAATTAATTCAACTCCAAGCATGGGCTTCCATATGCATCCTTTTGCATATGGAACCCATTTAAACATGTGTTTCATGTCAAGCAAGTTATTTTGTTGCATCTATTAAACATGACATGCATCATCCAATGTTTGTGCACTTATGCCATGTATTGATTGCCCGTCTTCCTTCGTTGTTGTTTTGCTTCTTCTCGATTAGACGACGACGTTGGTACCGACGAGCCTTACGACCCCACTACTCAGGACCTAGCCCAGTACGAGGCTGAGCTGCCAGGCAAGTTATCACTCACATGAATCATTGAGTTCCTTTCCACACTTGTTGTCGATACTATCTTTTGTCTACTATTGCTATCCCTATGTATCGTTGCTTGTTCTCCGAACCCATCACATGATACCTTGAGCCATGATATTGCCACCACCTCCATACCCATAGCCTTTGCTTGTGCCTTAGTAGTATCTAGCATGCTTAGGGTTGCTTTTACTCGAGTCTGTTGTCGGTTACTACTGTTACTATCTTATTATCTTGTACCGGGGCTCGTTGTTAATCAATCAATCCTGTTAATTGCTAATGGTAATAATAATTTGATGATAAGGCACCGGCAGGAGGCCCATGAGTGGTTTTGGAGCCTGCTAGTGTCGACCCTAATAGGAAAAGGGTCTTGTCTACTGATCCATGATGAGCGCACTACCCGCATTTGGGAAGCGAGTATGGGCGCCCCCCTCAACTTGACCTGCTTCGCATCTCGTCCAAATCGCCTCATTTAGTTCGTGTTTTCCATTTGCCGCATGCATGTTTTTGCGAGCCCAGCGCAGGGTGGAACTTTCGTAGTCGGCATATAGGGGGACACGGTCTTAGAGTGCTATGATGGTCCATTTTCTTCTGGGCTTGATTAGCTGTGCGCCCAAGGTTCTTTGGGCTTGATGCGAAGAATGGTTGGTTGTGTTGAGTGCCCCGCTTGGTGGGAGGCATCCCATCT
Organism: Alopecurus myosuroides; assembly: GCA_028641055.1. Taxonomy (NCBI): domain Eukaryota; kingdom Viridiplantae; phylum Streptophyta; class Magnoliopsida; order Poales; family Poaceae; genus Alopecurus; species Alopecurus myosuroides. The sequence continues at coordinate 98,392,332 of CM054061.1, forward strand.
GGCGGGATATTCATGAGTGTACGGCCAAATTGGTGCAACCCTGCAGGGATAATCTTCTCGAGAAGCCGTGTTTTCCGCGGTTATGGATTACTTGGTGAAAGTACTGGCTAACAAGTACTCAGGACAACTTCAACATAATGATCAATCATGTTTCACCCAATGATTAATAACCTGACTAGTAATAGGTTATTCACACAAATAACTTGTTTCACCTTATCACAACTGTGTGAGTTATCCTCGGATCGCTTCTTCGGATAAGGGGCGAGATCCAGGATGGGTTTGGTTGAAGTTATCTTTCAGTTGGTTACAATCCTCGATCTTATCTTTTCTGTTAGCCGGAATTTGTAGTTATACTCTGTAGTTGGTTAGAGCAGCCAGCAGCAACTTTTATATCACCCCTTCTTCCGTTGATCCCAAGCATCTCTGCTTGTGTTGACGGGTAACTCCTTGATGAACTGTGAGTCTTGCTTGCCAGTACTTGGATGTACTGACCCCGTTGGGGCTGTGGTTTACGCAGAGTACGACTACGACTACGATGCTTCCCAGGATGGCTACTTTGTGGAGTTCGACGACGCTGCAGACGAGTAGTTAGCTGGACCAGGGCAGGATCCAGACCTACGTGGATGGGCTTCGCTTTTCTTTATTTTCTCCGGCTTCTTAAGCCATGGATTTGTCTGTACTCAGACCCCTTTGATTGCTTCCGCTGTTGTAATGGATGATATGTTGGGACATGTGTCCTCTGGATGACTGTATTCGATATTTTCTGCCCTAGTGAAGGCCAGTTGCACTTATTTCATTCTTTTGTGTCTTAGAGACATTCTGTGTTATCATTCGTACCAAACTGTTGACGTACCGTGCGTGTTTGATTATGAAGTACGTCGACAGTAGTGCCTTTAGGTTCCTAGCGGATAGTTTACTTCGACGGTGGAAGCAGGGCTTGTGTTGTCGCGCATAAGCGCAGGCCTACCAGGAAGCTGGGACGTGGGAGCATGTATGCCCCATAATCCAAGCACCTGACTTCCAGTTCGTGCGGAGAGTATCCTCTAGAAACCCAGGGTGCGACACTGCTTCACTTGAATCACTGCTGTTGTTTTGAGATATTAATTTGCTTAATGGATAAACGGGAAGGACTAGTAAGTATAAGCTTTTAATTGTTGGTCTAAGAAACTTGAAACTGTGCCACACTTAAATTACCAGCTGACAGAAACAATGGTATATGATTGCTACGAGTGATACATTTCTGATCGGCCTTTTGTTACGCGCTATAGTCGGAGTAGCTAACAGTGACTTGTCACTGCCACAGACCCTCTTGGTGTGATTTGCATTGTGCCATGTAAGATGATTTTCTTGCTGTAATCTTTTAACTCGTGAGTCTATGTTGAGGTTCCTGGCACTTCCACCATCCATATTTGCTAGCCTCTTTGGTACTGTGCATTGCCCTTTCTCACATTGAGAGTTGGTGCAAACTTCGCCAGTGTATCCAAATCTCGTGGGAGTACTTTGTTCTCCTACACATAAGCCCATATATTCTTCCTCAAAACAACCACCATACCTACCTATCATGGTATTTCCATAGCCATTCCGAGATATATTGCTGCACAACATCCACCTCCATTATGTTACTTGATGATGAGCTTCATGGTTATTTATGCATATTGCTACACTGGCAGGAGCATGCAGTTAGAGACATCAGAGATATTTCATTGTGAGTTATGAGTACTAAAAGTGTGATGATTCATTTTAATATAGGATGTTTCCCCTACCGGTGAGGATATATAAAAAATAAAAAAAATGAAAAGGCACAAAAAGAAAAAAGGTTCAAAGAGAGAATAAATAGAGAGGGGCGCATCACTATCCTTTATACCACAGTTTAGCACCAATACTTCAGTTTGGAGAGAGTTTTCATATTATTATCATTCATAACTATGTGGGGAACTTTACATTATAGAACTTGGCTTGTATATTCCAATGATGAGCCTCCTCAAATGATCTCTAGGTCTTTGTGAGCAAGCAAGTTGGATGCACCCCCACTAGTTCCATTGGAGAGCTTTCATACACTTATAGCTCTATGTGCATCCGTTGTGTGGAAATCTCTACTCCTTGCATAGCTTCGGTTGTAAGACTTTCTCTTGTCTAATGACCACTTTCAGCTTTGTAAGCCTTTCTTCCATTGACCTTCCAAACCCCCCCCCCATAATGTTCTCTTTGCCATAACATCCCGGTGACAGGGACCAACGCAGAACACTTGCTTGTTTTTAGTGCGCAAATAGTTTAAGATTCAAGCATTGCATCGTGTGGAAAGCTTGACTTGATCCTAACAGGGGTTGTGAAGATCGTTTGACGTGCATGATATTGTTGTTCTTGAAAGCTTAAATCATATCTAATAAACTTTGCACGGTTGATAGTCTTTTAGTATTGATTCATTAAAAGTTTTGCTTCTTTTTCTTATTTGTTTATGCATTACTTGTTGATATCAAATATAGATCACAACTTTAGTTCATTTGATCCTAGTTTACATGCTCTACTTTACATATTAAGATCAAGATTGTGTGGTAGCATGTCACCTCAAAAATTATTTTGTTTTATCGTTTACCTACTCGAGGACGAGTAGGAACTAAGCTTGGGGATGCTTGATACGTCTCCAACGTATCTATAATTTCTGATGTTCCATGTTGACATTATGCCAATTGCTACATGTTTTCTCCCTTCTTTATGTCATTTTTATCGATTTTTCGGGACTAACCTATTAACAAGATGCCAAGTGCCAGTTCCCCGTTTTCTGCTGTTTTTGGTTTCAGAAAATTTGCTCTAGAAATATTCTCGGAATTGGACGATTCGAAAACTAGAAGTCTTAGAAGTCCCAGAAGCATCCAAAAGTCCCGAAGAGCCCCGGAGGGGGCCACAGGGTGGCCACACCATGTGGTGGCGCGGGTCCCCCTGACCGCGCCACCTAGGGGTGTGGGCCTCCTGGCCACCCCCCGGCATCGCCCTTTCGCCCATATATACTCCCCGAGGCATAAACCCTAAAACAATCGGCCTTTTCCACAAAATACATTCGTAGCTCCGCCGCCGCCGCCGACAAGTTTCAGGGGACAGATCTCTGTTCTAGCACCCTGATACGTCTCCAACGTATCTATATTTCTGATGCTCCATGATCATATTATGCCAATTGCTACATGTTTTCTCCCTTATTTATAGCATTTTTATACGTTTTCCGGGACTAACCTATTAACAAGATGCCCAGTGCCAGTTCCCTGTTTTCTGCTGTTTTTAGTTTCAGAATCGTTGTTCTGGCAATATTCTCGGAATTGGATGCCACGAAAGCCAAACTTCCTATTTTCCCCGGAAGCTTCCAGAAGTCCCAAAGAGACCCGGAGGGGGGCCCTAGGGTCCCCACACCATAGGCTCGCGCTGGCTCCCCCTGGTAGCCCTAGCTAGGGGTGTGGGCCCCTCGGGCGCCCACCGACGTTGCCCTTTCACCTATATATTCTCCCCCGAGGGAAACCCCTAAAAGAATCGACCTTTTCCACAAAATACATCCGTAGCTCCACCGCCGCTGCCGACAAGTTTTGGGGGAGAAATCTCTGTTCTGGCACCCTGCCGGGACGGAGAAGTGCCCCCGGAAGCCAGCTCCATCGACTCTACCGCCATCTCCATCGTTGTTGTTGTCTCCTATGATGAGGAGGGAGTAGTTCTCACTCGGGGGCTGAGGGCTCTACCGGTAGCTATGTGGTTCATCTCTCTCTCCCATGGTGTGATCTATATGTGATCATGAGCTTTGTAATCTAGTTGAATATATAGATTGATCTTCATCTGTTATGCTACTCAAGTGGTTTTGTTATCTCCGTAAACACTTTGATCACAGGGCAAAGGTGATAGTGTGTGCTCTGTGTGGTTTAGCATGATATTTATATCTTGTGTTGGAAGGTGAACCTATGAAATTGTGGTGTTTGTTTACTAATTTATGGCGCTCGTAGTGACATTGGAGTGCCCTAGAGAGGGAATATAGACTTGAGGAGTTCTGTTAAAGCCCTACGCAATGATTAGCGTTCGTTATCCGACCGAAGAGTGGTTCGGAGTAGCATAGTAAATAAATGATATTTGTGCATTCAATTATGTGAGCATTGTTGAGAGTGTCCACTAGTGAAAGTAGGAGCCCTAGGCCTTATTTCCAAGCATTGAAACACCGTTTTTTGCCTGTTCTGCTACATGTTTGCTTGCTGCCATTTTTATTTCAGATTTCTATTATCACTTATTATCATCCATATTACTTGCATTTTACTCTCTCTTCGCCGAACTTGTCCACCTATATACCTGACAAGTATATTGGGTGTGTTGGGGACACAAGAGACTTCTTGTATCTTAATTGCAGGGTTGCTTGAGAGGGATACTTTGACCTCTACCTCCCTGAGTTCGATAAACCTTGGGTGATCCACTTAAGGGAAACTTGCTGCTGTTCTACAAATCTCTGCACTTGCAGGCCCAACACTGTCTACAATAATAGAAGCGTGCGTAGACATCAAGCTCTTTTCTGGCGCCGTTGCCGGGGAGGTAAGGTAAAAGGTACTCACATCCTCGGGTGTGAGCGCTCGAAGTTATTTCCTTTAGATCCTGCAATTATATCTTTTTGTTTCTTGTTTTTATTTTCACTAATTAGGCTTAATGGAAAACAACAAAAATATGAGAGAGCTTTATAATCTTTATCTTGAGTTAGGACATGAAGTGTTTTAAGAGAAAATTAAAAAACCTATGGAGCTTTATTTGCATGCTAGTGGCAATGTTATTAGTATGAACTCTTTAAACACCATTATTGCTAATTCTATGGAAGATTCTAAGCTTGGGGAAGCTAGTTTTGATGAATATGATATTTTTAGTCTCCGAAGTTTTGAGGAGGAAATTTTCTTTGATGATACTTTGCCTCCAATATATGATGATTATAATGATTGTGGTATTCTAGTTCCACCTGTTTACAATGATAAATATGATATTTTTCAGTCCACCTACTATTGAGGAGAAAATTAATTATTATTGCAAAATGCCTCCTATGTTTGATGATTATGGTGATCAGAATAATAATGATAGCTATTTTGTTGAATTTGCTCCCACTACTATTAATAAGAATGACTATGCTTATGTGGAGAGTATTAATTATTTTATGCATGTGGCTCATGATAAGAATGTTTTATGTGATAGTTATATTGTTAATTTTATTCATGGTGCTTCCGAAAGTTATTATGAGAGAGGGAAACATGGTTTTATTCATCTCAACAATATTAAGTTTCCCCTCTTTATGTTGAAATTTTTGAAGTTGCACTTATTTTGTCTTCCTATGCTAGTCACTTTGTGCTTCGTTGACTTGTTTTTCTACAAGATTCTATTTCATATGAAGTGGGTTGACTTAAATGTGTTTTATATTTGCTTCTTGATGCTCTCTTATTGTTCTTCAACTATTATTTTTATGTGAGCATCTTTTAAAAACCTGTGTGCCTAGCTGAAAGGCGTTAAAGAAAAGCGCTACCGGGAGACGACCCGTTTTAATTCGTTGTTTTCAACCCGTTTCTTTCGTTTTATTTGGTGTGCTTGCACCTGGGTGTTGTCTATTTCCTTAGCAACCCCGTTGTATCTTTTCTTTTGTGTTTTTGTTGAGCCAAGTAAAGCCACTAGTGGGAAGTTGGATTTGGTTTTCGGATTAGTGCGCAGAAAACAGATTTCTACTGTCCACCGTAAAATATTGTATAAAATACTAGAAGATCAGAATTATGTGAATTTTGTGTGCTTATTCCTCAGCTAATTCCGAAACTTTTGTTATAATACCACTTTTTTATTTGAGCAACCGAATATTTTTGAAAAATCGATCTTTACCTGCTGTTCAGTTTTGACAGATTTCTGCCATTTATCACATTTGCATCTTAATCTCTTTCTTTTGGTGTTCTTTTGAGAAAATAGGTTTTGAAAGAAGTTGTGACAGTAGCTAATGTGTTTTTGAGTGTTAGACTTGTGTTGAAACTGAACCATGTGAATTTATTTTTTCAATTGCACTAACGTTGCTAATGAAGATTGTGAGAATTTTGATGTGAATGAAGTTTTCAAGGGTCAAGAGAAGAGGATGATATGATGTGATCAAGAAGAGTGAAAATCCTAAGCTTGGGGATGCCCTGGTGGTACATCCAAGCAAATTCCAAGAACACTCAAGCGTCTAAGCTTGGGGATGCCCAAGACATCCCCTTCTTCATCAACAAATTATCGTGTCACTTCTACCGAAACTATATTTTTATTCGGTCGCATCTTATGTGCTTTACTTGGAGCGTCTTTTACTTTTATTTTCAGTTTGTTTGGTTTTCTTTGCTGTAATTAATGGTTGGGTCTTATCATACTTGTGTGGGAGAGAGACACGCTCCATTTTCATTGCTTATAACACTCTAGTTTTCATTCTTATTGTTGTGTAAGTGTTCACTTTTTGCTAGTACCGCGTTTAGCCTTTGTTTTCATGCATCTCTTATTAGAGATGTTAGTTTTACTAGTATTATTTGTAATCTCATGTTTTCTTGCTGTATCATAAAGAGTATTTTTGTTAAAGCATGTTTTGTATGGTGCTTGTTGGGAGAAACAGAAAACTACTGCTTGCAGTAGTATTTATAACAGTACTAGTAGAAGCTTGTATAGACTGTGGCTAGGACTTTTTCATGCCATGCTAAATGTTATTTTAGTTTTAAAGCCTTGTGGTTATTAAGTAGCATGAATAGCCTCAAATAGCTGAGAGTGTTTAATATGTATTGAAAGATTCATGAGTTGTTCTTGTCATAGTAAAGCATCAATATATGATATTCTCTTTCGAATGACTTATTTGGTTGATTTTGGCGCATGCTCACACCATGTTTATGACTACAAACCAGTCACGAATAGCATCCATGACCACTTAGTTTTTGAACTTGTGATACTGCTTATGTTTTGATTAATGATGCTTATGTCGCTATGCATGATTATGGCTCTTATGCTATCTTGATTTGTCGCTCCCAGTCTTTTGCTAGCCTCCACCTGTACTGAGTATGAGCTCTACTCGCGCATCCAAACTCCCTTAAGCCAAAGTTTTTCCCATTGTGTCCACCATACCTACCTACATGTGGTATTTAACTGCCATTTCCAAAGTAATTGCTCATGTGTTACCTTTAAAACCTTCAAAATTACTCCTGCTTTATGTTCCTGTTTTTGCTCATGAGGACGTAAATAGAGAATCTTTATCTCACTTGTTGATTGGATTTCACACCCTGGACTAGTGGCTTCATCCGCTTATTCAAATGATAGAAGAGTTGTCAGCGGGTTGCCCAGCCCCAAATTAATGCATACAAATTCTCTTCACTATTTTTGCCCCTGATTTATCAGTCAAAGCATAATTGTGTAAACAAAAGAGAAATAGGGATGACCTTCTATACCAGTTGCTCCTTCACCATGGGAGCCGCTCTTGTGAATCCAGTTGACTTGCGACGTACTGTATTTTCTTTTTACCATTCGTTGACATTAGCATACATCTCCCTAAATATAGACACTCCTCCACGGTATGTGATTGTTGGCAGGAACCCGAGGATTTGGTTAGCCATGGTTTGTGAAAGATGGATGAGAGGAGTATCAAACTTTTAATAACTATGTTTAATAAAACAAAAGCTGTAGCACATGAGTGATCCCTGCTTCCCTCTGCGAAGGGCCTTTCTTTTACTTTTATGTTGAGTCTCCATCTTCTAACTTTATGCACAATTGAGAGAGCATTTTTTGCAATTCTGAGTTCTATGTGCATTCGTCCCATAAGCATCAATAATTACTTCATGATGTGATATTATTTGTTCTTAGATTATTTGTTCTAGTCTTCCTCATGAACTTTGAAGGTGTCCTGGCATTTATGTTTTGCCCACACATAAGGACTATCGAAATATCACTTTGCCATGCTTTCTCTATACCTGAAACAAACATTTACCTTTCTTTGCATTATTCACGATCCTTTATTTGAGTTACTTTTCATGATGCAAAGTAATTGATATGCTTCATTATTAAAGTTTTATTTATCATGCCTGTGTTTAAAGTCTTATGATCTCAGCGTGCATATGCTTTTACATAGATTGATCAAGTTTGTGTTAGTAGCATGTCACCTCAGAAATTATTGTTTTATCGTTTACCTACTCGAGGACGAGTAGGAACTAAGCTTGGGGATGCTTGATACGTCTCCAACGTATCTATACTTTCTGATGCTCCATGATCATATTATGCCAATTGCTACATGTTTTCTCCCTTATTTATAGCATTTTTGGGACTAACCTATTAACAAGATGCCTAGTGCCAGTTCCCTGTTTTCTGCTGTTTTTAGTTTCAGAAAAGTTGTTATGGAAATATTCTCGGAATTGGATGCCACGAAAGCCAAAGTTCCTATTTTCCCCGGAAGCTTCTAGAAGTCCCGAAGAGACCTGGAGGGGGGCCCTAGGGCCCCCACACCATAGGCTCGCGCGGGCTTCCCTCTGGTCGCCCCAGCTAGGGGTGTGGGCCCCTCGGGCGCCTATCGACGTTGCCCTTTCGCCTATATATTCTCCCCCGAGGGAAAACCCTAAAAGAATCGACCTTTTCCACAAAATACATCCGTAGCTCCGCCGCCGCCGCCGACAAGTTTCGGGGGACAGATCTCTGTTCTAGCACCCTGCCGGGACGGGGAAGTGCCCTCGGAAGCCATCTGCATCGACTCCACCGCCATCTCCATCGCCGTTGTTGTCTCCTGTGATGAGGAGGGAGTAGTTCTTCGATGGGAAGTATTACCCAAATTTGTAGTTCGACTCAGTGGGAACACAAGAATACCGGTGAGACTTTAGCAATTGGGACGTCACTCCCAACCACACCTATGTATCAACAAACTTGCAGCGAGAGTGGTGAGTGTAATAATGCAGTGAAAGTAAACAAACAGAAAGTAAATGGAGAGCAAGTGTTTTCCCAGTTTTCACCGGAAAAGAGTGAAAGTAAACCAGAGACTAAAACGCAGGCATGAGGTGACAGCGGGGTGTTGCACAGATAAGATTGATCATGTAATAATGTTTTGCTAGCAGCGGGGCCTTTCTCTATCTCAGTTTTATGTAGGTGTGTGTTCCGTAAATTATTGTGCGTACTAACCAAGTATATTTGCACAAAGCCTATTGTCCTACCTGCCAATTTCACCGGGGCCAATTTGGAACTACAGGTAATTAAGGTCTACCCTTTCGAATAGCCCGGACGAACGCATTAACACTCCATGAACACACATAATCCTCAAACCCCCTTGTTTTCCCTAGCCGTCACTTTAGGGTTCGCAGGTTCAACATAATAGCAGGTAATACACATTGCAGATAGATACCAAACTCAAATATATGATGTAGCAATGTAAGTTCAGTACTGAAATCATGCCACTTGGGCCTTAGTAACAAGCATTAATCCTAGCAATAGTGCATCAACATAAGACATAAGAATTCTCAAGACAAACCCCTAGATCCCGCATACCGGGTAGCAATTACATGATCAATCTCATCCAAAACCCCTCACACCTCACATGCCTACATCAACTACTCACACACGGAGGGGGTGATGGAGCTCATGGTTGATGGAGATGATGGTGGTGATGATGATGGTGACGAAGCCCCTCGAATTCCACCTCCGGGGGTGAAATCCCGGATCAATCTGACTCCGAAAACAAAGATCGTGGTGGCGGCGGCGCTCCGTTTCGCGAACAGCCCTCCCCTTCGAAACCCGTCAGTTTCTCGTATATATGGAGGGGTACGTTGAAGACCTAGCCGGAGTGGGCCATCTGGGCCCAAAAGGGGTGACCCCATGCGGCCAAGGAATCTGGCCGCCTGTGGGGCCCCCTTTTGGCCCTCGGGTGGCCCCCCGACCCCATCTGGTGCTCATTCCCCTTCTTTTCCATAAAAAGTTACGTGGTTTTCGTCCCCTGTGAAAAGTCCTGCGAAAATAGACGGAGAGAAGACTTTTGCTAAAAACAGCGTCAGATTCTGCAGATTTATTCAATTATGGGGGGACTCCAGAAATTAATACGATGCAAAGTGCTTGGAAAAGTAGATGCATTTTGGGTGCATCAACTCCCCCAAGCTTAGCTCGTTGTTTGTCCTCGAACAACTTAAACGCAGTGCAGAAGCGATAAAAACTTTGGCAAGAACTTTGCATTGCATATGCATCATCAATTAATACTAGCAAATACTCAAGACATGATTCCTGTAACAAGTAGCAAAATACTAGCAAGTGGGCATCTACTCAGTGTTGAAGCATATATACTTGTTGAAATAGAAATAACATGAAGTGTTAATACTTGAATGAGTTTGCTCAATTGTAGACATAAACAAAGGCTTGTGCATCGCTGATGATTGAATCATATCAAGATTTTTGAGATCTCTTATTCTTTCATATGTTGACAAGTAAAATCATTGTGCTTACTACCTTGCTCTCAGTTTTGCTAAAGCATTAATTTTTCATTTTGATTCTTATGCTTGACAAACTGCAAGTTGAAAGCCTCATGCCCCTTAAAAGCGAAGTCCCGCACCATGATTACTCAACTCTAGATTCCTAATAAGCCTTGTACAATCATTGTAAGTATTAATGACATCATAGAGAGCATCAATTGGGATACCTCTTGCCCCATGACATGGAAACCAGCCCATGTCAAAATGGCAAGACAAACAAATGGAATGGACTCATTATCCTTTTTTTATTTCATTCACTATATGCATAGCTTCTTATTTTATTATAGGATATGTTGCGGAGCCCATTCTAGCTATAAGTAAATTTCCACCATGATATCGCATGGCTTGGGTTAGCGGCCCAATGCGCTCTCTAATCATATATACTTACTCATCAAGACTTACTATTCCTCTACCTCATTTCGGCATGACAGGCATCCACAGTTAAAAGAACATAATATCAACTTGAATATAGAATTCTTAGTGCAGCGTTGAAAGTTTTCCATGTGATACACATTTAGACTAACCCCCAACCATAAGTTCGTCAAGCATAAGACTCCACTTTTATCATTCATGAAATTTTCTATTTTAATTCTTTCCTTGGTTGGCAAGTTCAGTAAGCACAATGGGATGCGTAAACCTTTGCTTAAGGCAACAATTATTCAATCCATCAGCCAAGTAATGACACTAAACAATATTTCAGTTGCATCAAAATATATTCTACTAAACCACGGAGAAGATAAACAATGGCTATTATGTCACTAAGTGTTAAGGGAATCATAAGGTGTGCACTTGCTGTTATTAAAAAGCATACATAAGCACGGCAAAGGTGTCATACCTTTCATCCCTTCAAGCACATTATCATATCATTGTTGTTCTCCTCTCCCCACTTGAACTGCTCAATAAAAACTCAAATCTTGCTATAAAAAGTTACTGCATTCAGCAATTTGTTTACCTACCTAAACACCTCAGAAGTTTCTCATATTTTACAGAGGTGAAGGCCATAAAAAGTTGCAGTAGTGATTAAATTTTCAGCTCAAACGGAGTCACAAGTAAAGATTAAAGCATATAACAGTGAACATATTTCAGCAATTCCTGCAGCTCCGTATTTATACTAAAATCAAGAAAACAAAAATCTTTTTGTGGTTTTTGATTTTTAGAAACATAATGTAAATAACCATAAGTAAACTAGCTAACAAATAACAAAAATATTTTTGTGTTTTTCAGATTTAAAGAACATAAAACAACAAATAACATGCAAGTGATATAACACAACGAATGAGGAGGGAGAGAAATACTCCCCCAAGCTTGTGATCAAGCTAGTATCCTGGGTGGTAATCATGTCCACCACTCGACGAACCTCCCTGGAAGAAGGATGGATCCTGCCATGCCTGTGCTCCAAGGTGTGGTTCAGGGAAGCCCCAGGGATATGCCATAGGCGCCTCGTATTGGGGCTCCTCCTGTTGTTGCTCTTCTTGTTGTGGCTCTTCTTGCACAGTCCACTTTGTCTCCCTGTCAAACAAGTCAGCACAAGGGAGCCTAACAGACACAATGTGCCCATTAGAATCCTTATAGCAATATGAAAAATATTCTTTCTCAGCCCTGCTCATATCCATGCGAAAAAGTAAACCAAAATCCAGCAGTCGAGACTCATTTACCATGGTACCCAAGTTATCATTAAAACCTCGTTCTGCCATAATGTATTCATGGATTAAAGTGGCAATGGCACCAACATATAAAGGATTTTTATCCGTGCCTTTCCTACTCACAGCTAAATGCAAAGTTCTAGCAAGTATGGTTCCCAGGTTATATATAGGTGTTGTATTTTCCATTGCACATTTTAATAAATAGATCATAGGACCAGTGAAAGCAGAAGTGTTATCCCTAGCAAGGAATCCTCTAGCAAGAAACAATGCAAAATATCTAAGGCCCGGGTGTTGGATGCATGTGAGCTTGCCTCTATTCATTCTTTCAGGAATATTTTTAGCAATGCTACGCCAGAATGTGACAAGTTCTTCTCTAGAATCAACATATGTTTCATCCCATAACTCCGTAGTTGGTACACGTATAGCCTTACAGAATTCCTCTAATGACATGACTAAACGCTGCCCCCTCATTGTAAATTTAATGTCAAAAGTAGCTGGAGGAGGGTTCTTAGACTTACTTTTCCGGTGCACCACCGGTCCCTCAAACCTGAATGTAGAGAGGAATTCCCTCGAGAGTTCCACATATGTGTTGCGTGGATGGCGTGAGAACTCAAGCAGCCCCGTAGTTGCAACAAAGGATTGGAAATCTTCAGCAATCCCCCAATGTTCAAGAACTTCGGGGTCTTGCCTTCTTGTGGTATGGACACGCAGATTTTCACCTGCAAAAACCAATTCATCCTCCCATAACTGATTATCATCATGATCGTTGGACACCCTTGATTCTCTTCTCCTTGTGCTTGAGGACATCCCAAGCAATGCCTTTCCCTTGTTCAGCATGTTACCTTGCCGTACCAAAATAAAATTCAACAAAAATTAAATTGTATCACTCTAAAACATTGCTAAGGCATCCATAACTAGTCCTCTAATCAATATCATGCATCCATATCAACTAGAAACCTTAAATTCATGGAGTTCTTAGACATAATAGGTGACACCTAGTGCAGCAAAATACTTCATACACAAAGCATGGGAGCAAAAAGTAATTGGATGAGTGAAGGAGTTACATACCAAGGAGTGATTCCATCAAACAGATTTGAAAAATCTGCCTCAAATGTGGAGATCGAGGATTGACGGAGAAACAGAGCACGGGAAAAATGGAGGAGATGAACTGGGGTTGGTTTTCGGTCGAAAGGGAGCAGATGAGCATTGGATGGGCCCCAGCAACCACTTGTGGCAAAAAATGGGGTATCCCACGCGGCCAAGGAATCTGGCCGCGTGGAGGTACCTATTTTGGCCCCTGGTGGCCTGCTGGTGCTCCCCCACTGGCTGCTGGTCCCTTCGGGCAAAAAACTGACCCCCTAATTTTTCTGGAATTTTACGTGAAACTTTTCTACAGAGAATTTCTAAAACTTCATATTCTGTGATTTCTGATTCTAAATTTTTTAATACTATGTCTATGTCTCACTATTTTAAAGCAAATAACATAAAAAAAATGCAATTTAAATGTTTGTGAATCATGCCTTTATCATTTCCACATTAGTAATGAGGTTGATCAGGTCTCATTAGCAACATGTAAAGAATATAGCTCATGATTCTTATTATTACTTATTATAAAACAATAAATCAAGTTACCTCATATTTGATTGGAATGGTCCCAATCATCAATATTTCATACCTTGGTGCTGGAGGTGGTATAGGTACTTCAATGCTACCAATCTTAATGGAATTTATTTGTATAGCATTCACACTTGTGCTCATACTTGTAACATGTTTCTTCTTGGGAAAATAAATAGTGTGCTCTTTGCCTTTAACATTAAATGTCACTTTGCTCTCAGTGCAATTTATCACAGCTCCTGCGGTATTCAAAAAAGGTCTACCAAGAACAATAGATAGATTATCATCCTCAGGCATTTCTAATATAATAAAATCAGTAGGTATCAACTCATTAGATATAGAGATGGGAACATCCTCACATATTCCTATAGGTACAACAGTTGTTTTATCAGCCATTTGTAAAGATATTTTTGCTGGAACTAGTTTGTTCAAATTAAGCTTCTTATATAGTGAGAAAGGCATAACACTAACACCAGCTCCTAAATCACATAATGCATATTTCACATAGGCTTCTTTAATTTTGCAAGGAATAGTAGGAATACCAGGATCTCCACGTTTTTCAGACAATTTTCCTTTAAATGAATAATCAGCAAGCATAGCAGTAATAGCATCAGTAGGTATCTTTGTTTTATTAGTGACAATATCTTTCATGTATTTTGAATATGGAGGATTCTTAATAGCATCAATAAGTGGAATCTCTAATTTCATATTCTTAATCATATCATAAAATTGCCCATACCTCTCTTCATCTTTTGTTTTTGATACCTCTTGGGGATATGGAATGGGTCTTTGTACCCATGGATCCCTTTCTTTACCTTTATATTTATCTTCTTCTTCTTCTTGGTCTTCTCAATAGGAGGCTTAGGATCCTCCTTACCAACAGCTTCTTCATTATTATCATCATGTTGTTCAATATCAGGTGGAGATGATTCTTCTTCTTCATTATTATCATCCTCAGTTTCAGCATCAGAAATAGAAATATCCTTGTCTTGCTCATTTGAGTCATCATCATGCTCATTTTCATTGGGAGATTTTCCTGCAAAAGATTTATCTTTAAGAGCAACTTGCTCTTTTCTTTTAGGATGATCATCAGGATAATCAGGATCCTGGGTGCTTGCACCTCCCCTTGTATTAACTCCACATAATTGTTTTTGTTTATTAAGTTTTTCATACAATTGATTTTGTAAATAAATCATTTGCTCAACTTGATTGTTCATCATTTCACAATGTTTAACAATTCTTTTAACTTCCCCTACACTAGCATTTAAATTTTCACGGAGGAAATTAATTTTATGATGGTTTTCCATGATAGTCATTCTAATTTTACGCTCCTCGGGATTATCATGATAAGCAAAATTGTTAACATAAGAGACATCAACACGAGGTGTTACCTCCTCATTACCTTCCATAGGGAGTATAGAGTTCACTTGAATTGGAAAGCATGGTTCATTTAATACCCATTTCAGATAATTCCTTGAGATGAGAGGTTTTAATTCCCTTCTCTTTAATATCCTTGGAAGCTTCAGCCATTGTTTCTTGGTTCAATTCGAGTATACCTCCTTTCTTCTATGGGAGTGTCTCATTTTTATCTATCTCCTCAATGTTCCAATTAGCTTCATTCTCGAGAATAGACTCCAGTAATTCAATTGCTTCATCAACACTTCTGTCCCTAAAGATATTCCCTGCAATACTATCAAGGCAGTCTCTTGTTTCCCCCATTAGTCCATTATAGAATATATCAAGCAATTCATGAGGTTTAAAACCATGACCAGGACATTTCTTACACATTTTACCAAATCTCCCCCAAGCTTGGGGTAGACTCTCTTTCTTATCTTGTTTAAAATTGCCAATTTCAACAGTTAATGCATGTATCCTTTCAGCAGGAAAATATTTATTGAAAAACAATTGCAAGCATTCTTCCTTACTAGTAATACATGCAGGTCCTAAAGATTATACCAAACTCTAGCATCTTCACCCAAAGAAAAAGGAAACAATTTTAAGAATAAATAATGTTGACGGATTTCATCATTTCCAAATGTAGTAGATAAAGCATGCAATTCAGCAATATGATCAAGAGGAGACTCCTCATCCTTTCCACAGAATCTAGACTTCTCAACTATCTCAATTATCTCCGGATTAACATTGAATTCATAATCTTTATCTCTAATTCTAATAGCTGGGCCACACAAATTCCTAGTAGCAGCAAAACAGTTTCCAAGAGATGCATCATCATAAATAGAGAGTTTATCAAGTTTTGTATAATCAGGTGATATAAAGGCCTGCTTATTCTTCTTCAGAAGAGGCCCCATATTCATACTCTCTACGAGTCTCATTTCTTTCTAGCTCAAGTTCTACATTTTCATCTACAGAAGATTCAGGAATTTCAGTTATTTCAGGTGTTTCATTTGCCTCAGGTGTTTCAATAGTTTCAGGAATTTCAGAAGCTAGTTCTTTGTCTACATTATCAAGTGTTTGATCATTAGATGTACTAGTAGACATTTTTGACAATGGTGATTTACCAGCTATTCCTTTCTTTTTCTTAGCAGCCACAGTAGAAACAATATTAGGTGAAAAATTTGGTCTACTAGGCAAATCATTACCAGAACGAGTAGTTGAAGGCATTACCTCCTTCGAAGTGTCCTTTCCCTTTCCAATTGTAGGGAACAAGAAAGTGCAGCAAGTAGACAATAACAAGTGGTCTTACCAATAAAGCTAGGCTCCCCGGCAATGGCGCCAGAAAACAGTCTTGATGGCTCCCAAGTGCAGGAGATCAATCGTAGTCTTCGATGGGAAGTATTACCAAAATTTGTAGTTCGACTCAGTGGGAACACAAGAATACCGGTGAGACTTTAGCAATTGGGACGTCACTCCCAACCACACCTGTGTATCAACAAACTTGTAGCAAGAGTGGTGAGTGTAATAATGCAGTGAAAGTAAACAAACATAAAGTAAATGGAGAGCAAGTGTTTTCCCAGTTTTCACCGGAAAAGAGTGAAAGTAAACCAGAGACTAAAACGCAGGCATGAGGTGACAGCGGGGTGTTGCACAGATAAGATTGATCATGTAATAATGTTTTGCTAGCAGCGGGGCCTTTCTCTATCTCAGTTTTATGTAGGTGTGTGTTCCGTAAATTATTGTGCGTACTAACCAAGAGAATTTGCACAAAGCCTATTGTTCTACCTGCCCATTTCACCGGGGCCAATTTGGAACTACAGGTAATTAAGGTCTACCCTTTCGAATAGCCCGGACCAACGCATTAACACTCCATGAACACACATAATCCTCAAACCCCCTTGTTTTCCCTAGCTGTCACTTTAGGGTTCGCAGGTTCAACATAATAGCAGGTAATACACATTGCAGATAGATACCAAACTCAAATATATGATGTAGCAATGTAAGTTCAGTACTGAAATAATGCCACTTGGGCCCTAGTAACAAGCATTAATCCTAGCAATAGTGCATCAACATAAGACATAAGAATTCTCAAGACAAACCCCTAGATCCCGCATACCGGGTAGCAATTACATGATCAATCTCATCCAAAACCCCTCACACCTCACATGCCTACATCAACTACTCACACATGGAGGGGGTGATGGAGCTCATGGTTGATGGAGATGATGGTGGTGATGATGATGGTGACGAAGCCCCTCGAATTCCACCTCCGGGGGTGAAATCCCGGATCAATCTGACTCCGAAATCGAAGATCGTGGTGGCGGCGGTGCTCCGTTTTGCGAACAACCCTCCCCTTCGAAACCCGTCAGTTTCTCGTATATATGGAGGGGTATGTCGAAGACCTAGCCGGAGTGGGCCATCTGGGCCCAAAAGGGGTGACCCCACGCGGCCAAGGAATCTGGCCGCGTGTGGGGCCCCCTTTTGGCCCTCGGGTGCCCCCCGGCCCCATCTGGTGCTCATTCCCCTTCTTTTCCATAAAAAGTTACGTGGTTTTCGTCCCCTGTGAAAAGTCCTGCGAAAATAGACGGAAAGAAGACTTTTGCTAAAAACAACGTCAGATTCTGCAGATTTATTCAATTATGGGGGGACTCCGGAGAGAAATACGATGCAAAGTGCTTGGAAAAGTAGATGCATTTTGGGTGCATCAGGCGCTCATAGTGACAGCGTGGGGTTAACTAGACATGAGAATACAAACTTGAGGAGTGCTGTTACAGCCCTACACAATGATTAGTGTTCGTTATCCAACCGGAGAGGGTTAGGAGTAGCATAGTGAGAGAAGCTATCTAGTTATTCATTTATGTGATAATTGTTGAGAGTGTCCAGTAGTGAAAGTAGGATCCCTAGGCCTTATTTCCAAGCATTGAAACACCATTTTCCGCCTGTTCTGCTACATGTTTGCTTGCTGCCATTTTTATTTCAGATTGCTATTATCACTTATTTTCATCCATATTACTTGCATTTTACTCTCTCTTCGCCAAACTAGTGCACATATATACCAGACAAGTATATTGGGTGTGTTGGGGACACAAGAGATTTCTTTTATCTTAATTGCAGGGTTGCTTGAGAGGGATATCTTTGACCTCTACCTCCCTGAGTTCGATAAACCTTGGGTGATCCAGTTAAGGGAAACTTGCTGCTGTTCTACAAACCTCTACACTTGGAGGCCCAACATTGTCTACAAGAATAGAAGCGTGCGTCACCCAAGGTTTATCGAACTCGGGGAGGTAGAGGTCAAAGATATCCCTCTCAAGCAACCCTGCAATTAAGATACAAGAAGTCTCTTCTGTCCCCAACACACCCAATATACTTGTCAGGTATATAGGTGCACTAGTTCGGCGAAGAGATAGTGAAATGCGAGTAATATGGATGGTTATAAGTAATAATAGCAATCTGAAATAAATATGGCAGCAAGCAAACATTTAGCAGAACATGCGGAAAACGGTGTTTCAATGCTTGGAAACAAGGCCTAGGGATCCTACTTTCATTAGTGGACACTCTCAACAATGATCACATAATTGAATAACTAAATATCTTCTCTTCACTATGCTACTCTTAAACATCTCCGTTTGGATAACGAACACTAATCATTGCGTAGGGCTGCAAAAAAAGCATTCCTTAAAGTAGGCATTCCCATGTCTAGTTAACCCCACGCTGTCACTATGAGCGCCCTAGAAGGTACTAGACAAACACCACAATTCATAGAGGAGAGACACACAATGTGCACACTGTCACCTTAACACCGCGGGACAAGGTGACTCCAAAGTTCATTTTAATAAAACACTTGAGTAGCACAAGATGAAGAGTAACATCTACTTATTCAACTAGATTACAAAGCTCACGATCACATATAGATCACACCATGGGAGAGAGAGATGAACCACATAGCTACCGGTAGAGCCCTCAACCTCGGGGGAGAACTACTCCCTCCTCATCATAGGAGACATCAACAGCGATGGACATGGCGGTGGAGTTGATGGAGATGGCTTCCGGGGGCACTTCCCCGTCACGGCAGAGTGCCAGAACAGAGATATGTCCCCCGAAACTTGTCAGCGGCGGCGGAGCTACGGATGTATTTTGTGGAAAAGGTCGATTCTTCTAGGGTTTATGCATCGGGGAGTATATATAGGTGAAAGGGCGATTCCGGGGGTGGCCAGGGGTCCCACAGCACCAGGTGGCGCGGCCAGGGGGTGGTGGCACCACCCTATGGTGTGGCCACCCTGTGGCCCCCTCCGGGGCTCTTCGGGACTTCTGGATGCTTCCGGGACTTCTAAGACTTCTGGCTTTCGAATCGTCCAATTCCGAGAATATTTTCAGAACAACTTTTCTGAAACTAAAAATAGCAGAGAACAAGAACTGACTCTTTGGCATCTTGTCAATAGGTTAGTCCTGGGAAATCGATAAAAATGATATAAAGTGTAAGGAAAACATGTGGGAAACAACATGAAAACAACATGGAACATGAGAAATTAAGGATACGTTTAGGACAAATTAAGCATCCCCAAGCTTAGTTCCTAATCGTCCACTAGTAGGTAAACGATAAGTCAAAATAATTTATGAGGTGACATGCTACCACACAATCTTGATCATAATATGTAAAAGCATATGTAAGCTGAGATCATAGAACTTTAACACAAACATGAAAAATGGAACTTTAATAATAAATCATAGCAATCACATTGCATCATGACAAGTAACTCAAATAAAAGATGATGAATAACAATGCAAAGAAATATACGTTTGTTTCAAGTATAGAGAAAGCATGGCAAAGTGGTATTTCGCGAGTACTTAAGAGTGGGGCAAAACATAAATGCCAGGACACCTTCAAAGTTCATGAGGAAGACTAGAACAAATAATTTGAGAACAAGTAAGAACACATCATGAATCAATTAATAATTTCTCAGGGACAAATGCACATAAAACTCAGAATGGCAAAAATGCTCTCTCAACTGTGCATAAGGTTAGAAGATGGATACTCAACATAAAAGTAAAAGAAAGGCCCTTCACAGAGGGAAGCGGGGATCACTCATGTGCTAGAGCTTTTATTTTATTAAACAGAGGTATTAAAAGTTTGGCACTCTTCCCATCCATCTTTCACAAACCATGGCTAACCGAATCCTCGTGTGCCTGCCAACAATCACATACCATGGAGGAGTGTCTATATTTTGTAGATGTGTGCTAATGTCAACGAATGGTAAACAGAAAATACAGTACGTCACAAGCCAACTAGATTTCACAAGAGCGGCTCCCATATGAAGGACGCAACTGGTATACAAGATCATCCCTCTTTATCTTTTGTTTACACAATTATGCTTTGACTGATAAATCAGGGGCAAAAATAGTGAAGAGATTTTGTGTGTATTAATTTGGGGTCGGGCACCTTGCTGCCAGCTCTTCTATCATTTGGATAAGCGGATGAAGCCACTAGTCCACGGTGTGAAATCCAGTCAACAAGTGAGATAAAGATCTCTATTTACGTCCTCATGAGCAAAAACAGGAACATAAAGCAGGAGTAATTTTGAAGGTTTTAAAGGTAACACATGAGCAATTTACTTGGAGTGGCAGTTAAATACCACATGTAGGTAGGTATGGTGGACACAATGGGGAAACTTTGGTTTTAGGGAGTTGGATGCACGAGTAGAGCTCATACTCAGTACACGTGGAGGCTAGCAAAAGACTGGGAGGGACAAATCAAGAGAGCATAAGAGCCATAATCATGGCCCCCCACATAAACATCATTAATTAAAGCATAAGCGGTATCACAAGTTCAAAAACTAAATGATCATAGAGGCTATTAGTGACTGGTTCATAGTCATAAACATGGTGTGAGCATGCGCCAATTCAACCAAATAAAACATTTGAAAGAGAATACCATAAATTTATGCTTCAACGTGACAAGAACAACTCATGAATCTTCCAATGGCACATTAAACACTCTCAGCTATTTGACGCTAATCATGCTACTCAATAACCACAAGGATTTAAAACTAAAATAAAATCTAGCATGATATGAAAAAGTTCTAGCCACAGTCTATACAAGCTTCTACTTGCACCAATAAAAATTCTACTTCAAGCAGCAATTTCTTTTCCCAACAAGCACCATACTAGATATGTTTTAATAAAAATAATCTTCATGATACATCAAGAAAACATGAGAGCACTCACATAGCACTACTAAAACTAACAGCTCTGAATAAGAGATGCATGAAAACAAAGGCTAAACGCAGTACTAGCAAAAAGTGAACACTCACAGAACAATAAGAATGAAAACTAGAGTGTTCTAAGTAATGAAAACAAAGTGTGTCTCTCTCCCACACAAGTATGCTAGGATCCAACTATTTATTACAGTAAAGAAAACCAAAAAAGCTGAAAACAAAAAAAAAGACGCTCCAAGTAAAGCACATATGTTGTGACTGAATAAAAATATAGTTTCACTAGAAGTGACCTGATAAATTGTTGATGAAGAAGGGGATGCCTTGGGCATCCCCAAGCTTAGACGCTTGAGTATTCTTGGAATTTTCTGGGATGTACCACCAAGGCATCCCCAAGCTTAGGCTCTTCACTCTTCTAGATCACGTCATATCATCCTCTTCTCTTGACCCTTGAAAACTTCCTTCACACCAAACTTCTCACAATCTTCATTAGCAACGTTAGTACAAATCGAAATAATAAATTCACATGGTTCAGTTTCAACACAAGCCTAACACTCATAAACACATTAGATACTTTCACAAATTCTTTGGAAACTCTTTTTCTCAAAAGAACACCAAAAGAAAAATATTAAGATGCAAATGCAATTATTGGCAAAATTTTGTCAAAACAGGACAACAAGTAAAGATGTTTTTTTTTTCAAAAATCTTCTGTTTCTCAAATCAAAAAGTGGTCAACTAAGAAAAGTCGCGTATATAACCCAAAATTACACACAAAAAACTCTGGTCATTTTGAGTTTTCTGTGATTTTATACGATTTTAACAGTGGACAGCAGGAATCTATTTCCTGCGCAGATATCCGAAATATAGTCTCAACTTTCCACTAGAGGCTTTACTTGGCTCAACAAAGACACAAAAGAAAACATGCAGAGGGGTTTCTAAGGAAATATACAAACCCAGGTGCAAATAAAACAAAAGAAAATGACAGAAAACGGGTTGAAAACGAAGAAATAAAACGGGTTGTCTCCCGGTAGCGCTTTTCTTTAACGCCTTTCAGCTAGGCACAATGATTTTTAAAATATGCTCACATAAGAGTTGAAGCACAATAATAGAGCATCAAGAATCAAATATAGAACACATTTAAGTCTAAACCACTTCATATGAAAAATAATCTTGTATAAAAACAAGTCAACGAAGCACAAAGTGACTAGCATAGGAAGACAACATAAGTGCAACATCAAAAATTTCAACATAAAGAGGGGAAACTTAATATTGTTGAGATGCATAAAACCATGTTTCCCTCTCTCATAATAACTTTTAGTAGCATCATGAATAAAATTAACAATATAGCTATCACATAAAACATTCTTATCACGAGCCACATGCATAAGAGAATTAATACTCTCCAAATAAGAATAGTCATTCTTATTAATAGCAGTGGTAGAAAATTCGACAAAATAGCTATCATTATCATTCTCATCACCATAATCATCAAACTTATGAGCCTTATTGTAATCATTATTAATTTTCTCCTCAATAGTAGGTGGACTGAAAATATCATATTTATCAATGCAATCATGATAAAGAACTCCAACATGATAGACAAGTTGTATATTAGGGAGATGGTTTTGGGTAATCCCTCTATAACTATGACAAGTTTCATAAGGATAATTGTAATCATAGCCTATGTTATAGCATCTTTTATAATAGTCATCAAAGAATGGAGGCATAGTATCATCATAAGCAATATCATCATTTTTACTAGAAAGAGATGTATCAAGCATATAATCATCAGTAGCAAATGGATTTTCAAACACATCATCCACAAGCTCAGAGCTTTATTTATCATCATTGGAAGGAACATGGATGGTACTAATAGTACAACAATTATCATCATTTTCAGAATTGGTACCAAAGAGATTTTCAATATCAAAAGTAGTGTGTTTCTCCTAATCATGATCACTTTCGTAAATAACAGACATAGGAAGATCATTGAGTTCAGACACATAAAAAACTATGATGGGAGCAACATGCTTAGAGGGAGATACCGTTACCTCTCTCCTTTTACTCCTCCTCTTCTTCTTCTTCTTACTCTCTATAGGAGGGAGAGGCTTGAAAGGAATCTTCTCCACATACCCTGGTTTATTGTGAGAAACAATAGAAAGAACTTTGGAGGATTCCTCCTCTTCATTAATAAGATGAAAACAAATATTATCCCTGTCATATTTTGGTAAATTCTCCTCTTTTATAATATTTTGTATGTAAGTATTTGTGTGGCAATTATTAATACAATAAAGATGACAACCATGCAGGACACTATTCATATCAAGAGCACTCATATCTACCAAAGAAGTTTTTCTTAATAACTCTTCACACCCCAAAAATAATGTAAGTTCATCATGCTCATTAGGGGTGATCATGTCATCACAATACAAACTTCCAGTACTCATAGGATTCAGAAGGATACTATCATGGCTTGAGAATTGAAAATTAAAATGACCCACTTTACAACAAAGTTCGCAAACAAAAGGATAGAGGGCATAAACTTTTTCACCAAGATCATTTAGAGCCCTATTCCACATTCTAGTTTTTTCATTCCTATGATGGATACAATATTCTTCTCCGATTTGATTATTTCACAAGGTCTAAGTGCTCCACAGAAATTAACATGCTTATAAGAAATAGTACTTTAAGAAGTTTGAGCATGTTTATTGCAATCATCAATAACAATTTCATTTTTCATGCAAGTGTCTTTAAAAGGTTCATGATATATGCACCCATTTTTAGGAAGATTAATATAATAAGCAAAGGATCTATACCAACCGACGGCTGTTTGAGGATCAAGACCATATTTAGAATTAAGCTCATGAAAATCAGCAGTTTCAGCAAAATTCTTAATGCAATAATACTCATAGTTTTTACCTGATTCTTTACCTTTGTTGTTATTCCAATCTTCACTATTGATTCGAATTCTCTCAAGAAGATCCCACTTAGCTTCAACCTTATTACTACAAAAAGAACCCTCGGAACAGGCATCTAGATAATCCTTCCAACGTCCTGAAAGCCTTGCATAAAAATTAGTAACAAGTATTTCCTCAGGAAGCTCATGGTTAGGACATTTGAGTATTAATGTTTTCAGTCTTCCCCAAGCTTGGGAAATGCTTTCTCCATCATGAGACCAAAAATTATAAATGTAATTCCTATCTAAATATAGTTCATGAGAAGGATAAAATTTAGAGTAAAAGAGAGATTCAAGTTCCTTCCACTCGAAATGATGAGGATCATATAGTAGTTCATACCACTCCCTTGCTTTGTTCTCAAGTGACAAAGGGAATAGCCTCCTCTTAAATTGGTCCGTTGAGATACCTGCAAACTTGAATAACTCGCATAATTCATGCATAAAGTGTAAATGATCACTAGGATGGACAATTCGATCTCCAAAATAACGGTTATCCATGACAAGTTCAACAATTTTCTTGGGTGTTTTAAAAGGAATGCTTTCAGTAGGAGGATTTAAAATATCACAAGCATCATTAGGTTTATCACATATGGGAGATAAAGTATCATCAGAGCAAATTTTCTCCTCTAAAGCTGGAAAACTAAAAAGATCGTAAAAACTAGCTTCCCCAAGCTTAGACTTTTCCCTAGCATTTGGAATGATGGGGTGCAAATAATTAATGCTAATAACATTGCTATCACTATTATGCAAACAAACTTCCATAGGTTTTTTAATTTTCTCTTCAAAAGCATCATGTCCTAATTCAAGATAAATATTATAAAGTTCTATCATATTTTTGTTGTTTTCCATTTAGACTACTAGTAAACATAAAAACAAGAAGCGGGTAAAAATAAGCCTTAACTAGTGAAAACAAGAAAGAAAAAGAAAAATTGCAGAATCTAAAGGAAATAACTTCGAGCTCTCGCACCCGAGGATGTGAGTACCTTTACCTTACTTGCCCGACAACGGCACCAGAAAAGAGCTTGATGTCTATGCACGCTTCTATTCTTGTAGACAATGTTGGGCCTCCAAGTGCAGAGGTTTGTAGAACATCAGCAAGTTTCCCTTAAGTGGATCACCCAAGGTTTATCGAACTCAGAGAGGTAGAGGTCAAAGATATCCCTCTCAAGCAACCCTGCAATTTAGATACAATAAGTATCTTGTGTCCCCAACACACCCAATATGCTTGTCAGGTATATAGATGCACTAGTTCGGCGAAGATATAGTGAAATGCGAGCAATATGGATGGTTATAAGTAATAATAGAAATCTGAAATAAATATGGCAGCAAGCAAACATGTAGCAGAACAAGCGGAAAACGGTGTTTCAATGCTTGGAAACAAGGCCTAGGGATCCTACTTTCACTAGTGGACACTCTCAACAATGATCACACAATTTAATAACTAAATATCTTCTCTTCACTATGCCACTCTTAACCCTCTCCGGTTGGATAACGAACACCAATCATTTCATAGGGCTGCAAAAAAAAGCATTCCTTAAAGTAGGCATTCCCATGTCTAGTTAACCCCACGCTGTTGTTGGGAATATGCCCTAGAGGCAATCATTTATGATGTAATTCCCACTGTATTCATAAAGTTATTAAGTTGTCCTTGTTTTGAACATCTGATATATGTCATTGAATATGTGATTCGATTGTGGAACTATATATTCATGTTGTTCATACTAGATTTTCCTTGGTCATTTAGGTTGTGCTGGACACACACCCTAGACTAATGTGAGTGTTGGCTGATGACACGGTTCCACTTGTCATGGGCATGGTGATGCCATTCCAACGTTCACGGACTTGGCTAAAGAGTTTAGCAAGTCGGAGTGACCCACATTGAGATGCAACGATCAAGTCGTCATTTGCATGTCTCAATCAATGTAATCCTTAGACCTGAAGTTGTCGCACAATCCGAGTTGTGGATCACCGACTTAGGTTCTGTCAAACGTTGTTCTGTGACAAGGCAACTATAAAGGCAGAGTTCGGATCGAATGAGAAGCAAACTGCGTGATGTGGATAATCAAGATGGGATTTTGCCCCTCCGAATGGAGAGATATTCTCTGGGCCCTCTCGAGTGATATGATTCAGGAAGCATGGCCATGCGCGACTCAGTTAAGTGTTAACTGTGTCGGTTGACTAAGAGTTAGTCAGATGAATCACATGTCACAGATCGAGAAGAGAGTTGAGCTATTTAAGGGATGACGATAAATCGCCTATAGCTCGACAAGGTATATCGTGAGGCAAAAGGGACTAAGATGAATATCACATTGAAAGGTATGTCGTCATGACTCAATGGTACTTGGGAGTCGGCACGTTCTGCTAGGAAATATTTCTATGTCATTTGCGCAACCCGCCACAAATACTTGGGAGTGTTTTGCTTTCTCAATGGTACTTGTCGAGACATCGTAGTAGTTTTCATAGACTGGGGTGCCATGAGACTACGGTAGAGACGTGGGGTAACGGGATAGCGTAGTAAACACAGAACACGGGATTTACCCAGGTTCGGTACGTCGCGACAGTACGGCGTACCTACTCCTGCACTTCTCACTATGTGGGACTAAAGCCCGTATAATAAGGTTACAATGTAAGGGAATAGATCTAGCTACTCGACGAGGATAAACTTCCCGGCGAGTTGCGCAAGGCTTAAGCTAGAACCTAGAACCTTGGACCTCAGGAACTTATTGAACTTATCTCCCGTCCGGCTTTATATAATAGCCGGATTAGGGCTTACAGAACCAGAAACCTAGAAGACTACGTTTAACTTGTAACTTGGAAAGTAAGGAATCCGTCTTCTCCTCCAAGCCAGATCACGCGGGCCGTGATCCGGGTTCTTCTAGAATCCGGCTTCTACGCGTCGGACTACTGGGCCGCCCAATGGACCTAAGTCCATTACCTTGCAGGCCACCCTGGTAGTCCAGCTCTTTTGTCTACCATCTTCTATACCCCTATTCGGTATATATCCGACAGTAGCCCCCAGGAAGGATCAAAACTCTGAAACTCCGCCTTTCGTCAAATACATTTTGTCCGGGAAACTTGATTCAGCAGTCTTGATTCTTTCTTCTTTCCTTTCAAAGGAGATGGTAACATAAAACTCGGAACTATGAAAATCCGGCTTTTCTTCTCGCGATCCTTCGCGGAAAAGGAACACGTGACATCAGCGCTTTAATCATGCTGACGCAAGCGCCGCTTGGTTTCACGCGGGAAACCCTGCAACGTATCTCTGACAGATTCTCACGAGAAACGAGGAGATAGCCATCATTCCTCTGTCGTTCCGTTTCCCGGATTTTCCGGCGAGCGACACGCGTCAAACATCCAACGGTCAAAAGAGCCGTTGGCGCGTATCTAGAGGGTTTTCAGGCTATAAATAGCCATCTCCTTCCTCTCCGAAAATCTTTCCTCACTCCTTCTGCCCACGCCATTGACGCAAACGCGAGCACGAGAGCTTAGAACGAATCCTTACCCCGACGAGCCCTTTGCACGCCGAAGCGCTCCGTCGCCGCCGAAAACGATGGCCTCTCCGTCATCCTCACCGGCCCGTGCCTCCATCAACGAGCCTTTGGGCGACCTGGATCCACAGCTGGGGTCGCCCAAGCATGCCGGCGGCGGGCCGGAAAGAACCACGGCATCCGCGGTGGGCGGGGGAAACGCTTTCGCCGCCGCGGACGTAGCGGGTCCAAGCACGACAACATCCCCGCCGTTCACACGAGAAACGGCGGAGGTCAAGACTCACTCTCGTGGCACTGAGCGCTTCTCCGCCGGATCTGACGAAGAAGCAGAATTTGTCGGAATTTGGAATCAGAGTGATACTTCACTCGTCCTCCTTCGTCGGATGTCAAGGGACGGTTTAATAGTTAAAGGCAAATGGCGGATCTCGAAGAATGAGCCAGAGCCCAAGCCAAAGGAAGGTGAACGCGTCCTCCTCACTTCTCATATCACGAGAGGTATGGGTTTCCCTCCTTCCGCCTTTTTCCTAGACGTCCTCAATTTCTATGGTGTCCAACCCCACAATATCTCTCCAAATTCCATCCTCCAATTAGCTAGTTTCCAAGCTCTTTTCGAAGGGTATCTTGGAATAACTCCCAATTTAGACTTCTGGCATTATTGTTTCGAGGTAAAACACAATATCACAAACGGTGTCTCACCCATCTGCGGTACCATATCTTTTATCCTTAGAAACTTTAGGGAAGAATGGTACCCCAGGATAAGAATGCCGAAACCTGACCAATCTTGGCTAGGTTCTTTCTTTTATCATCAAGACATTCCGTTCCCCAACGAAGAAACCGGACTTCCTCCCTTCGTTAATTCTGCTGCCATTCCTCATGAAAATTGGACACTTGAAATAACAGAGGATTTGCCTGAAAGCCTGATGAAAATAAAGCGTCGTATTGCCAAACTTTCTTCTTCTCAACCACCTTTGGTTTGGAAGGATATCGTGTTATGCTGGTTTGGACGTCGCGTACAACCTTTATCCCTTCGTTCCCGACTTCTTTGTGAGTACACGGGACCGGAAGATAGTATGAGAAGCACTGATAGATCCTTTAGCAAGAAGGATTTTGTCGAACGCCTTCATCAGATAGTTGCCGCTAATAGCCAGGTTGAAGAGAGTCTAGCCATATATCATGCGGAAAATCTGGTTCCTAAGGTACTTCTCTTCCCTTGTTTCTGAGTTTCCTCAGATTATCTTCTCTCTTTATCTTTAACATACTGCTGATTCTTTCCTAGTTTGACGAACTTGGAGAAGATGATCTTGCTTCTGATGCTGAAATCAGCCAATTGTACGCCGAGTTTTACAACACCCAAAAGCGCAAGAGGCAAACTACCATCAAAGAAGAATTCCCTTCTGCAGCTGCAGGAAAAAAGGGGAAAACGAATATGCCAATGGGCGGAAATCTTCAATCACCCGTCAGAAACGAATCCATTCCTGCTCCAGATGATATCCGAGTGAAAGAAGAACTTTTCGACGAACTCGGATATATTCGTCCGGAAGCTAAGAAGTTTTTTGCTCCTGCGCCTCTGGTTCGCCCTTGGCCGCAAAATGGATTAGTTATCCGCAACAATATCGCATTCTCGCCCCGGCAGGTCATACACGATGGCCTTCACCACGTAGGAATTCTTTTCATGGAATATGCCCGAGAATTCAAGGAGACCTTAACTGATTTGCGAGAAATGAGCCAGGTAATACCTCTAGCCCCCAAGCATTAAGTTGAAAATCTAAATTCCTCTTAATGATTCTTTGTATGCTTGTTCAAACTTAAGCATCTGGCTTTCATTTCCATGTTTCAGCATTCCGCAGATGCCATAAACGTGGAAGTTTTGAAAAAACTTAGCCTCAAAAGCAAAGAAGTAAAAACACTTCAATCTGCTATTGAGTCAAAGAGCAACGAACTGGCGTCTACTCAAAAGCAATTATCCAAAGCCACCGGTATTTTTCTTCGTGTTTGTTGACTTTTGCTGGAAAGTTTTTTCTAAACCTTACCGTAATGTCGGATTATTTTGTCCCTGCTTTCCAGCTGCTTTAACCAAAGCCAAGAAGCTTACAGCGAACGCTGCTTATTTTTCTCAACTTCGTGAAGAAAACTCCAACCTTCAAAGAGAACTTTCAAAAGTTCGAGAAGAACTGGAAGCCAGTAATCTAGCCCTTGGGATTGCGCAATCCAAGGCTTCTTTGCAGGCAGCAGAGGATAAATCCATTATCAATGATTTAGAAAGTATGCTATTTCCTCGTATGAAAGAAAGCGATGAAATTGACGCGGTTCTTGGTAAGTTGACTTCTTTTACCAATACTTTCATGTCATATTCTTATATTATCTAATCTTTGCCTTTTGTCAAAAAGCAGGAAATTTTCCAGGGATTTCTCGGACGGAAAAGATCCGGGCCTTTGGGAAGATATGGAATTCAATCAGAAATGCAGGGATGCATTTACTTAATAAATTCCTGCCTACCAGCAGTATACAATTCTCAGAAGTTTACCGACTTCCGGATGGCATTATGGAAGTAGCAAATTCGAAGGAATCTTTCCTTCGCTCTGCCGCACGGGGTGGTGCGCGAATGGCACTTGGCCTCATGCGCTTACACTACCCTGATGCAAAATCCTGGCGAGTAGCATCCGGTATTCCTCAAGAATGTTCAGAAGCACAAATGAATGCAATCTTTAAAGAAGTTGAAGGCCATGCCACACAGATTGCTTCCATGGTAAATATCTCCATTACTTATCCGGAAGAAGAGGTGCCCGCAGCCCCCGAGAATGATGGCAGTGATGAAGACTCAGAAATTTAAAAGGGGGCGCACTTTAACCTGGATGATGGATGCGTATAGTAGCTTTTTTACAATGTAACTCATATTATAATACTTCTATGTCATTTGTCGAAACAAGAACTCCGCCTTTTGCGATTTCAAACTTCTTGCAAAGTTTTTCCGGGTTTGGCTGCTCCTTTATCTTCTAAGTAATCTGGTATACATGCTTTAACTGTTCTTAGTGTTTGAAATTACTCAAATAGCACTATGAATCGTTATGCCGAGTAACTGGGGACGAACCAAGCAGTTTTGAAACTCGAAAACATGAATCATGCTAAAGGCATTTTTACTAACTAGTTCCAGTAACCCAGCATACGCACGATCAGATAAGACTTAGAGAAAATAAGGAACTGTTCTGAAACTTGGGCACGCAGGCACAATCCGAGTTTCCTTTAACCTTTAACAGGTCGAATCATTCAGCTTTTAAACACCGAGCACGCAGGCACAATTCGGGTCAACATTGAGTATTTGTAAGATCATTGGGAAATAGAAAAAGCGGAAATATTTTGTACTTATAATGAATATGAATTCCGATAACTTTATTTCATGATCTCAAAGATGTTTACATAGAAATTGAACTAAGTGTAGAAGGGACGTAATTGCTGGATACTCCAAGGCCTATTTGTCTCTCCTAGTTCAGCATCTATTTTTCTCTTTCTTTTGCGATTCGGCTTTTTGGGATCATCCTCCGTATCTCGAATGTCGACAAGATAATATGATCCATTCTTCATGGCTTTACTGATGACAAATGGTCCTTCCCATACTGGGGCCAATTTGTGCTTTCTTTGCTGCACCAATCTCAGCACCAAGTCGCCTTCTTTAAAAGAGCGATGCCTGATTTTCCGACTATGATAACGTCGTAAACCTTGCTGGTAGATGGCAGATCTTTGAAGCACAAGTTCTCTTTCCTCTTCTAGGAGATCGACAGCATCCTGTCGTGCTTCTTCGGCATCTGAGTCATCAAAGTTTTGCACTCTTGGACTATCATGGATCATGTCCGTTGGGAGCATGGCTTCCGCACCATAAACTAGGAAGAACGGGGTTTGCTCGGTTGACCTGTTTGGCGTCGTTCTAATACTCCATAACACGGAAGGTAGTTCTTCTACCCATGCTCCGGCTGCTCTATGAAGAGGAGTTTCGAGTCTTGGGCGTATTCCTTGCAGGATTGAGCTGTTCATTCTTTCAACCTGTCCATTAGATTGCGGGTGCGCCACAGATGCAAGATCCAAGCGAATTCCCGTTTGTTGGCAGTATTTTGCCAACTCCCCAATGGAGAAATTTGTCCCGTTATCAGTTATTATGCTGTGTGGGACGCCATACCTCATTACTAAATCAATAATGAAATTTCTGGCAGTTACGCCATCCAGCTTTTTGATAGGTTTAGCCTCCACCCATTTTGTGTACTTATCTACTGCTACAAGTAGATGTGTAAGTCCACCTCTTGCAGTTTTGAACGGTCCCATCATGTCTAGCCCCCAGACCGCAAACGGCCAAGTGATAGGGATAGTTTTTAATGCTTGGGCCGGCAAATTGGTCTGCTTAGCATAATATTGACATCCTTCGCATGTATTTACTATGCGTTCGGCGTCTGTCTTGGCTGTTAGCCAGAAAAACCCTGCGCGGAATGCTTTTTTGACTATGCTTTTTGATTGAGCATGATGTCCGCAATCGCCGGCATGGATTTCTTGCAATATTTCTCTTCCTTCCTCTGGTGAAATACACCGCAGAAAAACTCCAGAAGCACTGCGTTTGTATAAGTGGTCGTTGATTACTACATATCCTTTGCATCGACGTTGTATTTGCCTTTGCAGGACTTCATCTGCTCCTTCCGGGTACTTCTGATTGACTAAGAAGTTTAGGTACGGGATTGTCCAATCCGGTTTAACGAACATGACTTCAATTGTTTCAGATGCTAAAGGGTAATCGACGTCTCCACCTTTGATGGATGGTTCGTGCAAATGCTGGACGAATACCCCTGGTGGTAAAGTTGTTACTCTCTCTGATCCCATGCGGGCTAACGCATCCGCGTTCCAGTTTTCCTCCCTTTTTATGTGAAGGACTTCGAACCCGAAGAAACAGATGGCAAACTCATCCACCGTTCTCCGATATTCGGCCATTATGGGGCTTTTCGCGTCCCAGGTTTGGTTGAGCTGATGCTGTACCAAATCCGAGTCTCCGTAACACAAGATGCGCTTTACCCCTATTTCTTTTGCAATATGCAAGCCATGAAGCAAAGCTTCGTATTCTGCCACATTATTACTGGCGTTGAAGTGTATTTGCAATACGTACTCCATTGTGTCTCCCTTGGGAGATTTTAGGACTACGCCGGCTCCAGCTCCTTCTTTCATCTTAGATCCGTCAAAGTGCATGATCCAGTACTCGGACTCTGGCATCGGTGTATTTTCCATTGCTTCTGTCCAGTCGGCGACGAAATCTGCCAAAACCTGGGATTTTATTGCCGTTCTTGGCTGATACTTAATGTCGAAGGCTGCCAGCTCGATGCCCCATTTAGCTACTCGGCCGGTTGCCTCCGCATTGTTTATAATATCTCCTAGTGGTGCTTTACATACCACTGTTATGGAATGTCCTTGGAAGTAATGGCGCAGCTTTCTGGATGCGAAAAATACGCCATATGCCAGTTTCTGATAGTGCGGGTATCTTTGTTTGGATTCGGAAAAAACTTCGCTTATGTAGTATACCGGATGTTGATCTGGTATGCTTTGCTCTTCTTTTGCCCGTTCCACAACGATTACCGCACTGATAACCCGACTAGTAGCCGTGAGGTATAACAACATGGGTTCTTCATCTTTGGGAGATGCCAAGATGGGGGCGTTCATCAAGGTTTCTTTTAACTGGGTTAACGCTGCGTCGGCCTCTTCTGTCCACTCAAACTTGTCGGATTTCTTTAACAGTTTGTATAGTGGCAAGGCTTTATCCCCCAGCCGACTAATGAATCTGCTGACGGCTGCAGCGGAACCCGTCAATCTTTGGACATCTTTTACACATGTAGGCTTTGAGATATTCAAGATTGCCTTGATCTTTTCCGGGTTCACTTCTATTCCTCTGTGAGAAACGATGAAACCTAGAAGTTTTCCTGAGGGAACCCCGAATACGCACTTAGATGGATTCAACTTCATCTTGTAAGTGCGCAAGTTTTCGAGAGTTTCTCGCAAATCCTCAAGGAGTGTATCTTTTTCCTTGGTTACGACAGCAATATCGTCCACGTAAACATGGACGTTTTTTCCAATCTGACTATGCAAACAACGTTGCATGCAACGCTGGTATGTTGCACCTGCGTTCTTCAGGCCAAAAGGCATGGTTACGTAGTAATACGTCCCGTACGGGGTTATAAAAGAAGTCTTGATTTGATCTTCCTTTTTCATGCGTATTTGGTGGTACCCGGAGTATGCATCCAAAAAGCATAAAAGCTCAGAGCCTGCAGTGGCATCTATTATTTGATCGATTCGCGGCAGCGCAAACCTATCTTTCGGACATAACTTGTTCAATCCTGTGTAATCTATACACATTCTGAGTGCAGTTGTGTCTTTCTTCGGTACTAATACCGGATTTGCGGACCAGTCAGTATGGATTACCTCCTTGATGAAATCCGCTGCTAAAAGCCGGATAATTTCCTTGCCAATAGCCTTCCGTCTTCTTCCGTCAAATCGACGGAGACCTTGTTTGACGGGTTTTGATCCGGGAATAACCTTGAGTTGGTGCTCAGCAAGTTCCCTGGGTACGCCTGGCATGTCAGCTGGACACCAAGCAAAAATGTCCCAGTTCTCACGGAGGAACTTGATGAGCTCGCCTTCCTATTTGTCGGTCATCCCAGTCCCTACAACGACGAATTTTGTCGGATCTTTGGGGTCTAGGATTACCTGTCTTGTATTCTCGGATGCCTTGAAGCTATCTGTTGGCTTCCGAGTTTCTTTTCCTGCCGGCATTTCTTTCGGCGATACCTCCTTAGCCAACTCCTTTAATTCTTCCTGAGCTATAACTCTTTGAGCGCAAAGGGCGTTTTGCTTCTCTAACTCGTTTGCCAGCTTGAAATCACCGGCAATGGTGATTACTCCTCCTTTGGGTCCTGGCATCTTCAGCTTGTTGTAAATATAGCAAGATCTTGCCATAAACTTGGCGAAAGCCGGACGTCCGAGTATTGCGTGATACACGCTCTCGAACGGCACAACTTCGAAGGATACTTTTTCCTGCCGGAAGTGATCTTTATCTCCGAAGGTGACATCTAGGGAAATTTCTCCTAGGGATCGTGCTTGCCTGCCAGGAACAATGCCATGAAAGCGTATATTGCTGTAATTGAGCTGGGACTCGGATATCTTCAAGTGCTTCAGTGTATCCAGGTACATTATATTGATGCTGGATCCTCCGTCCATCAGCACTCTTCTTAGCCTAGTGTTTTGAACAATAGGGCTTACAACAAGAGCTTGTGTGCCGGGTTCAGGGATATTTTCGGGATGATCAGACTGATCCCAGATTATCGGTGTGTTGGAATACTTCAAGAATTTTGGGGTTGCAGGAACAACCGCGTTTATTTCTCGAAGTGTCCTTTTGGCCACCTTTGCTGACGGGGTTGCTAAGAAAGTTAGCATTGCTTCTCCGTCAACCCTCGGAAATTTAGGTTCGCCTTTTCGCTGTTGTTCCTGGATTTTATCATCAGTGTCCGATTCACTGTCTTCTTTTTCAGCTTCTGGCTTTTGTTTGGTGGGTTTCCTCTTGGAGCCCTTCCCTTTATTTCCGGTTCCTGCATTGCCTTTCATATGCTTGTTTAGCCGGCATTGCGCGTTCGTGTGGGTTGGTTTCCCAAATTGAGAGTGGTGGACGCAAGGTTCCGACTTAATTCTCTCCCATTCTTCAGGAGTGTAATTGATGGGATCCGGACTGCGGCCTTTCCACTTGTTCCCTTTTTCTCCTCCAAAGGCTAAGTTAACCTCCTTGGGCTTTGTTGTTGACTCCGGGGTTCCTTTTTTATCAGAACGAGGTGTTTTCTTGGCCAGTATCAGTGACTCAATATTGCCTCCTCTTGCTCTGATATCGTCTTCGGCTGCAGCATGCTCATTAGCGGTTGTAAGCATAGATCCGAGATCTTTGTGCTTTTTGGAGCCAACCATGAACGGTACAAGTCCGGGTTTTAGGCCATTGACGAAAGCATGCATTGCTTGTACGTCAGTTACCCCAGAGCAACTATTCTTCATTGCAGTCCATCTGGAGATGAAATCCACGTATGGTTCGTCTTCAAATTGGGTGCAACGGTTCAGCTGATTGATGCTATTTGGGCGTTTGTATGTTCCTCGAAAATGCTGAGTAAATACTCTCGCCATATCATCCCAACTGTCGACAGTTCTTGATGGTAAACCATTAATCCAATCTCTGGCTCCGTCTAGCAACATTAGGGGAAGAAACTTGACAGCTTCCAGGTCTGTCCCGTTGTTGATCTGGACGGCTGTGTAATAATCTGAAAGCCAGGTATCCGGGTTTGTACTGCCGGTATATTTTTGGTAGGTTGGACCAACTTTGGCAAAGCCAGAATGCAGGGTTATCCTTCGGATCCTGTCAGTGAAACACTTAGGACCAAAGTATAGATCATCCTTTTCTGCTCTGTCAATATGCGCAGAATATCTCCCGGCTGAATGGACAGAAGGGGATCTACTCCTTTCTTTCCCATTGTTACGCGGACGCGTTTTTCCGAGGTTATCTCTATCTCTTCCGTTGTCACGCCCTCTGGGATTAGGTGGAGTCCTGCTCCTGTACCTTTCCTTATCTTTGGGCGGTGTCCGAGATCTTTCACGCCTGTGAGGTGTATCGTATCTTCCAGCTTTTTCAGCTGGGTTTCTCGGAGGTGGCATTATTTTGCCGTCGTTCCGGTGTTTGTCTTCCCGATCGTGTGGTTTATATCCATCTTTCGGGAGATGAGGTCCGGTTCTAGACGCTGCGTCCCGGTTGTCGGGGTTTTTCTTGTCTTTTCTCGGATCCTCTTTTTTATCCGAATCTCCGGGTTCTTCCGGTCCAGGTGCTCCAGCAGCGCAAGTAACAGTTTTGCAGAGGGCGGAATTATCATGCAGCCTCCCAGATCGCTCTTGTCCTCGCTGTTGCTGCTGTAATGCTTTTCCTAGGAAGGCATACACCCCTTGGAGTTTTTCCCCGTTGGAGTACAGATCATTGTTCAGGATGGCGAACGCTGCTTCCGCGTTTTCAGCTGCGGTTTTGTATATTGGTTCGCCCTTGGCATCTTTGCCGTTTAACTGCTTTTGCCAAGATGGGTTATAGAACCTTTCTTTCGGCGGCAGTTCTTCCGGTTTTGTAATTCCGGGTAACCTTGTAGGTTTTAAGACAGATCTGTGCTTTCTCTCGTACTCCTCAATTTCTTCCTTCATGATTTTGATGTCATTATGGGTTTGTTGGAGGTGTTGCCGAGATCTAAGCAGTTGTTGCTGTTGCCGTTGGAAAGCTTGTCTCCTGGCTTCCAGCATCTCAGGGGGTTCATTGGGTCCCACTGGAGTTTGTAATAGTTCTTGCTCTTCCAGTTCTGTCATTGGCGGAGCAGTGATTTCCTTAGATTTCTTTTCCGTAGGCTTTGTGCCACTAATATCTCCAACTTCCAGGTTTTCATCAGCGAGATCAGCTGATTTTTTCTTCCGGAGTTTGTACTGGAGTTTTTTAGAAGCACGGTGCTTTTTCTTGGAAGAGGGAGGTTTTTTGACAGGTTCATCCTCTGTCATCTCCTTGACATTAGGAAATATCGGAGAAGTTTCTCCGTCTTCCCTCTCCTCTGCTGGCGGAGGGGTTTTAGGGCTTTCCTGGCTATCGGCCCCCGTTGTATCGGCTGGTTTTGCCATTAGCACTTCATGGAATCCCTCTTGAAAGGATTTAACTTTTCGTACGAAGGCATCGTCATCTTCGTCTTCGGAAAAGTTATCCGATCCGGCTTCCGACTCCAGTCTCGCCTCAATGGCGGCAAGCACGGATTCTGCTTCCGAGTTCATCGTCTGGTTGACGGATGTCGGATCTTCCGTCTCTGTGACGGGTATTGGTTCTTCCGTCTCTGGGACGGGTGTATTGTTGTCTGCCTCTTGCACGGGATTTCCGTCATCC
The DNA here is from genome assembly GCA_028641055.1 of Alopecurus myosuroides. Classification (NCBI taxonomy): domain Eukaryota; kingdom Viridiplantae; phylum Streptophyta; class Magnoliopsida; order Poales; family Poaceae; genus Alopecurus; species Alopecurus myosuroides. The sequence goes on from CM054061.1 coordinate 98,430,064, forward strand.
GTGTTTTCGGCGATCTCGGATTGCACCATGCCGATAAAGTGGGTATCACTGTTTTGTCGGCGATCTGAGCAAAATCCGGCATCATAGTCGTCTTCGACTGGGTATAGGGCGGGTGGGAGATAATTGCTTTCACCGCAAAACCCCATTGCTTCCGCGGTTAATCCGATAAAGATATTTGCAGATCCAATCGGTAAAACGCAGGCACTTACCAGATGGTTTTGCGCCGGGATGTAGGATCCGTTGTCGAGGAAGCGCCCGACGTCGTTGTCGAATTCCAAGCTTCCGACAGTGATCGATCTTCCGATTCCGCCTAAAATCCCAGATCGAAACTTCACGCCTGACGTCGTTTGCCCCACGGTGGGCGCCAACTGTCGAGACATCGTAGTAGTTTTCATAGACTGGGGTGCCATGAGACTACGGTAGAGACGTGGGGTAACGGGATAGCGTAGTAAACACAGAACACGGGATTTACCCAGGTTCGGTACGTCGCGACAGTACGGCGTACCTACTCCTGCACTTCTCACTATGTGGGACTAAAGCCCGTATAATAAGGTTACAATGTAAGGGAATAGATCTAGCTACTCGACGAGGATAAACTTCCCGGCGAGTTGCGCAAGGCTTAAGCTAGAACCTAGAACCTTGGACCTCAGGAACTTATTGAACTTATCTCCCGTCCGGCTTTATATAATAGCCGGATTAGGGCTTACAGAACCAGAAACCTAGAAGACTACGTTTAACTTGTAACTTGGAAAGTAAGGAATCCGTCTTCTCCTCCAAGCCAGATCACGCGGGCCGTGATCCGGGTTCTTCTAGAATCCGGCTTCTACGCGTCGGACTACTGGGCCGCCCAATGGACCTAAGTCCATTACCTTGCAGGCCACCCTGGTAGTCCAGCTCTTTTGTCTACCATCTTCTATACCCCTATTCGGTATATATCCGACAGTAGCCCCCAGGAAGGATCAAAACTCTGAAACTCCGCCTTTCGTCAAATACATTTTGTCCGGGAAACTTGATTCAGCAGTCTTGATTCTTTCTTCTTTCCTTTCAAAGGAGATGGTAACATAAAACTCGGAACTATGAAAATCCGGCTTTTCTTCTCGCGATCCTTCGCGGAAAAGGAACACGTGACATCAGCGCTTTAATCATGCTGACGCAAGCGCCGCTTGGTTTCACGCGGGAAACCCTGCAACGTATCTCTGACAGATTCTCACGAGAAACGAGGAGATAGCCATCATTCCTCTGTCGTTCCGTTTCCCGGATTTTCCGGCGAGCGACACGCGTCAAACATCCAACGGTCAAAAGAGCCGTTGGCGCGTATCTAGAGGGTTTTCAGGCTATAAATAGCCGTCTCCTTCCTCTCCGAAAATCTTTCCTCACTCCTTCTGCCCACGCCATTGACGCAAACGCGAGCACGAGAGCTTAGAACGAATCCTTACCCCGACGAGCCCTTTGCACGCCGAAGCGCTCCGTCGCCGCCGAAAACGATGGCCTCTCCGTCATCCTCACCGGCCCGTGCCTCCATCAACGAGCCTTTGGGCGACCTGGATCCACAGCTGGGGTCGCCCAAGCATGCCGGCGGCGGGCCGGAAAGAACCACGGCATCCGCGGTGGGCGGGGGAAACGCTTTCGCCGCCGCGGACGTAGCGGGTCCAAGCACGACAACATCCCCGCCGTTCACACGAGAAACGGCGGAGGTCAAGACTCACTCTCGTGGCACTGAGCGCTTCTCCGCCGGATCTGACGAAGAAGCAGAATTTGTCGGAATTTGGAATCAGAGTGATACTTCACTCGTCCTCCTTCGTCGGATGTCAAGGGACGGTTTAATAGTTAAAGGCAAATGGCGGATCTCGAAGAATGAGCCAGAGCCCAAGCCAAAGGAAGGTGAACGCGTCCTCCTCACTTCTCATATCACGAGAGGTATGGGTTTCCCTCCTTCCGCCTTTTTCCTAGACGTCCTCAATTTCTATGGTGTCCAACCCCACAATATCTCTCCAAATTCCATCCTCCAATTAGCTAGTTTCCAAGCTCTTTTCGAAGGGTATCTTGGAATAACTCCCAATTTAGACTTCTGGCATTATTGTTTCGAGGTAAAACACAATATCACAAACGGTGTCTCACCCATCTGCGGTACCATATCTTTTATCCTTAGAAACTTTAGGGAAGAATGGTACCCCAGGATAAGAATGCCGAAACCTGACCAATCTTGGCTAGGTTCTTTCTTTTATCATCAAGACATTCCGTTCCCCAACGAAGAAACCGGACTTCCTCCCTTCGTTAATTCTGCTGCCATTCCTCATGAAAATTGGACACTTGAAATAACAGAGGATTTGCCTGAAAGCCTGATGAAAATAAAGCGTCGTATTGCCAAACTTTCTTCTTCTCAACCACCTTTGGTTTGGAAGGATATCGTGTTATGCTGGTTTGGACGTCGCGTACAACCTTTATCCCTTCGTTCCCGACTTCTTTGTGAGTACACGGGACCGGAAGATAGTATGAGAAGCACTGATAGATCCTTTAGCAAGAAGGATTTTGTCGAACGCCTTCATCAGATAGTTGCCGCTAATAGCCAGGTTGAAGAGAGTCTAGCCATATATCATGCGGAAAATCTGGTTCCTAAGGTACTTCTCTTCCCTTGTTTCTGAGTTTCCTCAGATTATCTTCTCTCTTTATCTTTAACATACTGCTGATTCTTTCCTAGTTTGACGAACTTGGAGAAGATGATCTTGCTTCTGATGCTGAAATCAGCCAATTGTACGCCGAGTTTTACAACACCCAAAAGCGCAAGAGGCAAACTACCATCAAAGAAGAATTCCCTTCTGCAGCTGCAGGAAAAAAGGGGAAAACGAATATGCCAATGGGCGGAAATCTTCAATCACCCGTCAGAAACGAATCCATTCCTGCTCCAGATGATATCCGAGTGAAAGAAGAACTTTTCGACGAACTCGGATATATTCGTCCGGAAGCTAAGAAGTTTTTTGCTCCTGCGCCTCTGGTTCGCCCTTGGCCGCAAAATGGATTAGTTATCCGCAACAATATCGCATTCTCGCCCCGGCAGGTCATACACGATGGCCTTCACCACGTAGGAATTCTTTTCATGGAATATGCCCGAGAATTCAAGGAGACCTTAACTGATTTGCGAGAAATGAGCCAGGTAATACCTCTAGCCCCCAAGCATTAAGTTGAAAATCTAAATTCCTCTTAATGATTCTTTGTATGCTTGTTCAAACTTAAGCATCTGGCTTTCATTTCCATGTTTCAGCATTCCGCAGATGCCATAAACGTGGAAGTTTTGAAAAAACTTAGCCTCAAAAGCAAAGAAGTAAAAACACTTCAATCTGCTATTGAGTCAAAGAGCAACGAACTGGCGTCTACTCAAAAGCAATTATCCAAAGCCACCGGTATTTTTCTTCGTGTTTGTTGACTTTTGCTGGAAAGTTTTTTCTAAACCTTACCATAATGTCGGATTATTTTGTCCCTGCTTTCCAGCTGCTTTAACCAAAGCCAAGAAGCTTACAGCGAACGCTGCTTATTTTTCTCAACTTCGTGAAGAAAACTCCAACCTTCAAAGAGAACTTTCAAAAGTTCGAGAAGAACTGGAAGCCAGTAATCTAGCCCTTGGGATTGCGCAATCCAAGGCTTCTTTGCAGGCAGCAGAGGATAAATCCATTATCAATGATTTAGAAAGTATGCTATTTCCTCGTATGAAAGAAAGCGATGAAATTGACGCGGTTCTTGGTAAGTTGACTTCTTTTACCAATACTTTCATGTCATATTCTTATATTATCTAATCTTTGCCTTTTGTCAAAAAGCAGGAAATTTTCCAGGGATTTCTCGGACGGAAAAGATCCGGGCCTTTGGGAAGATATGGAATTCAATCAGAAATGCAGGGATGCATTTACTTAATAAATTCCTGCCTACCAGCAGTATACAATTCTCAGAAGTTTACCGACTTCCGGATGGCATTATGGAAGTAGCAAATTCGAAGGAATCTTTCCTTCGCTCTGCCGCACGGGGTGGTGCGCGAATGGCACTTGGCCTCATGCGCTTACACTACCCTGATGCAAAATCCTGGCGAGTAGCATCCGGTATTCCTCAAGAATGTTCAGAAGCACAAATGAATGCAATCTTTAAAGAAGTTGAAGGCCATGCCACACAGATTGCTTCCATGGTAAATATCTCCATTACTTATCCGGAAGAAGAGGTGCCCGCAGCCCCCGAGAATGATGGCAGTGATGAAGACTCAGAAATTTAAAAGGGGGCGCACTTTAACCTGGATGATGGATGCGTATAGTAGCTTTTTTACAATGTAACTCATATTATAATACTTCTATGTCATTTGTCGAAACAAGAACTCCGCCTTTTGCGATTTCAAACTTCTTGCAAAGTTTTTCCGGGTTTGGCTGCTCCTTTATCTTCTAAGTAATCTGGTATACATGCTTTAACTGTTCTTAGTGTTTGAAATTACTCAAATAGCACTATGAATCGTTATGCCGAGTAACTGGGGACGAACCAAGCAGTTTTGAAACTCGAAAACATGAATCATGCTAAAGGCATTTTTACTAACTAGTTCCAGTAACCCAGCATACGCACGATCAGATAAGACTTAGAGAAAATAAGGAACTGTTCTGAAACTTGGGCACGCAGGCACAATCCGAGTTTCCTTTAACCTTTAACAGGTCGAATCATTCAGCTTTTAAACACCGAGCACGCAGGCACAATTCGGGTCAACATTGAGTATTTGTAAGATCATTGGGAAATAGAAAAAGCGGAAATATTTTGTACTTATAATGAATATGAATTCCGATAACTTTATTTCATGATCTCAAAGATGTTTACATAGAAATTGAACTAAGTGTAGAAGGGACGTAATTGCTGGATACTCCAAGGCCTGTTTGTCTCTCCTAGTTCAGCATCTATTTTTCTCTTTCTTTTGCGATTCGGCTTTTTGGGATCATCCTCCGTATCTCGAATGTCGACAAGATAATATGATCCATTCTTCATGGCTTTACTGATGACAAATGGTCCTTCCCATACTGGGGCCAATTTGTGCTTTCTTTGCTGCACCAATCTCAGCACCAAGTCGCCTTCTTTAAAAGAGCGATGCCTGATTTTCCGACTATGATAACGTCGTAAACCTTGCTGGTAGATGGCAGATCTTTGAAGCACAAGTTCTCTTTCCTCTTCTAGGAGATCGACAGCATCCTGTCGTGCTTCTTCGGCATCTGAGTCATCAAAGTTTTGCACTCTTGGACTATCATGGATCATGTCCGTTGGGAGCATGGCTTCCGCACCATAAACTAGGAAGAACGGGGTTTGCTCGGTTGACCTGTTTGGCGTCGTTCTAATACTCCATAACACGGAAGGTAGTTCTTCTACCCATGCTCCGGCTGCTCTATGAAGAGGAGTTTCGAGTCTTGGGCGTATTCCTTGCAGGATTGAGCTGTTCATTCTTTCAACCTGTCCATTAGATTGCGGGTGCGCCACAGATGCAAGATCCAAGCGAATTACCGTTTGTTGGCAGTATTTTGCCAACTCCCCAATGGAGAAATTTGTCCCGTTATCAGTTATTATGCTGTGTGGGACGCCATACCTCATTACTAAATCAATAATGAAATTTCTGGCAGTTACGCCATCCAGCTTTTTGATAGGTTTAGCCTCCACCCATTTTGTGTACTTATCTACTGCTACAAGTAGATGTGTAAGTCCACCTCTTGCAGTTTTGAACGGTCCCATCATGTCTAGCCCCCAGACCGCAAACGGCCAAGTGATAGGGATAGTTTTTAATGCTTGGGCCGGCAAATTGGTCTGCTTAGCATAATATTGACATCCTTCGCATGTATTTACTATGCGTTCGGCGTCTGTCTTGGCTGTTAGCCAGAAAAACCCTGCGCGGAATGCTTTTTTGACTATGCTTTTTGATTGAGCATGATGTCCGCAATCGCCGGCATGGATTTCTTGCAATATTTCTCTTCCTTCCTCTGGTGAAATACACCGCAGAAAAACTCCAGAAGCACTGCGTTTGTATAAGTGGTCGTTGATTACTACATATCCTTTGCATCGACGTTGTATTTGCCTTTGCAGGACTTCATCTGCTCCTTCCGGGTACTTCTGATTGACTAAGAAGTTTAGGTACGGGATTGTCCAATCCGGTTTAACGAACATGACTTCAATTGTTTCAGATGCTAAAGGGTAATCGACGTCTCCACCTTTGATGGATGGTTCGTGCAAATGCTGGACGAATACCCCTGGTGGTAAAGTTGTTACTCTCTCTGATCCCATGCGGGCTAACGCATCCGCGTTCCAGTTTTCCTCCCTTTTTATGTGAAGGACTTCGAACCCGAAGAAACAGATGGCAAACTCATCCACCGTTCTCCGATATTCGGCCATTATGGGGCTTTTCGCGTCCCAGGTTTGGTTGAGCTGATGCTGTACCAAATCCGAGTCTCCGTAACACAAGATGCGCTTTACCCCTATTTCTTTTGCAATATGCAAGCCATGAAGCAAAGCTTCGTATTCTGCCACATTATTACTGGCGTTGAAGTGTATTTGCAATACGTACTCCATTGTGTCTCCCTTGGGAGATTTTAGGACTACGCCGGCTCCAGCTCCTTCTTTCATCTTAGATCCGTCAAAGTGCATGATCCAGTACTCGGACTCTGGCATCGGTGTATTTTCCATTGCTTCTGTCCAGTCGGCGACGAAATCTGCCAAAACCTGGGATTTTATTGCCGTTCTTGGCTGATACTTAATGTCGAAGGCTGCCAGCTCGATGCCCCATTTAGCTACTCGGCCGGTTGCCTCCGCATTGTTTATAATATCTCCTAGTGGTGCTTTACATACCACTGTTATGGAATGTCCTTGGAAGTAATGGCGCAGCTTTCTGGATGCGAAAAATACGCCATATGCCAGTTTCTGATAGTGCGGGTATCTTTGTTTGGATTCGGAAAAAACTTCGCTTATGTAGTATACCGGATGTTGATCTGGTATGCTTTGCTCTTCTTTTGCCCGTTCCACAACGATTACCGCACTGATAACCCGACTAGTAGCCGTGAGGTATAACAACATGGGTTCTTCATCTTTGGGAGATGCCAAGATGGGGGCGTTCATCAAGGTTTCTTTTAACTGGGTTAACGCTGCGTCGGCCTCTTCTGTCCACTCAAACTTGTCGGATTTCTTTAACAGTTTGTATAGTGGCAAGGCTTTATCCCCCAGCCGACTAATGAATCTGCTGACGGCTGCAGCGGAACCCGTCAATCTTTGGACATCTTTTACACATGTAGGCTTTGAGATATTCAAGATTGCCTTGATCTTTTCCGGGTTCACTTCTATTCCTCTGTGAGAAACGATGAAACCTAGAAGTTTTCCTGAGGGAACCCCGAATACGCACTTAGATGGATTCAACTTCATCTTGTAAGTGCGCAAGTTTTCGAGAGTTTCTCGCAAATCCTCAAGGAGTGTATCTTTTTCCTTGGTTACGACAGCAATATCGTCCACGTAAACATGGACGTTTTTTCCAATCTGACTATGCAAACAACGTTGCATGCAACGCTGGTATGTTGCACCTGCGTTCTTCAGGCCAAAAGGCATGGTTACGTAGTAATACGTCCCGTACGGGGTTATAAAAGAAGTCTTGATTTGATCTTCCTTTTTCATGCGTATTTGGTGGTACCCGGAGTATGCATCCAAAAAGCATAAAAGCTCAGAGCCTGCAGTGACATCTATTATTTGATCGATTCGCGGCAGCGCAAACCTATCTTTCGGACATAACTTGTTCAATCCTGTGTAATCTATACACATTCTGAGTGCAGTTGTGTCTTTCTTCGGTACTAATACCGGATTTGCGGACCAGTCAGTATGGATTACCTCCTTGATGAAATCCGCTGCTAAAAGCCGGATAATTTCCTTGCCAATAGCCTTCCGTCTTCTTCCGTCAAATCGACGGAGACCTTGTTTGACGGGTTTTGATCCGGGAATAACCTTGAGTTGGTGCTCAGCAAGTTCCCTGGGTACGCCTGGCATGTCAGCTGGACACCAAGCAAAAATGTCCCAGTTCTCACGGAGGAACTTGATGAGCTCGCCTTCCTATTTGTCGGTCATCCCAGTCCCTACAACGACGAATTTTGTCGGATCTTTGGGGTCTAGGATTACCTGTCTTGTATTCTCGGATGCCTTGAAGCTATCTGTTGGCTTCCGAGTTTCTTTTCCTGCCGGCATTTCTTTCGGCGATACCTCCTTAGCCAACTCCTTTAATTCTTCCTGAGCTATAACTCTTTGAGCGCAAAGGGCGTTTTGCTTCTCTAACTCGTTTGCCAGCTTGAAATCACCGGCAATGGTGATTACTCCTCCTTTGGGTCCTGGCATCTTCAGCTTGTTGTAAATATAGCAAGATCTTGCCATAAACTTGGCGAAAGCCGGACGTCCGAGTATTGCGTGATACACGCTCTCGAACGGCACAACTTCGAAGGATACTTTTTCCTGCCGGAAGTGATCTTTATCTCCGAAGGTGACATCTAGGGAAATTTCTCCTAGGGATCGTGCTTGCCTGCCAGGAACAATGCCATGAAAGCGTATATTGCTGTAATTGAGCTGGGACTCGGATATCTTCAAGTGCTTCAGTGTATCCAGGTACATTATATTGATGCTGGATCCTCCGTCCATCAGCACTCTTCTTAGCCTAGTGTTTTGAACAATAGGGCTTACAACAAGAGCTTGTGTGCCGGGTTCAGGGATATTTCCGGGATGATCAGACTGATCCCAGATTATCGGTGTGTTGGAATACTTCAAGAATTTTGGGGTTGCAGGAACAACCGCGTTTATTTCTCGAAGTGTCCTTTTGGCCACCTTTGCTGACGGGGTTGCTAAGAAAGTTAGCATTGCTTCTCCGTCAACCCTCGGAAATTTAGGTTCGCCTTTTCGCTGTTGTTCCTGGATTTTATCATCAGTGTCCGATTCACTGTCTTCTTTTTCAGCTTCTGGCTTTTGTTTGGTGGGTTTCCTCTTGGAGCCCTTCCCTTTATTTCCGGTTCCTGCATTGCCTTTCATATGCTTGTTTAGCCGGCATTGCGCGTTCGTGTGGGTTGGTTTCCCAAATTGAGAGTGGTGGACGCAAGGTTCCGACTTAATTCTCTCCCATTCTTCAGGAGTGTAATTGATGGGATCCGGACTGCGGCCTTTCCACTTGTTCCCTTTTTCTCCTCCAAAGGCTAAGTTAACCTCCTTGGGCTTTGTTGTTGACTCCGGGGTTCCTTTTTTATCAGAACGAGGTGTTTTCTTGGCCAGTATCAGTGACTCAATATTGCCTCCTCTTGCTCTGATATCGTCTTCGGCTGCAGCATGCTCATTAGCGGTTGTAAGCATAGATCCGAGATCTTTGTGCTTTTTGGAGCCAACCATGAACGGTACAAGTCCGGGTTTTAGGCCATTGACGAAAGCATGCATTGCTTGTACGTCAGTTACCCCAGAGCAACTATTCTTCATTGCAGTCCATCTGGAGATGAAATCCACGTATGGTTCGTCTTCAAATTGGGTGCAACGGTTCAGCTGGTTGATGCTATTTGGGCGTTTGTATGTTCCTCGAAAATGCTGAGTAAATACTCTCGCCATATCATCCCAACTGTCGACAGTTCTTGATGGTAAACCATTAATCCAATCTCTGGCTCCGTCTAGCAACATTAGGGGAAGAAACTTGACAGCTTCCAGGTCTGTCCCGTTGTTGATCTGGACGGCTGTGTAATAATCTGAAAGCCAGGTATCCGGGTTTGTACTGCCGGTATATTTTTGGTAGGTTGGACCAACTTTGGCAAAGCCAGAATGCAGGGTTATCCTTCGGATCCTGTCAGTGAAACACTTAGGACCAAAGTATAGATCATCCTTTTCTGCTCTGTCAATATGCGCAGAATATCTCCCGGCTGAATGGACAGAAGGGGATCTACTCCTTTCTTTCCCATTGTTACGCGGACGCGTTTTTCCGAGGTTATCTCTATCTCTTCCGTTGTCACGCCCTCTGGGATTAGGTGGAGTCCTGCTCCTGTACCTTTCCTTATCTTTGGGCGGTGTCCGAGATCTTTCACGCCTGTGAGGTGTATCGTATCTTCCAGCTTTTTCAGCTGGGTTTCTCGGAGGTGGCATTATTTTGCCGCCGTTCCGGTGTTTGTCTTCCCGATCGTGTGGTTTATATCCATCTTTCGGGAGATGAGGTCCGGTTCTAGACGCTGCGTCCCGGTTGTCGGGGTTTTTCTTGTCTTTTCTCGGATCCTCTTTTTTATCCGAATCTCCGGGTTCTTCCGGTCCAGGTGCTCCAGCAGCGCAAGTAACAGTTTTGCAGAGGGCGGAATTATCATGCAGCCTCCCAGATCGCTCTTGTCCTCGCTGTTGCTGCTGTAATGCTTTTCCTAGGAAGGCATACACCCCTTGGAGTTTTTCCCCGTTGGAGTACAGATCATTGTTCAGGATGGCGAACGCTGCTTCCGCGTTTTCAGCTGCGGTTTTGTATATTGGTTCGCCCTTGGCATCTTTGCCGTTTAACTGCTTTTGCCAAGATGGGTTATAGAACCTTTCTTTCGGCGGCAGTTCTTCCGGTTTTGTAATTCCGGGTAACCTTGTAGGTTTTAAGACAGATCTGTGCTTTCTCTCGTACTCCTCAATTTCTTCCTTCATGATTTTGATGTCATTATGGGTTTGTTGGAGGTGTTGCCGAGATCTAAGCAGTTGTTGCTGTTGCCGTTGGAAAGCTTGTCTCCTGGCTTCCAGCATCTCAGGGGGTTCATTGGGTCCCACTGGAGTTTGTAATAGTTCTTGCTCTTCCAGTTCTGTCATTGGCGGAGCAGTGATTTCCTTAGATTTCTTTTCCGTAGGCTTTGTGCCACTAATATCTCCAACTTCCAGGTTTTCATCAGCGAGATCAGCTGATTTTTTCTTCCGGAGTTTGTACTGGAGTTTTTTAGAAGCACGGTGCTTTTTCTTGGAAGAGGGAGGTTTTTTGACAGGTTCATCCTCTGTCATCTCCTTGACATTAGGAAATATCGGAGAAGTTTCTCCGTCTTCCCTCTCCTCTGCTGGCGGAGGGGTTTTAGGGCTTTCCTGGCTATCGGCCCCCGTTGTATCGGCTGGTTTTGCCATTAGCACTTCATGGAATCCCTCTTGAAAGGATTTAACTTTTCGTACGAAGGCATCGTCATCTTCGTCTTCGGAAAAGTTATCCGATCCGGCTTCCGACTCCAGTCTCGCCTCAATGGCGGCAAGCACGGATTCTGCTTCCGAGTTCATCGTCTGGTTGACGGATGTCGGATCTTCCGTCTCTGTGACGGGTATTGGTTCTTCCGTCTCTGGGACGGGTGTATTGTTGTCTGCCTCTTGCACGGGATTTCCGTCATCCGTGTTTTCGGCGATCTCGGATTGCACCATGCCGATAAAGTGGGTATCACTGTTTTGTCGGCGATCTGAGCAAAATCCGGCATCATAGTCGTCTTCGACTGGGTATAGGGCGGGTGGGAGATAATTGCTTTCACCGCAAAACCCCATTGCTTCCGCGGTTAATCCGATAAAGATATTTGCAGATCCAATCGGTAAAACGCAGGCACTTACCAGATGGTTTTGCGCCGGGATGTAGGATCCGTTGTCGAGGAAGCGCCCGACGTCGTTGTCGAATTCCAAGCTTCCGACAGTGATCGATCTTCCGATTCCGCCTAAAATCCCAGATCGAAACTTCACGCCTGACGTCGTTTGCCCCACGGTGGGCGCCAACTGTCGAGACATCGTAGTAGTTTTCATAGACTGGGGTGCCATGAGACTACGGTAGAGACGTGGGGTAACGGGATAGCGTAGTAAACACAGAACACGGGATTTACCCAGGTTCGGTACGTCGCGACAGTACGGCGTACCTACTCCTGCACTTCTCACTATGTGGGACTAAAGCCCGTATAATAAGGTTACAATGTAAGGGAATAGATCTAGCTACTCGACGAGGATAAACTTCCCGGCGAGTTGCGCAAGGCTTAAGCTAGAACCTAGAACCTTGGACCTCAGGAACTTATTGAACTCATCTCCCGTCCGGCTTTATATAATAGCCGGATTAGGGCTTACAGAACCAGAAACCTAGAAGACTACGTTTAACTTGTAACTTGGAAAGTAAGGAATCCGTCTTCTCCTCCAAGCCAGATCACGCGGGCCGTGATCCGGGTTCTTCTAGAATCCGGCTTCTACGCGTCGGACTACTGGGCCGCCCAATGGACCTAAGTCCATTACCTTGCAGGCCACCCTGGTAGTCCAGCTCTTTTGTCTACCATCTTCTATACCCCTATTCGGTATATATCCGACAGTAGCCCCCAGGAAGGATCAAAACTCTGAAACTCCGCCTTTCGTCAAATACATTTTGTCCGGGAAACTTGATTCAGCAGTCTTGATTCTTTCTTCTTTCCTTTCAAAGGAGATGGTAACATAAAACTCGGAACTATGAAAATCCGGCTTTTCTTCTCGCGATCCTTCGCGGAAAAGGAACACGTGACATCAGCGCTTTAATCATGCTGACGCAAGCGCCGCTTGGTTTCACGCGGGAAACCCTGCAACGTATCTCTGACAGATTCTCACGAGAAACGAGGAGATAGCCATCATTCCTCTGTCGTTCCGTTTCCCGGATTTTCCGGCGAGCGACACGCGTCAAACATCCAACGGTCAAAAGAGCCGTTGGCGCGTATCTAGAGGGTTTTCAGGCTATAAATAGCCGTCTTCTTCCTCCTCATCAACCTTCTTCACTCCCTCACTGCCTTCACCAACGGTTTTGATCGGGA